>PTEX01000181.1:534378-612813 GCA_003342815.1 Eudromia elegans
GCCCGGGCCCCGGCGCGAGCGCGGCCGCCGGTGCCGAGCAGATGGCGCTGCCATCCTCCCGCTGCCCGGGAGCGGCTACCTGGCCCCGCTCCCCTCCCCCCGCCGCTCGGGCTCGATCACGCCCTTTTTTTTTTTTTCTTTTTCATTTATTTTCCTCTTTTTTATTTTTCGTGAGAGAGAACCGCATATGCGCCGCTCCTCCCAGCCCTCTGCGGCCACCTGGGGTAGTAATTCATTTCCCCGTCGTTTCCGTGTTGAAACGGGGTGGGGGTAAACAGCTAAGCCCTTTGGACAGGCCCGGAGCCGCGCTCTTGTGGCGCTCTGACGTGCCAAGCCCGAATCGTCCATGTATATATGTGTGTGTGTATATGTACATGTATGTGCACACACTGGTATGTTTTACAGCCTCCTTTGCACGGCCTCTTGCGCAGGCGGTGGCTGCTGCTTTGCCGTGGCTGCCTCGCCGCCTTCTTTAAGGAGATCCCTGGAGGGAGAGAGAGCGGCGGGCGGGCGGCGTGCGCGGCCGCCTCCCCTCACTCCTCCCGGGCAGGCGGGCGCTGCGCTTTCCCCCGGGATCCCCATCCATCCGGGCGGGAGGACCCTGCTCCACGGAGCCACCCCGGGAGGCGGCGGCTGCCGCAGGGCGGCGGCGATAAAGGGCTCCCGGCACGTGCTGCGGGGCGCGCCTCCCCTCCCCCCGCGCGCCGGGGCCGTGGGACCGTTGGGACCGTTAGCCCGGGGCAGGGGCAGAGGCGCTGGCAGCGGCGGCTGCGCCCTGTGCGCGCTGCCTCGCGCACCGGCCCGGGGCCCCGCATTGTTTCCTCCGGGGGCGTGAGGAGAGCGCGTGTGGTCCCGGTTTGCTCGCTGTTAGGCTGGCGTGGGTTAGCCTAGTCCCAGTAAGGCCGTTCAGTCATCCTCGTGTGGAGATGGTGGTGATGCGCTAGGTGCCTGTGCTGCTGCTTTTTTATTGTTTGTTTATTTATTTCTCTCTCCATTGTTACTTGAACAGTATGGGTTGTTTCCTCTGCAAAATACGTGTTTATGGGAGTGAAATAATGGAGGAAACTAGAGAGCATGAGTAACTTTCCCATTTTGCTTTTTGCAAAGGCAAGAAATGTTGTGGACACCCAAACCCCTGGCATTTGGCATCTTTGCTGTTACTTGATTAAGTTCAGGGTATGTGATAGGAAAACTAATACCTGTTTATACTTGTAATACTTATTGTCATTAATCTTTAGTTCCTTGCTCATGATTTTTATTTTAAATGCTATATGCCTACTTTTCAGGCATATGTCACGCAGTTCTGGCAACACAAACACTAAATGAAAGAATACTTAACCTTCAGTCAACTGTGTGGTAGTTTCAAGGTGTTTGGACGCTTATCTAAACTTCATTTGCCTGTATTTTTTTAAAGTTTTAGTTCAGAAATTATTTTTTTTTTTTTGTTTTGTTTCAGGATTATTTAGCTTATCTTTTATACTTACTGCTGTAGAAAATACTAGGTAAGCGTGTGCAAATCTTGATGTTTAATTGATGTTCTTAAAATGTCTGCTTTTAACTTGCAGCATAGATTGCATTTTTATATCTGTTTCTTACGGAAACACTCTTATGATGTCAGTTAAAAGAAAATGTGAAATTCAAAATTACTATGTAGCTTTATTTTTGAAGGCTAGATTTAGTCATTTCTTGGCTACGTTGCATTGTAGTAAATTGGAAGAGCTAGTGAATACTACCGTTCTGGACTGCAGGGTTTGTAAGAGGAGTAATATTTAATAATCAACTGGTTGTCCACTTTCTTGATCCTGACCCCAACTATCTATTTATTGTACTCATTGCAGCCAAAGTGCTGCTTGTGATTGCCACTCTATCTCCATGCTCTATGTCAAAATATAATAGGACTTTAGCTATTTCAGCTCTCTGATAATCTTAAACAGAAATGGTCAAAAAAATGCTAGTAAAAAATTCCAAACATACTTTCTCTTTAGAGATGCTTTAAAATAACTTGTGACTACATCTGGTTGTGACAACAGATAGCCTATACTTTCTTAATCTTGAATTAATCTATCTGATATTGTTATAATGTGTCCTGATACAATTTTTATCCATGTGGAAAACTGAAGCTCCTAAAGCTCTCATTAACTCTATCAGAGTTTGTGGTGAGAAAAATACTTTAGAATAGGTTAAAAATTAACTAAGAAAATTCTTTATGTGTTCAGTGAAAACACTTTTAAAGAATGATAATGTGTAGCCTGCTATGTTGTAGTAGTTGTTGTGTAACCTACTATGTTGTGTAGTATGTTGATGGAGAATTGTTGCTTCAGGTGTGCCAGGTAACCTGCCACCTCTGCAGTGGTGTGACCAATACTTAGGCCAGGTTTGCAATACAGTACTCGCCTTAATTTTTATGAGAAACTAGAAAGCAGCATCAAAATGCCCATGCCCATATTTCACATTTGCAGAGTGTTTGGTTGAAAGTAAAGAGTATGAAGTGTTAAATGGAATGCAGTCCCTGGTTTTGAAGCAGAGCTGGCAGTGCTTTATATTTCTCGTGTGGTATGGGCCATGGTGTCATGGACGCCTCTTGTCTTCAAAGAAGCAGTTCCATTTCTGTTTGTTCCCCCTGCAGTGCTGATGCAATTATAGATACAGCCTCTTGCAGTATCAGATTGGAGACAAATTCTGGATTAAAATAAATTCATCAAAAATGATTTATTTTAATCCAGATTAATTCCCTGATGTGGCTCACCTTGCCACTTTACGTGCTCGTGAAAGCAGGAGGGGAAGGGTTACATGGGAGTTTTATAGACAGGTGTCTTGGGAGAAGCTGCCTCCTTGGTCACTAGTGCCGGCTTAATAGTTTATGAAGGAAAAGCAGAAAACGGTGTCTGATCTTGTAATGTATAACCGTCTTTGGTCAGATGGTAACTTTTAAGAATATAGTATTCTTACCTGTGGAAAACTTACTTGTCAAGTGAAGATTTGTTTGAAAGATGAAACTAATTTGAGTATACTTAATTTATAATCTCTCTGGTGGCTACTGAAATAAATGAAAATAACTAGTAGTTGTATAATAGCTAGTGTAGCCATGAAGATCTGTAAAACACTAGTAGGAAGTATGAGCCTACTTAGAAGTCAAATAAAACTTCATGCTAGTGGAGTCTTGTCTTTCTACTCTGCATGGTGTTGAGTGGATGAAAAGGGAAGTGTGCTCTGTGTTACTAACAATTAACATCCCTTTTACCTGTTTTCCTCTGGTGTTTTGTACTTGCAGAGCAAGATAACTAGAAGGTGTTTCTGATTTTCATCTTTTGATGGCTTCAGGGGAATAGTATTTCTACTGTAAGACTTCAAACCTAGTTTTAGCAAACACTGCTTATCTGACTGAATTGCTCTTGTACTGTCCTGTGCATCAGAGTTTTTCTTAAACTCTCCGTCCCTTTTCTCTTCTGCCAGCCATGTATGCTACAGTTAGTGGTAGTGTTTACTCATAGCCTGCATGATAATACATTTCTTGTATAATTTGACTAACTTGAATTTTTGATCTTTATGACAGGATATTCTAAAATGATAATAATATCATACTCATGTCTGATTTTTTTTCCCATCCATTTAAACAGCTTATCAAATGACCTTAACTAAAAATATCATAATTTTTATCTTCTGAAGAAAACAAAACAACTGTAGAAGTTCTTGTGTGGAATTATTTCTAAGTAGATTTTTCTGTAGTTCCATACACTTTAAATTCTGATTGGGGATTGTGCCTTAGTTTCTGTAGTAATATTAGATGTCACAGGTATAGCAGTATTTATTGAAGCTAATGAACGAAAAGAGAGAAAACCGTGTATTTTTAATGTTGAAATGTGCTTGTAGCTCTGAGGGCATGTTTTTTTCTCTCTGTCAGAATTCTGATGTTTCTCATTACTAAAGATAACGTCATTCTGATGCAGTCCTCAGTTTCTCAATTTGTTCTGTATCTGAAATTCACTAGAAATGTGCTATTAATTATTTTAATATCAGTTAGTTATTTTCTTGGGTTAACTTTTTGTTCATCCTTTATTAGATTTGCCTCTTTTAATTCTTCACAGGGGAAAAAAGCTTCTCTCTATTCTGGAAAAAAAAAATCTGAAGTTGTAAAGTGGCTTACTTTGAGGTGAGGGAGAATTCTAGTGATGACTGGAAATGTAGGATTTCTCTTATTGACTTTCTACTTTTTTTTTTTTTTTCTCCCCAACCATTTTGGCTGAAGAAACAACTGCCAGCTTCTTTGTAAAGAAGAAGCTCCATGATAAAAGATTATTTTGGAGGTCAGCCAGCTCATCTACACTCTCAGTTGTAAATTATGCATCCTTTGGAGCAAGCTGATCACTAATTTAATGTTTATGCGTTTCAAAGCTGATCCTAAATCTTCTCCTAAATCATGCTGAAAAATGCAATGCTGATTTGGCCCTGGAATGTTCTCAATGTTTATCTTATCAGAATTTCTTTGGAGAAGGGTTATTAAAATGCTTTTGCACTGCCAAGTTAAAAAGAAAAAAATATATAGAAAACATATCCAGTATACGTAGATGGATAAAATGTGTTGCAGTTTGGTTATTGGTATAGCAGAAAGCCTTTGCAAAACTGTTGGTTTGAGATTTTAATTAAACTATAATTCTGGGAAGGTTGGAAGTGTTTTGAAAAAATGGTTATGCTTAAAAACTAGTAAAATGGAGATATTAGTGTTTCTTGTGAAGAATTGTGTTGTGTTGCTTCCCTTTATTTCCATAAAATAAGGTTTGCTGCTTTTGTTTTCAGTGCTAATGTTTTGTAAGTATTGTGTACAAAAAATAGATGAAGTATAGTCTGTGCCTAAACTTAGTCATATTTTATCGGACAATTGATGTACTGTTGAGATTTGCATAAAGTTAACCTATGCTTTAGAAAAGGAGATCAGAGTTCTAGTCAGCTTGCATTTTAAGTGGAATATAATAGAATTTTAGTCATTTGTTGTGCTATAGGTTAATCTACATTAAATAACAAGTTAACCACATGCATTTTACTTCGCGTTTCTGTCTGAAGTGGTTGATTTAAGACACTATAGTAGATAGTTGGGCTAAGTCTGACAGGGCTTATATTCATGCAGTGTTAGAATGGAAAACACAGTTATGATAACTGGGAAGAAGTAAGTAAACTGCTTCATTGCAAACTTTTTAAGAAATCAAAATGATGAGCAAATTCAGGATTGAAAACACTGTGGCAAATGGACAGAAATTTTTAAACATGTTTAAAAAGAAAAGTGTTGTTCTCCTTATGAGACTGATTTGAAAGAGCTAGTATATATGCTGTTTGAGAAATAATAAAACATGGAATCTGTGAGGAGCACTTTTGGGTTTTGTTAGTTGTAAAGATTTCCACAAAGGATGAAATCTCCTAAGTCTAATGATGCTAATAGTCACCTTTTTCTGCTTGTGTAGTCATGTGGTGTTCTGCTTCTTATTTAGAAGGATAGTGTGCAGTTTGTGGAGAAATTTCTACATATGATGGACGTATAGTGACTTCTTGTTTGGTGCTTACTAACTTCATACATGAAGTTTTTGCCTTTTGGTCACAAATTCAACTATAAGCTATGGCTAGAATTGAAAAGGAGCTCCAAAAGAGCAGTCATGCCAGTCTTTTCAGCCTGAGGAGTGTTGTAGGTCAACTACTAGCAGCTACTGCATTCAAATAGTTAATTAGTGACATGTGAGTGTTTACTTGAGGAAGAGAAAAACAGTTGGGTACAAGACATGTCAGTTTGTTACTAAATAATCTGTATTGGTACCCTGAACATTTTGCAGTAGTCTTTTTTTCTTTTGTTAGGTAAGTGTGGTTTTTTTTTTGGTTTTATTTTTTTTTTTTTGTTTTTTTTTCTTTTTTTTTAAAAAAAGTGTTTATATGGTAATTGCCTTAGATATTGTCTTTCTAACACGATAAATCCTGATGGTGATAGGTTGTTGCATCTTTTTCTATTCCCTGTACTGGCTGTTGAGTTTCAGCTTCGGAATTTGTGTAGATATTTTTCAAGAAAGGATCTGTACGTAGGTCATTTTCCTTTGTTGCTAGATTAATCTTCACTGTTTGTCAACTCTTGATATTGTTGCCACCTTTAAGGATCGTGCTGGCTCAGCATGCTTGAAAGTGCTGCGTTTAATGTGTCTTAAACTTTTAGATAGTTTGTCCTTTATAAATAATGTCAGGTTTGGGATTACTGATGGGCATATTTTTGTGACTGTACAGATACTAATGCCTATAATCACAATGTCAAAGACTTCCACCATGGTAACGCATATGGCTGCAGTGTTAGCCTTGTATTAGTTCTGTATGAGCTTGCTTTACATGAAATCTGTTTTCTTTGTAGATAAATTTTCTCTTGTCTGCTTTATAAAAACAGGTGTTACCTGACTGTTCTGCTGAAATTCCTAAGAATTTAGAATTTTAATGTACAAACCAAAAAAAAACCCAAAAACACCTTGAAGTGGCATGGAAGGAGAGGAACTGCCATATTAGAGTTGCAACGGTTGTGTTATACTGTTTCGTTAATATTTTAACCCATAACTTATTTTTCTAATTTATTTCAAGATGGACCATGATTGACAAATCATTGAATAATCAGAGATATTTCGTTTAATGGAAATTTGATTTCTTAAAAAAAAAGTGATGTTGACAGTTTTAATATGAGGTCGTGGAGGCTGCCCACCTGCCTCCCTCCGAAGAGGAAACAGTTTAACGATTCAGTTTCAACTGCTCTACCTGCCCTGGCTTGTTAGTCTGTTAGATGGAAAATAGAAGCAGTTAAGATTATGCTGTAACTCAAATGTTACAAAGTTAACCACACAACAGACACACTGGCCCCTTGCTAGCTGTAACAAATGTTATAAATGGACTTTCTGCTTGCTAAAACCTTGGCGCTGAATTTGGGTTTCTAGTATGTTAACCTTTTTTACCTCTATTTTTTTCAAGGTACTTATTCAGTAAGTTCTTGCCTCAACATATGCCTCCAAATACATTTTACCAAATTTGCAATTTAGAGAATTTGTCTTTATGAAGAACATCTATGACATGTCGTTAATACAGTCTTTCATACTGAAACACTTTTCTGCAAATTGTTTTCCATTTCCTATGTTATCTTAAGGCACTTTGTCCCTTGCATCCCCCCCTCATACATTGTTGTATTTCTGTTTTTTTTCCTACCAACCTACCATAAACAGGGCTTGAGACTTGGAGGCTGAGTTGCTGGTTGGAACAGCAGTGTTTTAATTTAATAAAGCTTTTATTATATAAGTAACCTTTTGCTAAGTAATCTTTGTGGGCATCGAACTCCTATCGTTCCTCCATTCTATAGGGTCATACTGGAAATCGCAACAGGACGATGGGCTGTGATTAGGTAGCTATGTTAGCATATATGTCTTCTACATGTTTACATGTAATGCACTTCCATTCTTTTTTGTAGCACATACTTCAGAAAGGTAGCATGTGGCTCACTGCATCACTGCAAATAGGTGAATGGACTTAATCACGTAATACATAGTGCAGTCATAACTACAAGATGCCTCTTTGTGTTTGATAGATGTATAGTAGGTTGATAAAATTGTGGAGTTTCTTTTCTGATTTTTTTACTTTTTGCTTTGTTTTTAAGTGATTGAGTGAATGACTCTGAATTGGTACCTGTTACACAGCTTAGGAAAGAGAAGCCAGAATGCAGCTTCTTTGTCCCTAGATAACTTTGATGGTTTATGTTTAGTGAAATCCCTTATTTTTCATTTGTGATTTTTTGTTTGTGTGGGTTTTTTCCTATTTATTTTTTCTCTCTCCAACCCAGAACTTTTACCTATGTAGTTGCTTGAGTTTAAGAGAAAGTGGAGAGAAGACCTTTTCCAGAATCTTATGAGCTGAGTTTGTATGAAGTAGGAATGCAAGCTTAGATCTCCTCAAGCCAGAATTCATTGCCTTCCTGTGCCATTTTCATGGCAAGGTGGCAAGCACTCTAACCTGTTGGATGAATCTCTTAGAACCGTCAGAGCAACTTTCTGAGATGTCTGAGTGGAAGCTGTTGTGATGGTTCTGCTCCGTGTTGAACTAAATGCCTTTGGTGCTTAATAGAGGCAGTTGGCCTTCTCACCTGAATTAGGTGCAAGGAAGATCGGGTTAGGATTTACAAACAGGCTTTGTGTTACGTATGGCTTTATATGCTCATGGGCTGTATCTCATATCCCAACAGAAATCTAACAGGTGACATCTAAAATTTTCTAGGAAGTTGTTTGCATCATCTTTGTTTCATAAAAGATCAGGTGGAAGTTTGTTGTTGCTCCTTGCCTGCTTGCTCTATGCTTTCCTTTTTTTTTCTTTTTTTTTTTTTTTTTTACCTTAATGGAAATTAGAGGATTTTAACATGTTTGAACTTAGAAAATTATTGAATGCATTTGGCTCTTGAACCTAAAGTACCATAGTTTGCCTACTGTTTAAAATTAAAAGAAAACACTTTAAAATTTATTATTTTGAGTAAAATACATTTTCTCCGATTTCCTTTCGGATGCAACATACAATATGTCTGTTTTAATGCTGAGAAGAATTCTGTCTGTGACTTTCTTAAGGAAACTTAATACCTTGCAAATCCAGGGGAACTGCACAGAATTCTTAACCTGGGCTCTCAAATATAATT
The DNA here is from genome assembly GCA_003342815.1 of Eudromia elegans. NCBI lineage: Eukaryota > Metazoa > Chordata > Aves > Tinamiformes > Tinamidae > Eudromia > Eudromia elegans. The sequence goes on from PTEX01000181.1 coordinate 543,056, forward strand.
GTCTAAGATAATGGGTTTTGAACAGCAGTTTATGTACTCTGTGAGGGGAAAAACAGGTTCAGTGAAGGGGAAAGTAAGGAAAAGTCAAAACAAAATCTGTTAGTAGTTTTCTATTTTCTATAGAGGTTTGGATTTCTTTTTTTTTTTTTATTTTTATTTTGCAATTGCAAAAAAATTAAAAGCCTATTCTCTAACTTATGCTATAGTGCCATAATATTTAGGCCATTTTGATCCTGCTCTTCATCACTGTAAAAATGTCAAGCTAAGAGTGTTAACCTTAACAGGGTCAAACCCTGAACTCTATTTCCCTTCACCAGTGACCTTGCTGCAGTTGATAACACTACTCATCTTTACTATTGCTGAGTCTTTAATCCAAGGATCGTCCTTAAACAGATCTGCGATCAGTCATTCTCATTACATTGAGATCAGCTTGTTCTTAAATAAAGACCTTATTCTACTATTTATATTTTTATAACCTCTTATCTCTTATTTTGATTATTTTGCTGTGAATTATCTTTGTTCTTCCTCACAGCTTGCTGGTTATCTGCTTTTGCCTTTTTCCCATTGTCCAAAATATATTTCTAACAAATATGCTTATATGCCTGGGTGTTCTTGCACTAGTCAAGTCTCTTGTCCATTTATCTTCAATCAATTCTTTATCTCATTGTATTTCTAGAATATAAGTTATCATGTTTGCTGCTGACAATTGAAAATTAATGAGTTTTATTTCAGTTGTATGAACTAGGTGATTGCCTTGTGCTGTTCAGTGAAGAAAAAGTAGGATTTATTTGGTTTACTTGTGATAGCATCCTTATATAGAGTGCTTTCTCTTAATAAATACAGTTCTTCTCAACTTCAGGGAATGTCTGTCTTTTCCCAATCAAGCCTGGCTTAGAATCCTGTCAGAAGAATTCTAATATTGCTTTATATGTATTTTGTTTGGTTTTGAGAAGGGTGAGAGAAATAGATATCTTTCATATGAAAAAAGAAACCCTTGTGGTAGAATATTTTCTTTGTGTACATGGTGTTACAGATCTAACTTCTCAGAATGTTGCAACTAATGAATGAAAAATCAGATAATTATACAGACAAACCTACAATTTCCAGGTTTTTATTGAGATGTCATTCTCCTTCTGTAGAGCATATTTTGTAGGAATATCTTCTTGCAAGTTCTTTTGTTTATACAAGATATTTTAATACTGTTCTAAAAGCATTTGTACTTACAAAAGGGAGATTGCCAAACACTCTTCTGCACTTTTGTTCCTTTGTCATAGTTTCTCCATTTCATTTGTGTGGTTTGCTTTAATTTCATTTATAGCTCCTGCAGCTTTTAGATTCCAGACTGTACTGGAGAAGTTTAGAAAGGATGTTCTGGGTACCTGAATAATCCCCCTTTCAATTAAGCCTTCAAATGTTAGTTTTGAAGGAAAAAAATGAAGTTGTTATAAATTTTTAAAAATCAATACAGATGGATGTTTTGATCTTGGAAAAAAACCAGTTCTGGTTATAAACTGAGATAGTAGCCCAAAGGCCTGAGTAACAGGCGGTGTTTTCGTCTTTCTGAATCGGTAGGTGTGAAATGGAGCTCCTGACCAGGGTAATGTGACTGCTGACCTTACCTTATATTCCAGATCTCTTTAATATCTTAACTCTCTGCGGGTTTTGGTTAGTTCCTTATTCCTCCACACCTAGTGTTCTCTCAAATCCATCTGTTTCCCTTCAGTTTTCAGTTTTTCTTAACTTTTTCTTTTCAGACACCTTAAAAGACTGATTTAGTTTGACCTACTCATCTGCCTCAGTTATTCCTTAAGCCTATCTTAATTGGATTGCAGTTGATATTAATTACCCACAGGTTTTAGGTGGCAGGTTTTTTCTCCCCCCCATTTGTAGATATGCTGTTTAGATCCTGATTTTTCTTTTATATTGGCAGGGATAAAAGTTCATATCAGAATGTTTATTTAATAATTCAAAGAAATTGAATTGGCTGTGGCTAGTAATGATTTGGAAGGCAGACTCTTAGTATGAGAGTTGAGCTATTGCACACTTTAATTATGAAGCTATTTTTTGTATTTTAAACATATAAAATAGTCTGAGAATCATAATACAATAATTGTCAAGCCTTAATTATAACTGAGGAAAAAAATCAACTTTGCTGTGTATAATATAATGTTCTTTGGTATCAACATAAGAAGTTGGAACATTCTTCTCCTTCAGTGATTTCCACACCTTCCTTCCCTGCCCCCTCCTCCCCCTCTCCTCCAGCAGCTGAATTCCTTTACAAAAAAGTATCTCCTTGGTGAAAAGTAGTACTACTGCTTGTAGTTTTCAGTAGGACTGAGTAAGCTATAGGTACCTTGAGGGCAAATTTTAGGAAAATAGACTGAGTAGGAAGGATCCTCATATGAGGTATATGTGTCTGTCTTCTGCCAGGAAGTGTCAAAAGGAACAAATATGTAGAGTACTGAGCAATTGGTTCTTGTAGCAGAGCTATGGTTGGAAGATGTGGTTATTACATTACTGGAAACAGATATTGGATCTCTAGGCTGTCAAGAGCAATAATGGGCTTATGAGTGGAACTGAAAAGGTAAAATACTCAGTGGATGCATTTGTGCTACCTAGCAGCTTTGCAGACCAGCTGCTGTGCTACTGAGCAGTTCTGGCTGTGATTTTTGGCAGCAGCTGTAACTGCTTCCTTTGCCAACCTACCTGCAAGCATGCAAAGAGAAAGGGAAGATGAAGAAACTGCTTCAGGGTGGCATTTTTCATTGCAGTGTAAAACTGATCTGCAGAACAAGCATGTGGTCAGAGTTGTTAAAACACCTGTGGTACAAAGCAGTGGTTACAGCTTTTTGATTGCAAAAGGCTCTCTGAAAAGTCACGTAGAGTCTATTGCAAAGTTACAGTGGAGGAATTTAAATGGTATATTTATGTCTTCAGAAACATAGATTCTTGGCCTTTCTCTCTTTTCGTAATCCATAGGTAAAACCTGAGGTTTGTTTATGAAGGAGTATGAAGAGAACAGTATGGTAACTGTGTGCATGTATATATCTTAAAACTTGGTAGTTCTTACCAAGTAGTAGTTTTACATTTCAGTAGGAGAGTTTATACATATTTATATAATGTGTAATTGTGTGTTAAGTTTTGTTTTATATAAATGCATTATCTCTTCCTTAACCTCAAGTCCTTATGGAATATTGATCAGTATTATTATTGTGGGTGTTAGGAACAATTAATTATTGAATTTTGAAGAGCTGTTGTTTGTGAACAGACTTTCTTGAGGGAACAGATTGGTGCTTTGGGTTATAATGATACTTACTGTCTACTTGCTGTCTAATGGCACTGCTCAGTGGTTAAAAAGCTGGATGTTGGAATGATAGTGTTGGCTACTGAGGCATTGGAGGGAGGTGTCTGCAAAGGCAGAATGTGAAGCAAGGAAGTCAGTAGTAGAATGACAGCTTCAGGTGGCTTTGAGGATGATGAGATATTTTTTGAGACCAGTCAAAATGAATAGATCTCTCTTGCACTGATTAGGATTAATCCTATAGAAAATCTGTGTTGTAGGGATCTAGATAGAAGAGTCCCAAAGAGAGTCAAGGATGGAAATAGAAATTAAGTGGTATAGATTTGCACCTGGTGCTTGAGCATCTTTTCTGAAAACCTTTCTTTTTACAATATAGCTTCCCTTGAGTGACATGAATGCCACCTTTGTAGGAAGTATGTCATATTTTCATTATGTGAGATGTTTATTTCATTCATTTACGTTGTGGAGGTTGTCGCGAGGCAGTTTCTCATGGTAGATGTCAGAATTTTTGGCAACTAGAATATTAGTGCTGAGATCTTATTGGAGAACTCAAAGGAGTTTTTCACTGGGAGGAAACTTAGAGCACTAATGAATGTGGGAGGTACCTGGGAATTCTTGAGAAGTAGTTGCCTTCGGAGAGGGAGAAGTAATCCTCTAGTTAGTGAAAGTAAGGCAGCTGAAACTTGTGTCCCTTTGTCAATAAAGATAGCTACCAAAATAGAGTACTCCCTCAGTAAGTTCGCTGATGATATGAAACTGGGAGGAGTAGGAGATAGCCCTGAGGGCTGTGCTGCCATACAGAGGGACCGGGACAGACTGGACAACTGGGTGGCGAGTAACCTCATGAAGTTCAACAAGGGCAAGTGTAGGGTCCTGCACCTGGGGAGAAATAACCCTAGACACGCCTACAGGCTGGGGACCAACTTCCTGGAGAGCAGCCCTGCAGAGAGGGACCTGGGCGTCATGGTGGACGACAAGTTGACCATGAGGCAGCAGTGTGCCCTCGTGGCCAAGAAGGCCAATGGGATCTTGGGGTGCATTAAGCAGAGCGTCTCCAGCAGGTGGAGGGAGGTGATTCTGCCCCTCAACTCAGCCCTGGTGAGGCCACACCTCGAGTCCTGTGTGCAGTTCTGGGCTCCCCAGTGCAGGAGGGACGTGGAGCTGCTAGAGAGAGTCCAGCGCAGGGCCACGAAGATGATTAGGGTCCTGGAACATCTGCCCTATGAGCACAGGCTGAGAGAGCTGAGCCTGTTGAGGCTGGAGAAGAGAAGACTGAGAAGGGGACCTGATTAATGTATATAAATATCTCAAGAGAGGGAGTGAGGAGGATGGGGCTGGCCTCTTCTCAGTGGTGGCCAGGGATAGAACTAGAGGAAACGGCCACAAATTGAGGCACCAAAAGTTCCACAGGAACTTGAGAAAGAATTTCTTACCAGTGAGGGTGACAGAGCCCTGGAACAGGCTGCCCAGAGAGGTGGTGGAGTCTCCTTCTCTGGAGATCTTCAAAACCCGCCTGGACATCACCCTGTGCCACATGCTCTAGGGGACCCTGCGTGTGCAGGGGGGTTGGACTAGATGACCTCTACAGGTCCCTTCCAACCTTAGCCGTTCCATGATTCTATGATTCTAAGATAAACAGCAATTTGTATGTAGAATGTGCTTTACAACAATATTCAGTGTTTGTACTTTGTTTTTGTAGTTACTGTCTCTTCATCTCCTCATCTGCATTCAGATTCCCCTGTTTTTTTCTACTATTTTAATTTCTAGGCATAAAACGTCTTCTCCATCTGTTCATTAGTCCATTAAAGCTCTGCAGCCTTCATTTATTTTACTACTACTTATTGTTAGCTCGCTTTAGTGAGGCATTGCTTGTTTGTTCCTGCTTATGGCAAGTGAATTTTTTTTTTCCTTTGACTTTGTTTACCGCATTTGTCAGGTGATAATGGCAGTAGTCTGGATGCACTATCAATGAGATTTAAAATAATATATATTTCTTAGTTATAGTATGACAAAGGGAGAAATATTTCTGCACAGGTTTGAGATATCTTCAGAGCCTTGTAGTGGAAATTCTAGAGCTAAAAGGCAACAAGTAATAAGTTTATTGGAAACAGGTACTTTGGTCTATTTCAGTGGTTCTTCATTATTCATTTGATATCAAGATGAATAGAAGCTTGTTTACAAATTTCCATCTGTTCTGGAGCACTTTGGAAAGTGGAGTAAATGACGTGGGAGACTAGGAAGTCCAGCAGAGGCTATAGCTGTGTTAGTGTTTTTATAACAGAGCTATTGTCCATCTATCTAATCAAGTATCAAAGAAATTACCAGCTTCCAGAAGATACAAAGCAAGCAAAATACTCTGTGTAAATCAGCTGAAGAGTACTTCCTCTTTTGCTGTATACCCAAAAAGTCAGGTGCAGATCTGATAGCAAAGGCAGTCTTTTCTGTATGGTGTGTTAAAACACATAACGTCAGTGGTGAAAGCAATAATATGGGAAGAACAGGCTTTAGAGTAGTTAATGTTTACACAAACAGATAAAACTTTACTTTCAGGTGATTAGAATTTCAAAATTCATTTCAAAAAGTAGTGGAAAAATATGTTTTATAAAAGAAGGTGAAATAGGCACAAAGGGGATTTATGATGAGCCTGGAAAACTTAATATAACATTATTAACAGCTGTTTCTTTTTAGATAAGTAGAGATGAACATTAGTATTTTTCAAAAACAAAAGTTTATTTTAAATGCTAGGATTTTTCTAAAATCAGGTGATTCCATTTGTTTGCAGCTGCAGGCACCCTGTACTCCAACTCAGGGCTTACTCTGAGGCAAAGCGAACCTTCCAATATGGTATTAGAGCAGATCACTTAGGACTGTAGCAGAAACTTACCTCTAGTTTGGGGCATACAACAGTAAGCAGGTACTGAACTCCAAGCAGATACAAGAGAGAAAAAAATGGGAACTCAGGTCACCCCATCTCCTTATTGATTGGCCTATAGCCTTTCTTTCTCAAATGGATTTTTAATGTTATCTTAACAGCAATTTGTTCCAGAAAGAATAGCAGGTTTGACTTTTAGACAGCCAATATGAGCATACCGTTTAGTTCTGAACCCACCTTACAGTAGTCTCATCCATTTAGAAAACCAGCTCTGGCAATTGCTGCTTGTCAGAGGGGCAGGATGCAGGAAGATGTAGTGGGAGGTGTTTTTCTTCTGGATCTGTCCTCGGTGCTGAAGTGCTTGATCTCTTCCTTAACAGATTTGGGGATGGAGTTGAGAGTAGGCTGGAGTCTGCTTTGTATGGGATGCCAAGCTTGGAAAGGTGATGAGTATACACAACATAAGAATACTCTCGGTACCTATTAGTTTTAAGAGAAAACTCATAAGCACAAACATCAACACAACATTGTGAATAGTTAGAATTATAAATTGAATGCATTTCTGCCTTTTTTTTCCCTTGTCTGTACTGTGTTTGAATACTTGTCTGTCTTTCAAAAATGCATTGGAAAGTGTGTGTATGTGTGTGTATATATATGTGTGTATATTTATGTATATATTTAAATATATTGTAGGATATCTGGAGCAATTTTTGAACTTTTCACCTTTCCTTTGCATTTATGAGTTATGAGGCTGCTTTTATCACCTTATATATTTTTTCTTCACCATGGAGGATTAGTTTTGAGTATGAGAGCAGCAAAATCAAATGACAGTAACATAAATAAGTGATTTTGGGTTTAGAGACTGTGACAGACTTCAAACTAGTACTGCTTAATTGACAGAAGACTTATTTCTCTTAAGTCTTAAAATAAATGTAAGCTAGCTGTAAAAAAAAAAAAAAAAGAAAAGAAAAGAAGAATAAAATCCCTCTGAATAGCGATATAAGTACTGGGGATATCACCTGTGACCACTGCAATTATGTATCATCTGCAGACTTGCTGAAAATGCACTCTGTCTTATCATTCACGTCACTAGTGAGATTAAACAGTATTGGCACCAGTATTGAGAGCTGGGCCTGTTCAGCCTGAAGAGGACTGAGAGGGGACCTAATCAGTGTATATAAATACCTTAAGGTAGGGGAGTGAGAAGGATGGGGGCCAGCCTCTTTTCAGTGGTGATCAGTGATAGGTCAAGAGGAAATGGCCACAGACTGAAGCACTGAAAGTTCCACAGGAACTTACGGAAAAATTTATTGACAGTGAGGATGACGTTACTGGAACAGGTTACTGAGAGAGGTTGTGGGATCTCTTCTGGAGATCCTCAAAACCTGCTTGGACCAAGTCCTGTGTAACATGCTCCAGGTGACTCTTCATGTGCAAGGGGGTTGGACTAGATGGTTTCAAAAGGTCCCTTCCAACCTTAATGATTATGTGGTCCACCCTAGGAGACCCCTGGGCGGGGTGGGCTGATGAGTGACTAACATCCAACTGGACTCTGTACTCCTGACTGCTACCCTCTGAGCCTGGCAGTTCAGCCAGTTTTCAGTCCACCTCACTGTCTATTTTCATAGCCTATACTTCCTGAGCTTGCTTGTAAGAGTAAGGTGGAGATGATAATGAAAGCCCTGCTAAAGTTGAACATCCATAGCATATGCACTCTTACCAGCTGAGACAACTTTCTAATTGTAGAAGGCTATCAGGTTTGTCGAGCATGATTTCCATTCATACATTGAGGCTGACTGTACCCAATCATCTTCAATGATCTTTTCTGCCTCTCTCTCTCTTTTTTTTTTTTTTTTTTTTTTTTTTTTTTTTTTTTTTTTTTTTTTTTTTTTTTTTATGTGTAGTGCTGGTTCATCTGTGCTGGCTTCCTGATGCCCTTGCTTGACTTCGTGCACTTGAGGATGGACTGTTCTTGAGCTTTGATGAGGTGATCCTTGAAAATCAATTGAGTGTCCTGCAATCATTTTTTCTCCAGGACTGTAGGCCGTGCAATTTTTATAAGCAGGAACCTGCTTTATAAGCACACCAAAGTTTGCTCTTGCCTGAAGTTCAGGTTTGTGATCCATCTTTTGGCTTACCATATTTTTTTAAAGATGCTGATCTTCTCAATGGTCACTGGTGGAGTTGTGTGGTCTCTGTAGCTATAGCGGCACCTGATATATATAACTTCAGTCATTTTTTTCATGTTTGTTAGTGTGGATTCCAGCAAGCTCTCATGATTTCCTTGAACATCAGTTTCAGGAGATTATTCTCAGTGCACTCCAGAAACCTTTAGGATTGCTTGTGTTGCCCTCTTATTCTAACCTGTAAGGTCTCAAGTGGCTCCTCTGTTTCAGCATCAGCATCTGTGAATAATGAAAAGAAAAAGGCCATCCAGTTAGTATAATGCCAAAACTATGGTGAACAAAATAGCTAAGTTTGGACATGGAAAAGCAAAGGAGAACCTTCAAACAAAGTGGTACAAACATGTGAAAATTACTGTTTGCAACTTTTTTGAGGTGTAATTTATACTTTTCAGAGGTGTTTTGTAGGCAGTCATTTTATGCTGATGCAACTCAAGTTTCTCAAAATTACCTCTTCCCTTTTTCCTTTTTGTAAACTAGCCTGTAATATTTTAGTTTTACAGTGGTGAACTAGGATATGATGCTTGTGTGCCGTAGAATGACTGTGAAGATAAGTCTTTGAAAAACTGTACAGCGCACAGATACTGAGATTTTCTTTCCTGAATAAGGGTATTACAGAGAGATGACAGTTTGAGTATGGATTAAGGCAGATAATGGGATTCAGTGGCTGATGTCTCAGTGCTTTGGACCTTCTTCTGGTCTTCCAATAGTCTCATTGCGGTTTGGGCAAACGTGGTGTTTCGTTGTATTGTGGTAGTCTTGACATAAGATATTTTGTAATTTGTTTAGTTGTACCATTTTGACAGTAATATACCTGCACAAAGAAATCTTCCAAACAGACTAGCAACTATGTGATTTCTGCATGCAAATATGAGTATTTTTTTATTATGGATCTTGAGATGTTGTTCTGTGCAAAACAGCTAAGAACAGAATGGAGGAAACATCAGATAATTGCCCTTCAACAAGTGTCTACTCTCACTTCAATATGTCAGTAGAGCTGTAGCTTTTTTGGAAAGTTGATGGTGACCCTAATGACCAAGTGGAGGCATGATGGCCACTGCTACTACTACTCTTGGTAGTTTGGAGTTGCAGGCTACTTGACTTAGCTGGGCAGTTATGAACGTTGCACTTTCTGCTTCATGTCTAACCAGACTGACTCTCAGTGAGGATAATCTACCAAGTTGAAGCATCAAAAGAATGATTTGATATCACTAATATGACAGTATTTCACCTCAGTGTCACTGAGAAGTTGCTCTCTCTGACAGTAATTTTTTTTCCAGTGAGTGAACACCTACGGAACTGAAGTAACAGAGTACTTGTCATTAATCTAGATGTGGCATTGCTTTGTGATAGGCATCTCCTGTCAGTGGGGTACTTTTCCCTAGGGTACTTAGCTAACTCGTCAGAACCAGCAAGTTCAGACAAATGCATAGAGTTAAATTCGGGTTGAAGTGTTGTAGATTTTTGTTTGTTTTTATTTTTTTTATTTAAGGCATGGACTAGCTTGCAGACTCATTTCTCAGCATAATGGTTGTAAAGCTGTACTAGCTATCATTACCTTTGGTGACACATTTCATACAAGAAAAGCTCTGGGTCAGACATCAGTTTAGTATAAGTTTTGTTGCTCCCATTTTACCTTACCAGCAGAGACCGAGGAATACTTCCCCCACCCCGCCCACATGCTCTTCAGTGATGCTTTTAGTGTTACATAATCTCTTCTAGGTGTGCAGGTGACACAGCACTGTTGCCTTGTATTTATTAATTTAATGACTCAGGGTGGGGAATCCGACACACAAATAATCCTATTCCTCCCTAAATATATGTTAAAAAATGCAGTTCAGGAGTACTATGCTTTGAGGAATGGTTCTTCTGTTTGGATTTCCTCAAAGCTTTTCGACAGAATAACAGACATGGTGGAAAGGCTATTATTGATGACACTCATGAGTGTCTCCCTTTAAATATAGCAAATCTTGCAAATATTGCCTAGTGCCACTTATGATTTAAAACAAAGCGAGCAGATTGGGTTGTTTCTTCCTTCTATTGCAGTTGCCGCAAGGCTGGATAAAAGTTTTAATCATATTATTACATTTAAAATTATACAGGAATTGGTTAGTTGTCTTGATTTTTATCTACGGCAATTGTTTGGAATTCCAGAACTGAACATTTCAAACTTTTACTTTTCTTCTCTCTGTGAAGACTGTAGTCACATTGCCATTCAGTCTTACTTTGGAGTCCAATTCACATCCATTAATTTAGTTTAATACTTTAATAGGTAAGCTTTCTGCAAATCGCTTTAAGCTCAGACTTGGTGTTAACAGTTTGGTTTGTGTGGAAAAAACAATTGATAAATCAACTTCAAAAAAAAATTCATATCAGGTTTTGTTAGTCTTTAGGCAGTTGTTAAGTCAGAAGTGTAATTATAGTTTCTAGCTTCTAACAGGAAATTACTCATAATATGCTTAAGTTTTTTCATGCATATATCTGCCCTTGTTTTATGCTTTCAATCTGAATATTAAGACTTCCTGACATAATTGAGTACATGAGGAATGAATGTATGGAGGAGGGGGCCAAACTCTTCTTGGTGGTGGCCAGCAATAGGACAAGGAGTAACGGATGCAAGTTGAAACACAGAAAGTGCGATCCCCATGTGAGGAAGAACAACTTTCCTGTGAGGGTGACGGAGCCCTGGAACAGGCTGCCCAGAGAGGCGGTGGAGTCTCCTTCTCTGGAGATCTTCCAAACCTGCCTGGATGCCACACTGTGCCACATGCTCTAGAGGTCCCTGCTGGAGCAGGGGGGTTGGACTAGATGATCTCTAGAGGTCCCTTCCAACCCTAAAGATTCTGTGATTCTGTGAGATGCTGTGATTCTACTAAGATATAACGTTCTATTTCACATATCACCCAGCAAATCACAAAAATTCATATTGAGACAGTGGATAACAAAAATAAGCAATCAACCATTCTGTGATTCTGTGATAATGGAATGTAACAAAAAAAACCTGTGAATGCTCTGTATGTGTGTATACATTTACACACACAGATAAATATTAAGTGTAGATATGTTATCCACCTGTCTATTAGGATTATATGCATTAATATTGGTAAATAGCTCAGAACTGGTACAAAATTAAATATTCACTAATTGATTATTCTTTCTATGTTTCTTTTGGATTGTTTTTGGATGAAAGTAGAGTCTCTGACAGAAATATTTAGAGTGTAGTGTCCTTGAAGCTTTGTTCTAAGAGAAGAAGAAAATTAGAAAATAAAACATGAATTCTTGGTATTTGTAGATTTCTATATTCATTTTGTTGCAAAACATGACAGTAGTCCTAAAACAATATAATGTAATGAATATAATGTGTTATAGTGGAGTGATTAGAAAAAAGTATAGTTACAGAGTCTTTAATGGTTGATGTGTGAATGAGGCACATCATAGTACCCCCACATAGACTCTGGAAGAGGAAATAAGCCCATACCTGGCCTTTCCCACTTACTAATTGGAAAAAGTGATATCTGGGCATCCTTGAGAAATGAATTTAGTCCTTATTTTACAAGGATTTTGAGAAGCAGAATTAAATTTGAAACATGTTTTTCTTTATTTGTTAATCTTATCAAATTGTCTTTGGTAAGTGCAAGATGTGCTAACTGTGCTTAATAGGCATGACTGGGACTGACAAAGAGGGAAGCTCTTTTTGCAGGTTTGTAAAAAAAAGTCTGCAAGTTACTCTGGCTTGTACATGCCTGCCATGCAGTGTTGCTCTGAAGAGAGCAAAATTATAGCTGGATTGGAGTTACAAGTGTTACCATTGAGACATTTGAAGCAGTTCTTCCTACTCTGCTTGACAACAGATAATAAAATACTGCTCTCGGTTTTAAGCATTGCAGTTTATATGTCGTATGGACTGGGAGTCCCCAAGTCCAAAGTAAATCAGGTCTTCTACACCTGAGGGAGGAAAATTTAAGAATATTTCATTTAAAGAAAGATTGATCATGGCCCCAGAATGGAAGAGGCTACGCTGTTTGGCAATAAAATAAGAACTAATTACATTAAACTTGAATAAAAAGGGAAAAAAAAAGTTTAGAATAAGGATACTTATATAGTAGAATGAGCTATGCATTGTGGTTCCAAAAATTTGGAGATTAGAGGTGATGTTGGAGGTTCTTGACTCCTTCTCCTTTCCCAAATAGCATGGGCAAATTGTTGCAAATGATTTGAGTACAATTAACCCTGTACTGCTGAAGAAACCTTGCAAGATCCTCTAGGTTCTTCTTATAAGTCCTAGTTTGCTGTGTCTTTCCCTCTTACTGAATCACTTCTGTTAATTTCAGAATCATGGTAGTTATTTTTTCAGTAAAGGAGTGAGATAATTTGATTCCTCAGGAAATGTCCTGATCAGAACTGTATCTCCCTTTCAAATCTGAATGCTAGCAGATGCTGAAATTTCTGGCAGGCAGCTTTTCCGGGATGCTTTCTGAGCTTGTTTTCTGGCTATGGAACACTGATCAAACTTTAGTTTCCAGATTTGGACCTGTAGACCATGAGACTTTGAGGTCAGTGTGTTGTACAGGGGTTTGTCTTGTTCCCTCAAAAGTGTTTAGAACAAAGTTATCCAAATAAAATATTTAGATTCTATTGATTATCAATCTCTTTCCTATTTGTTAACATGAAAGTGCAACTTCTTACTGCCTGTCATTTTTGAGATTCCTTATTATTTTGATAATAAATATTATTAAACAGTAATTCATAGTTTTTTTTCAGCTAAGATGAACTTATTAGTGATGCTTGAGTGACATAAAAATGTTAGTAATTCTAAAGTCAGATTTAGAATGAGCTGTGTGCTGCACAAAAGATATCTGCTTCTTTCACAGAGTGCATGTAATTGGAACAGACCAAGGGAAATGCAGAGAGAATTAAAAAGGATGAATTATAAGCAGGGTGGTCTCTATGATAACGACAAGATGAAATAGTGTACATGTGTACAGTGGGGTTTTTTTATTTTTTTTTAAGAATACTGTTTTGCTGGATAAATAAATTGGAAGAGAAAAGGAATGTAAAAGGATGTGGTGCAGGCAAAAGAGGATTAGAGGAATGCATGTGAACCAAAGTTGTAATGTAGAGAGACTGTTGAAAATCTGTAAGTTGGTGTGGCGAGATACCAGCCAGAAAAACTTTTTAAGACTTTTGGTTCAAAAGTTGTATTTATTTTCTCCATCTATTTTATATTCTGATCATGTATTTTCAAAGCTGTTTTTTTCCCATGAAAGTCTTTAATATCTGTCTAGTGAAGACTTTTCAAAATGGACTCTTTCTCTTTACTGACAGATTCTGAGATCCCTAGATTTGTAATAATTGTTTCTGCATTGATTGCTACAGCACTGCTAGACTTGTAATAGGAATAGTAGGTTGAACTAGTGTAATACCTACTTTTTTCTATCCTAGCATATATTCTGCTTCAAAAAAATGAGTAGATGTTATTCATTCAATGGAGAGTTAAGAAAGCATTATTTTTAGACCTCTGTCCTCTGTTTTATCTTCTGAAATACCGAGTGTATTGGCTTCCCTTGCTTAGGAGAAAAATGTTAGGAAGTTGTCTAACATTTTTTACTACTGGTGCTGTTTATTATGGGCAAGGAAGGGGTGGGTTTTTTTTAAATGCTCACGAGTTTTCTGTTCTTTTTTCAGGAGTAAGAAACTTTTTAGCAAGAAAAAATTGAAAAGGAAACAGAAGACTAAATTAAAAGTAAAAACGCGCAACAAGGTAAGACTGCTTTTGTAAAGTGCAGTCTAAAAAATAAATTTAGCAGAGATAAAGGAAAAATAAATGTACTTAGTGGTTTGTGTAGAAAATAATACGGTTTTTGTCTAATCTGTTCTGCATGTCTATGATATCAATGTTAATCTTTAACTTCTGTTTGCTTTTTTCCAGAATGATTTAATGTTTTTGTTTTTTCCAGTTTCTGAATTGTGGATGAATCTAATACACATGTTGCTCTCCATAACTACATTTGGAGCTGCATGTCTAGTCAACAGCTAGATGGCTGCTACAAAGATTTCTTCCAGTCTTCTTTTGACTGAAGGAGAAATGGAAAACCCAATGTCCAAGAAATACAAAATAACCCTTGTAAATTTCTCCCTGCTGAAAAGGATAATTATTATCAATTTTCCTCCTCTTTTTTTTTTTTTTTTTCTCCCCAATTACAGCCCCTACCCCCTTTAGTTCAACTGCCTGGGAGCAGTACAATAAGCTTTATTAAAATATTTGCATGTTTAGTTCTTGCAGGAATCTAAATGGGAGTAATGGGAATTTTAAATATTGTTCTGCTTTACTGGAGAGCTAGTTTTTTTTTTTTTTTTTTTTCTGAATTAAAGCTTGAGTGTTGGAGGGGATTTTCATGAAGGCTTGTTGCAGACACACCAGAGGATCTCTCCTGCTTGGTTTCTGCTAAAGTAGAGGGAAAGTAGCTCTTCCCTGGAATGATTCTGCAGGACAGTACTTCTGAAATACTCAGTAAAAGCATTTTCTAGTCGTTTGAGTACTCCTATAATACACACATGCCGTCAACCTGGACATCTAATCCCTATGGGCCAAACCTCCTGTAGCTACTCTATCTCAAGACAGATGCTTTTGGGAGGGCAAAGCAAGACCATTATCTCTTAATATAGTCTTGCTTTTTTGGATACCAGGTTATTCTGCTTATCTCTAGGAGTATAGCTGCAGACTGTGGTGTGGAAGAGGGTTTTCAACATTTCTTTCCAGCACTAGACAGGAAAATATTTCTAGTCAAAACTGAATTTCTCAATTTCATTTTTTTCCAGTCACTATGAAATTGAAGAATTTAGCCATGTCTTTTTTGTCACACCCACTGCTAAGATAAAAGCCTAAATTAGAAATTTGAAGAAACTGCAAAATGTAGTTAATGTTTTTGTTCTGTTTGGTGGCAGAAACTTTTGCTTTTGAAATAAAACAACATGAAACTGTACAGATAATTTTTTTTTTTGATCATAGTTACTGTGTAGAGGGAATCTTATCTTTCTAGATAGAGGTGCCCTAGTTGAAAGAAACAAGCAAGATGTTAAATCCAGAACTTCTAGTCTCCACAAGCTGGACAATCAAACATATTTCCTGGATTTTTGGCTTTTTTTGGACTTTATTGGACTATTGGAGTTTTATTGGACTCCAAACTACTCCAAGAAGAATTAGTGTGGTTCTATACTCTGTTATGCACAGGTTATATTGGTCGGTTACTTTAACCTTATCTATCTTTAACAGCAGATTAACTTTAATTTCCTAGATTATAGTCTATTTCTGTCAGTCCAAGAATAAACCATTATTACAGCCATCTAGTTCAAAAGGAAGGAAATGGACTGGTGAGAATACAAGTTATATCTGGCTTTCATTTTTTTTGAAATTGGTATATACAGGTGGGAGCAAATGTAAAGGAGAGCTTTTGTTTTTCTCACCACTTTACTGACTGCATTTGAATAGATTGCTATGTGAAAAGAGTACTTTATGTCTGGTTGTTCTGTGTTATTAAGAAAATCTCATGTTTGACCTCTTCTACCTAACATATTGCTCTGTCATATCTCTCTGTCTAACATGGACTTTGCATTTACAGGGACAAGTTTTTCATGCTGTCTGCCCACTCCCCTTCATCTCCCCAAAGGGGAGGGAAAAACATACACACACAAAAAGAAATACAGTCCTAACATGAAGTAGAACAATTTTTTTCTCTACTTATATTGGTTTTGCAGGTTCCCACTTGCCAGTATAAACTTATGTTTAGATTTCAGTATTCAGTACTTCGGCATCAAATTGTTTTTGTTCACTATCTTTAATAAGGCTGTTTAAATTTTATCTAGTTTTTTTAGAGAACACCAAATATTTTTATCTTAAGCTTATTGCCCTTTACAGATACACCATTTTTTTTCCTCTGAAAAACATGTCGTTGTCCCTATAACTATTGAAATGACTCAATATTTCTGTTATTTTGTGTGATTTCAACTGAGAGCGTCTTTCTGAAGTTTGTGATGGCATATTTCATAAGAATGACCTGGGTTTTTTTTTTTACATGACTCCTTTGTACCGTAATTAAATTCTAGCTGTTCTCTTGAGCACAAAGGAAGAAGTTCTACCATCCAAGACAGAAGACAAACCTATTTCATTTTCTACTGCAGTCCAAGGTGGTGGATTTTTTAATTGTTGTGATATGGGGTTAAGTAACAAAGATTAAGATTTCAGAACATTCTCCTTTCATATGGTTCATATGAGAATCACAATCTCAAAAAATGCAGTCCTGTTTTCTAGTCCTGGAGCTCTGGAGGCTCTTTTTCTATCTTCCTCCTTCCTAGGGCAATAGAAACTTTATATTCTGGGAAAGCAAATGCTTTGGGGAAAAAAATTTAAGCCTATCACTTGGTTTCTTTATGAACGAATGAGTGCCTTTAATTGTAGTACTTCAGGAACTCCCAAGAAAAGTTGTTTGTAGCTTTTCCCCTAAACCACCGAAAGAGCTTCCTTTCATATAGTTGTGGATCTTAATACACTTAAGACCACGAAAACATGCTGTTATTTTTTTCTTGAAATAGTGAATTCTATATATTAAAAGTAATCTGATTTGGTCTATTAATTATCCTATATTTACATAAAATTAGTTGCTTAATTGCATTCTTAAAAAATCATTAACATTTTGCCTCAAAAACCTAGCAGCAAGCTTGTGGAGCAAGGAGCAGAAGTCTCCTATTCCTTGGCAAGTCTGCCATCCTGCTAAGGCTCTGTGGAAGAGTGACCCTTTGTGGATCTCCTTAACTGCAAAAAGGGAGGGTTTCAGGTGTTGAACGGAGACTCTCACATCTGAGCTTGTGAAGTACTCTGTAAAGTTAGGAATCTGTTGTAAGCTGGAAAGGAATTTTCCTTATATGGAGAAAATTTTCTCATGTCCGTTCTGAGTACTTTGCACTTCCACTTTAAGTAAAGGCGCTCACTGAGTGAGCGCCTTTGAACTAGGAGAGCAGAGAGATTTCCTGTCTGTTTCTGTGATCAGCTCCCTTCATCTCTGCCTTTGCAGAAGACACAGTGAGATGTTTATGTAACCTGTTCCTTTTCCTTCTCTTTGAGCCGAAATTTGTCTCAAAGACCTTGTAGTTAAAGCCACCAAGTAAACTGATTCTGAATAAATTACCATCGTCTTTTACTTTAGAGTAAATCTGATGGAGTGCATGAGAAGAAACGGTATCACAGGTTCCCTTCCTACTTTCCAAAAAAAGAGATACTATATATCTTGGGTTTTAGAGTATCTTTTAACAATTTTTTTTTGCCTTGAGATATGCTAAACTTTCATATGTTTATGCTTTTAATAAAATGTAGTAATTATAAACTTGTTTTTCACTTAAAATAAAAAGGGCTATACAATGAAAGTCACAGTTATGTTTCAGTTTGAATGTGTTCTTATAGCCCTACCCACTTGCTGCTCAAAGATGTCTTGAGGTCAGTGTTTTTAAGATGACAAAACAAGTGGTGAGTTTCAAAATTATTCTTAAGAGACGTTTCTAGGTTTGTTTTTACATTTTATCAAGTAGGTAACAAAATAGAGTATAAGGTCCATTTAATTCCAAGAGATTAGCTATTCTGATGGATGAGGTATTGCAGGAGGTGAAGGAAGAAGACACCTAAAAATGAAGTTAACCTCAGAGCTGGTTAGTTGCCTGTTCTAGTGCTATACTGTCTGTTTAGGTAAAGTAGGCTTTTTTGTGGGGAGTCTTGCACTGTTATTGTAGTCAGAGTTGTCTGCACAATTTGAGTGGTGCACTGCGGTAAAAGAATGAATTACTAAACACAATATGATAGAATAATGACAATGATAATTTAAGAGCTTGGGGAAGAAAAAGCCAGTTTATTTCTGTAAATTAGTCAGCTTATTATTAATAGGCAAGAAAATGGTCATTGATACTTTGCTGAGCTTTGTAATGTCTAAAATTATCTAAGATGTAAATCGTCTAAGATCATTTTTGCCAGCCTGCTATAAAAGAGGTTGTGTGATTACATCAAACTTGGAGTGAACAAGGATTGGACTAAACATATAAGAAAGAGCTAAAAGGTGGAAACTCTTCATTTAAGTTATAATTGCAATATCTGATAATGACTAACTAAATAAACTTCAATTAGAGATACTTCAGAGGATCCTGGGTGTGTTTGCTTTTCTTTTTTTCTCATTTCCTTTAACTGTTTAGACATGAAATAGGAAATGCTTTTTTTGATGCTTGTGCAAATTGGCTGAGATAGCTTTAAAGCTGAAAGCTGCTATGATTGTGTATTTCCCTTTTCAGCAAGTGCAAAGTTGTTGTGATGTCTGTATGAATATTTGACATAGATAAGTATCATACTGACATATAAGATTAGAACACATGATTCTTAGCCTTTAGTTTTCTGATACCAAATAAACTTTAAAGCATTTAATAGCACGTTACCGTTGGTATCAATCCAAATTTATTTTTATGTAATATGTATATGTATTTGATAGCAAGCTATCTCTTTGAGTTCTAGCATTGCTTAATATCCTGGGTTCTTACTAGCAGATTTATATGTGCATAGATAACTGTGTTCCTACAGCTCTTTTATTACATTGTCTTTGTGTGTGTTTGCATGCTACTGTTAATAGTGACAAGTCAGGAAAAAATAACCTCCTGTCTTCGCTGGGTAAATCAGGCTTTGGGACTAAACCTTTTAATATCTTAGTTTGAAATAACTTGAAATAACAATGCAAGTGAAGGACACCCAAGCTTATATCAATATAGTTAGAATAATACTGTATTCAAAAAGAAATTTTCAAACTATGAAATATTTTGAATTTGATTTAAAACTTATGTTAAGTGCTTATGTTAAAATATTTAATGTCTTTTTCATAGATCATATTATTCCTTATAATATGATCTAATAATATGATCTATTTTATAGATCTATATCTTATAGATCTATAGATCTATTATGGTCTATTTTATAGATCATATTATTCCTTATAATTAAAACCTGTATACAGATAAAATGCGTTAGAAGTCGTTGCTTTGATGTACAAACTTAAAGCATATAACAGAAAAATAAATTGCCTCATTGAAATGTTATTCAGTTCAGTGGTTCTCAAACATTTTTTTTAATTCCCTAGTAGTTGAAAATCCTTTCAAATCACTTCTCTCACATATACATAATATAATGTAATTTTTTTACTTCTCTGCCCTAAGAATGACTACATTAATAAATATTTATTTCCATTTTAAAATATAGAAGTCCTCCAGATGCATTTGAAATCTGACTGTCAACACAGTTTTCAAGTCTGAACTGCCTTTGGCCATGTTGCTTTCCCATCCCAGTGTCCTAATTGAGTTATGTGAGATAGGGAGTGAAGCTAGATGGAAAGTTTGGAGATTTCTTCTTCCTCCTTTCTTCCCTGCCTGAAATATTGCTGACAGCTGAAGTTTCTTGTGGAGGCACTAGTTTGGTTGTCCAAAGTTAATGTGAGACTGTAGAAATGACTTACCTTTGTTTTGAAATTTCTTTGGCTTGAAGCTTGAAACTAAGAAAGCTCATGCAAAACAGACTTTTATTTCCTGTTTTTTTAAAAAAAATCCTGTTTTTCAGACAGAGAACCTAGAGAGTACAGTAACCGTACCAGATATCAGATTACACAGCAACCCTTCAGCTTTTAATGTTTACTGCAATGTCCGCCATTGTGTTTTGGAGTGGCAAAAAAAGGAAGCGTCTGTATCGTTGGCTTCCAAGAACAGTGTACAGAGCGGGGATTCGGACAGCGATGAAGAAGAGGAATCCAAAGAGCCACCCATTAAACTTCCAAAGGCAAGTCACTGGATGCCATTTCAACTGTCTGCGGTTTAAAGGTGATATGTTCTTTGTGTGGTGGAAAAAGAAAAACTTTATAAGATGGCTTCTTGGAAAATAGGAAATCTTATATTCACATTCCATCCAGCACAGAATCATCTGCATGTGCGGTTGTCAAATGCTTGAAAGCACTAGCAGTCCTCAGATAACAGGAGGAAACACATTTTTCTTGCAAGAACTTCTTGATTCTTCTGTGTCTTTTCTGAATTAGAATGACTTAGGTACATTACAGTAGATAATTACACCAGGTAATTTTAAGTGAGACAACAAGTTCTTACAGATGTTTAATTTAAAACCTTACAAAGCTAGATTGGTTTTTAATTAAAAGATGGCCTGAAATTCCAAAATGATTCTGCAATTAGGTGATGCTCAGAGAATGATGAATTTTACCACAGACAAATCACTTATGTGTGGAAAGTAAAAGTTTGCTGCTGTTGAGGCTGTCAGTGCTTAAAAATTTCAAGACAAAGGAAGAAAATGTCTTTAGAAACATTTTAAGTCTTTTAAAATGCATTTGGAGAGTGCTAACTGTATGAACTGTATGTATCCTTGCAATGCAGAAGAGTAAGTATATTATTACATGTTGTTATTAAAAAACCATAAACTAATGTAGGTATTAGTCATGCAATTAGGAGGAAGTTAAAGGAAATGATAGTGTAGATGAGACTTGAAGTGTATATTTTTTTAAATTTTTAGCAGTTACTTATGAATTGTAGAAGTGATATGTACCCTTCATAAGTCAAGTTTATGCTTTTAAGTCTCAAAGATATTAAAAAAAGCAAGGGGATGGATGCGCAGTGAGTGTCAGTATAAGTTGGCAGGCTGTGACACAGCACTTGAGATGGCAGCAGCTCACAGAGTCTTCAGAGAGCTGGGAAAAAAGTTTATGATGTCTTGTAAAGATATGTTTTTATTTTGTCTTTAAATATACAAGTTTGGGAAGAAATTTTGTTGTTTTACTAATAATGCACATATTTTTGAGTACCCTCTGCTCAATCTCAATCTCCTAGGCTCAGTCTCAAGCTCAGTCTCCTAGGCTGAATGTGCCTCCTCTGCTCTCACGTCAATACATGTGAAACATTTTGTGAAAAAAATTAAGGAAAAGTTTTGAGAGTGCAAAGAGGGGTCATAGTTGTGGGATACCACTGTAGGGCTTCCTCTCGGCTGAGCACTAAATGAATATATAAACCTCTTTGGTTTCCAGTGATGCAGCACTGAGTTTTGTTGCATATTTGCTTACTGTACTTTTTCTCTGTTAAATCTGTTACCTGGTCTGTCTGCCAAATTAATGGTAGGCATGAAAGTGAAGAGACCTGTTTATAGCAATCTATCCAGTCTACTCTCTCAGATACTGAATAAAATCTGCATACATTTGGAAAAATTTCAGTATAAATGTCTATTGCTGATTTCAAGATGATCTTGTACTCTTGTGAAAGTTCTACAAATTAATTTCTTTTTTTATGTGTTATTTTCATGTTTTCTCCAGCTGCCTCTGTCATCTGTGAAACAGATCGTCCATCTGTAGATCAGATGCAAATTCTTAGATTTATTTTAGAAACACTGTCACTTGAAAAAAAAAATTCTAGGCACATACTGCAATGTATCTTATTCTTTAGCCTGCCTGATTATGTCGAGTTTGGGATCCTAGCAAAAACATCTATGCTGCCCATTTTTTTTTCCTCTTTTTTTTTTTTTTTTTTTCTATCTCTTGTGGATTCCATGCATGCGTTTCATTCCTTCAGAGGAGATGAGGAAAATGAAAGATGCAGTCTGCAGAAAAATTGTTGTTGCACTTTGAAGACTCTATTTGATTTTGTTTTTATTCTTCTTCCAGCAGTGAAACAGGTGGTAAAACAACTTCTGAAGGGCAAGAGTGAGACACTTCAGTAAGGAGGGGGAAGTATTAGTGGTGCCAGTATCAGTGAGAAATGAAAGATTGCTCAACTAGGGTACTTGGGTTGCAAGCAGGTTCTCATTTACCTATGTCACTAATGAGTGAGGAAAAAGGAAGTAATATCTGTCAAAGGATGTATTTGATAGAAGTTAGGAAGAGTCAGAGGCGTGATTTTTCTTACACTTATGTGTAAGAAATGTCTAGAAATGGAAATTTTTTTCTAAAAATGTAAATTCTGTTTAATATTTACTGTTACAGCTGTTTAAATAGATTTAGAGTTTGTTTGTTTCTTCTGAGTAACTGTTAAATTCTGTGTTACTTAGTGTTATTCAAATAACTTGTCAGATATCTTATCTTGTAAACATTAGGATGCACCATTATTGATGAAGATCCAAAAGCATCGTTATCAAATATTCTAAAATATCGTGTGTGTTTTCTTTTTTTTAGATCATTGAAGTTGGTTTATGTGAAGTCTTTGAGCTGATAAAGGAGACAAGATTTTCTCACCCATCCTTGTGTCTCAGGAGTCTTCAAGCCCTACTTAATGTGCTCCAGGGCCAACAGCCAGAAGGCCTCCAGTCAGAGCCTCCTGAAGTCCTAGGTAATATACTTGCTCCTTGCTTCCCATTTTACTTTTATTTTCCACCTTCTTATTTAATTTTATGGAAAGAACATAGAAAGAGATGGTTCTAGTAAGTATCTGTGAGGCAGTAGCATTTTTTCACTCATTTTCTTTCTGAACTCAGTGACTTGATTCTGGAGTGTTTTTCCTTATGGTGTTTGTAACCACTCTCTTCCCATCAACCTTTTGCAGAAGAAATGTTGACGTGTATAGATGATTTTTGTTAATTTTAGAAACAAACAAAACCTACATAATTTCTACTTGTGTAACATATTTCACAGAAATGTAGTAATGTGATAGTGCTACAGAGTAGCAGTATTGCCCTACAATAAAAACCTGATAGTAAAATGCACAATTGTTGTCATAGTTATTTTTATTCTAGGACAATACTGCTACTCTGTAGCACTGTAGTGTCCGTGGTGTTCTCTGTTCTCATTCATAATTTTAACAGTACAATATAGAGGGGAAAACTGAAAATAATGTTAGCTTAATGGCTGAGGAAAGGTACACTTTGTATATTTTGTAGTTTCCAAATTCATCTCATTGACTGGAAGTCTGCTTACTATTTTTTGCTACTTTTTTTTTTGACTTGTCTGTTATGTGATTTTGGTGTGTTGTTTGCAGAATCCCTGTTCCAGCTGCTTCTGGAGATAACTGTCCGGAGCACGGGAATGAATGACAGCACCGGACAGTCCTTGACAGCCCTTTCTTGTGCTTGCCTCTTCAGTTTGGTAGCTGCATGGGGAGAGACAGGAAGAACATTGCAAGCCATCTCTGCCATCCTCACCAATAATGGCAGCCATGCTTGTCAAACTATTCAGGTCTTGTACTAAATATTTTTGTCTGGAGTTTAGTGTAAATTGTCACGAGTTCTCAGAAGATTTAGCATATAGGTTCATTTACCTTCTTGTTTTACTATTTTTGAGATGAATGTTTCTCTGTCTCTCTTGAATTGAAAATAATACATGTTTATATATAAATGTTTATATTAACATATAAACATATAAATTGGGCTAATGTTTTTTTTGTAGTGTGAATTTATTTTTTTAATAGTTCTACTATCTAATGTAAAATATTGTGATGCAAGTACCATAATCTTGTTATCTTACTGTTTAGGTGCCAACCATTTTAAACTCTCTTCAGAGGAGTGTACAGGCTGTTCTGGTAGGCAAGATCCAAATCCAGGACTGGTTCAGTAATGGTATAAAGAAAGCAGCCCTCATGCACAAATGGCCGTTGAAAGAAATATCTGTAGACGATGACGACCAGTGCCTACTGCAGAGCGATGGTTTTTTCCTTTATCTCCTGTGTAAAGATGGACTTTACAAAATTGGCTCTGGATATAGTGGAACAGTGAGGGTAAGATGATTCTTGTGTCGAGTGGATGGCAATTAAAATATTAAATTTTGTGATGTCCTGTTGCCTTTTAAAATCTTCTGTTGCTTACTGATCATTAGTTCTTTTATGCTTTTTCTAAACTCTTCCAATGATTCCTGTGTTTACATTTTTCAAAAAATTCCCAGTATGGTTGAAAACTGTTACTAAGATGATTGAGTAGCTCTAAAATTGTCCTTCTGGCACTTGTTAAACTTTTTTTTTTTTTTTCTTTCTTTTTTTTTTTTCTTTTTTTCTCCCTTCCATTTTCAGGGCCATATATACAATTCTACATCCCGCATCAAAAACAGAAAGGAAAAAAAATCCTGGTTAGGTTATGCTCAGGTAAGTGAATAATTGGACCATAATTCCCTGCCCAAATGCATAATTCAAGTAGAGCTTGCCTGTAAGGTAAGCTTGCATGGCTGCTGTATAAATTGCTTAAAAAAAAAAAATTTTTTTATATTGCTTTTTAGTTATGATTGTAAAAGATGAGGAGTGCTTACTGGTATATAGAAAGGATTAATGAGAAATATAGTTTATTTGTGGTGTCATTAACACTTTCTCAGAGTACGTAACACTTTCTCAGAGTTTAACGTTTAGATTTGTGAGTTGAGCAGTTGGTCTTAATGTGCTCTTATATTTTTACACTCATGTCACTATTTATGCTGTCATAACAAAACAACAGAATACAATTTCTAGATACTGAAAATAACTACTTACAAAAAGTAATTGAGAGGGGTTGTGTGTGTATATACATGCACATCTTTGTATATTTTTAAAATTTTTTTTATATATATAAAATTTGATTAGCATTTTGTGGAATATCAACCATCTTTTCTTTACATGATAGAATATGCATCTGCTTTCTATACAATGCACTAAAGAGCTTTTGGTTAGAATCATGTTTCCATTAAGTGCTCAGAAATTCCAACTCCAAGAGAATGCTGCTTTTGCTTAATTTTGGAAATATAGCAAATTTTGTTTGTATTATTAACTGAGTAAAATACGAGTTTGTTTAGTATTAGAACAGATATATCAACCAAAAATATATTGGTATAATGCAAATGTGGCAGGAGGCACCGGAGTTTATTTCTTAAATCATATTAGAAAGCAATAGAAACATACAATTTCACAGTAGTTTCAGGGCATTCCAAATATAGGCTATACATTTGTGGACTATAGAAGTTTACTGTTTTTTGAGCGCTTGCACAGGTGTGTGCAACAAATGTGTCACACAGTGGCTGTTCCTGTGTAATACTTGGTTGGAAAAATTTTCAACTGAGAGTATAGGAAGATATGCACACTCAAAATACACTTGCATTTGAGATTTATTACATATTATCTCTAAGCAAGCACATCTTTTTTTACTGAGAAACCAGCTGAACTGGTGACTGAATCAATTGATGTATTTGAGAATTGTTCATACTAATGTATTTTTACTTTTACCAGGGCTATTTGTTATACAGAGATGTGAGTAATCACAGTATGACAGCCATAAGAATAAACCCTGAAACTCTGGAACAAGATGGGACTGTTGCTTTGCCAGGTATGAAACTCCAGAGGTGACTGAAAATGGTGGTAGTTTACTGTTTGCATGCTCTACATTTTCAGGTAAACAGAAGAAAAGACCTTTTTGAGATCAGAAAGAAACTACTTTTTCTAAGTCTGATGTAACTGGTTCCTGTTTTTCATTCAGACGTCTTAAATCTACTCTGGCTATGGAAAGAACTTTCTAGGATGCTTAGTCATCTTAATGGAAAGACTCCAGGTGTTTTAACTCCCCTTTAAAGAAGTTTTATTTGTTTCTAGTTCAAGCTTTGAGCAGTTGGCTTACATATGACTTTGCTTCCAATATCTTTCGTGTCTAGATGCTTATCAGCTGTGATCAAGGCTGTTTTTAATAAAGATATATTCAGAAATCAAATGTTTCCAATGTTTAAATGGGCTTGGGGGAGTTAGGGGGAAAGGCTTTTGGTGGTGGTTATTTTTCTTTATATATAGGACCGTCATAATCTGTGCCTCTATTTAGAAAATGAGCATGTTCCTGAATGTGCTTGGGTGACCTCCCTGGGGAATACATCTATTCTTAACCCCTCCTGTAAACAGCTGATGACAGGCATAATTCTCTCTCTGTCAAACAATGACAGACTTTTTCTGTAGATCAGAAGGCAGAAAAAAATGTCACATCTTACATAAATGAGGAAGAACTGTTTGAAAAACTCTAGCGTTCTATATTTCAAACATAAATAGTATTGTATTTTTTTTAAACAGCATTTGATTGTGGAATGTAGTCTGTGTAACCTTTTGAGTCCTTCAGAATCTGAGCGTCTATTTAAGCTGTTTGGTCTTTGTGGAGCTGTAGGTGACATTTGGGTGAGGCATGTTCAAGGACCTCACAAGTTGCCTTCTGGAATTGCTTTTCCACTTTCGTCTCCATAAGGACTCTTGAGGTCCTTGATTATGTTATCGTTCATAAACAAATGGAGATTCTTCATGCCAGTCTTAAGATATTTGAGCCCATTTACAGTCTGCACCTCAGAGCTGTTAAATTTCTTTTGCTAATTGCAGCCGAAGCAAGTGCCATTCTGCAAGACAGCTTTTATATTTCACAAAGACAGTGGCATACCTTCTAGGGAAGAAAAAAAAAAAACCAAACCCTCTTTTAATCCTTTACAGCAAAAGCAAATATTACAACTACAGGAATATCCATTCAGAAATCCCTCAAGCTCCCTCACACAAGTGTATTTTGTAAGGTTTGTGATAGTGTTCAAAAAGGTCTAGAAGATGAGGCTCATAGCAACTACTTCCATTTCAGCTCTTCAGCTTGTGTTGTCTTGCTTTCTGCACACACATAAATTTATCATGTGGTGTTATACTGTGAGCAGATAAGGCCTTGTTCATTTGGCTAGGACGAATGTAAATGTTACTTAACCGCTTCTGGTTGTTTGAAGGTGATACTTGAGTCTTTCTGTGGAAGCCTGTAGCAAGACTGTAATTAATTACTTATCTGTACTTATGTTCCACCTTCTTCTTTAGGTAAGGCATGAGTCCGTTCTAGTATAGTAAACTCTAGATAGAAACCCTTGATATATTTTCTTGGTTTTCAGAATAGTTGTGAAGGACAGATTGAAGAAGACTACTGTTGGTCTTAAGAACTGCTGGCTAGTTGGAACATTTTATACTATCTTGCTTTTTGCAGATACATCATTTGCCTTCTATTTTCTGCTCTGCCCATTAACTTCATATTAATGATTTCACTGGATGTTATCTGACAGAGTGCCAATGCTTAGGAAGTCTTCTGAAGAATATTAACCAAAGGAGAAAAAAATATTATTCTTCCATTTTCCTTTTCCTACCCTCCCCCAAAACAACCAAGGCCACAAAAAATCTTACTAGGACTTTTGCTGGCCTTAAAAGTGACTCAAAAAGCCAAATGGTGTAATACGGACAAGAGAGAGCGCCA
Source organism: Eudromia elegans (assembly GCA_003342815.1). Taxonomy (NCBI): domain Eukaryota; kingdom Metazoa; phylum Chordata; class Aves; order Tinamiformes; family Tinamidae; genus Eudromia; species Eudromia elegans. Next base: position 570,658 of record PTEX01000181.1, read on the forward strand.
AAACTCTGTTTCCTCAACAGTTATGCTTGTGTTAGATTGTAACTCTCGACCATTCAAGAGATCCTAACACCTCTAACATCCAACTTCCTGTGTAACATTGCAGCAGTGCATTGTAGGATGCTCAGAAACATACTACAGTTTATTTGTTATTCCCCTTGCTGCTTGTGCACAACGCGATTCATGCCTACGTGCTCTAAGAGGGAAGTTGTTACCTTAGATGTACCATTTCAAGATGGGAGAACCTTGTGCATCTTCTGTCTCTAGTAAGGTGTTCTTTTAAACTAAGAAGCACAGCTGGCAATAGTAAACAAGCTTTGAGGTTCGTAAATACAGCTGAAAGAATACACTGGAAGAAGTATTAGTTTTAATAAAGCTAGCTTCCTACCTAGCAAAGATTACCTATCCTGATGATTATGCCGAAAGTGCATTTTGTGTGCTTTATCTAGTGCTAAATTTGATAAACAGATTGCTATTGGTTATTTGTTCAGGTTATGATGAAAGTATTCAGATCATGACACATTTGTTCTGTATTCTTTTTGGAGTAATAATTGTAATTTATGTTTGTAGATTTTATGTACTGGGCCAAATAGCTTTTTAAAGATACTAGCCCTGATTATCTGTCCTTGGAACTGGCCTAGTCATAGTGACAGTGAACTAGGTAGAAGCAGAGAACAGAGTATGTTACTGTAAACTAATGCAGTGCACTCAATCTTTGTCTCTCAGATTGCCATACCGAAGGGCAGAATATCCTCTTCACTGATGGAGAATATATTAATCAAATAGCAGCATCGAGAGATGTAAGTGCAGCATGTCATGGGTAAACTTGTTCTCTCTCACTTGGTATTACCATTTTATAAAATGTGTGCAGTTGCCTTTTATTAAATGCTCTTTTCTAGCTAACAGAAATCAGAAATCTGTGTAGGTAGCGATAATGAGAAATTGCAATGTATGTACCTGATGAGTTTTTGTTTTTATATGTATGATTTTGATTTGTGATGAAACCTAATTGTTCAGGTAGGTTTTAAAAACAACTTGATTGTTTTTGTTTCTAGGGAAAAATATCTTACCCCTGTAATAAGAGCTTTTTTAGACTATTCATCTGCAAGGTCTCCCTGGGATAAACTTACTAATGTTTAATTTTTTTCTAATTAAATTACTTTTGTACCCAGTCAATTTCAAATGGCTGTGATAGAAGAGGTGTGAAAAGTGCTACTTTCCTATAGATTTTGTATGAAAAGTAATCATTGGTTAACTTACTAAAGGCGATACTTTTGTATATTTTGTCTCACAGACAGTTACTGTTCTGACAGACAGTTACATAGTTCTGCACTGGCCGCTAGTACTTGTAAAATTTTATTGTTTGCTTGGTTTGTTTGTTTTTGCTGCTGAGAGGGCTTACAGTAGAGGAATGGGATTTAATGCTGTGGAGTGGGTCTGGAGAAGGCAGGCACATGTCAGTAAGGAATCTGAATGAATCTATTCCACTGCTCCATTCAAATGCAAATACCTAGATATCATAAATACTTCTAAGTATCTCAATTAAAAGAGAGCACTTATAAATAGTAGCATAATTATGGTTCCTTACAGTAATCCAGGAATGAGAATTTTATCTCCAGTTAAGATTTACACTAGAAACGAGCTCTAACACCCATAGGTATCAACAGCCAAGAAGAAAAATCTATTCTGAGCTATAGTTTAATACACTTACTCTTAAAGTACACGCTGGTTCTTGAGCTTAGTATTGGGAGAAGTTGAGGGCTTAACAAGTAGATGGAAATAATTGTAAATATATATATATATTTGTAGTGAAATTGAGTTAATCATTTCTATAGTAGTTCACTTTTTTATAATATAGCAGAAATACTTTGAATTCAAGCTCTGTCAGACTGTTCAATTCATCTTGTTTGTCACTCTCTTGTTTTGTTAGCAGTTTTCTCCTCTATGTTAAATGTATTTTGCAATGTGTTATCTCGTAATATGAACTAGAATATTAATATACCAAGTGCACTTAGATCATGATAAGTAAACAAATGTTTTTATTGTGCAGAATGAAGTGAACATTTTGTTTATTACAGGATGGCTTTGTAGTTCGAATATTTGCAACAAGCACTGAGCCAGTACTGCAGCAAGAACTGCAGCTTAAGCTTGCAAGAAAATGCTTACATGCCTGTGGTATCTCCTTGTTTGATTTGGAGAAAGATTTGCACATTATCAGTAAGTGCTCTTCTTTTAAGATTAATAACCAGCTGGTAATTCATTTAATACAACTGAATCACTGTCCTTCTCTTTATTGGCCTCTAGTAGGTGTAAGAAGATACAGCTATAAGATAAATGTGAAAAAGTACAAGGGTTGTGAAATTGCTAAAAGATAATTTGACTCGTGGTGACCCATATAGAAAGACTGCTGTTTGAAATGAGTGCCTATGGTGCTCTTCATGGAGTTGATGTAGCTTTCTAATTAATTATGATAGTTCTTGGCCTTCCAGTATTTTCTTCCAGTTTAGAATCAATAAATCATTTGAGGATTAGAGTTACCCGAATGCTCATAAAATCATGTAGTTAAGCTATACAACTGCCATAGGACAAATTTTACAAAAGTTTAAAGGACTGATGGCTGGATTAATGGAAAATGGAGGTACTGAAAGGTACAAAATGCTTGGAAACTTATGTTCGCATCAGAATTTGAGGTGTAAATGTTAGTGCCTAAAAAATATTTTGGAGAAATATCACTTGGCATTTGTTTTGTTCTTGTGCTCTGTTAGGCTGCTGCTTTTTTCACAAGAAAAGGATGTTTGTATAGATAGTCCTCCTGTCTGAGGAGGACATATGTAATAATAATCGAGTGCAGTTACTCTGCTCTTTTTTCCCTTTGAACTGTGCTGGGTCTAGCCCAGCAGGTGGTCTTGTGGCAGCAAGACTTCATTTCACTTGCAGTTTTCTTGAAAGCTTTCCTGTGGTCTGACTTCAATGGCAGAATATCTGTGGTAAGTTTAGGTTGGCAAAGAATAGCATGATCTGTGAAACAACTTGTTAACTGAGATCTTGCTTGTGCAGGTACAGGTTTTGATGAGGAGTCAGCTGTCCTTGGTGCTGGAAGAGAATTCGCACTAATGAAAACTGCTAGTGGAAAGGTATTGGAAACATTGAGTATTAAATATTAAATTGCATTTGTATATATATACTTCATTAATTTCCACAATTCCTTTCTACCATCTTAATATGTTAGGATGAACTTATGTGCCTATTGTAGGGACCTCTTTAAAGTTTTTTTTTTAAAAAAAAAAAAGAAAGAAAAATGACTAATTGATGAAGGGTTGGAACTCTTGAGGAATGTGTTGTTAAATGTTTTAATAGACATACAGAAATCTTTACAGTCTATCTCATTTGGAGACAAAGTGTGGCCTGCTGTATTGGATTAGATGAGTTACCTTTATCTGCAAATGTTGTATTAACATATTTGCAAACTTTCAACCTCTGCATGTCTCTTCATAAATATCTACCCGTAGTCATTTGTTTAAATTCCAGACTGGTTTTTTTCAGGTAATTTGGAGAATTATCTTAAAACTCTTCCATATGAAGGATTCAGTTCACTCTAAACTTGTTCTTAATAATATAATATGATAGCTCAGTGGAGATTGTTTAATTTTTCTGAGGCACTTTCATGTTCAATGAAATTTAAAAGGAATTTTGCTTACTCTGACTCTTCATGTTACTGATTGTGTTTTTTTCAATTTGGGAAAGTAATGTTTTATTTACCTGTATAAGCATAGAACTTTGTTTTCTTCTGATCTTTCGCTTTATTGGAATGGAAGCCTCCTGTTCAAAAAGCAAGATTAATGAAAAGAATCATAAATAATGGGAACTAATTTGTTCCTAATAAAATTGAATAATGAAAAATACAGAGTTTGATCAAGTGGAACTCTTGAGACATTAGAGGAGATGGGCTAATTTGATCTTTGGACTGACAGATGCTTCTTTAAAATTAACAAATATCCTGGTATTGTTTTGTAAGTTCAGCTTACTAAAACATGAAATGCATTGCATAGGCCGTAATGGAAGACATCTGCAGGTACCCACAAAGGTTATCTTAGCTGAGGTTTTGTTTTATTTTTTTAATAGTACTCTTGTCCTTAGTTCTGTATGTTAGTGTGAAGTACTATACTGTATCTTATGGTTTAGGTGCTTAGTGGCAATTGTGTTTACTGAAAATAAGTTAATTAAGTTAAATAATACATATGTTAAAGCTCATGTAAAATATACAGTAATTTTTCTTTCCTTCTTTTATTGTTAAAATATAATATGGTTTTTACAAGTACCTAACATTTTTCTCTTAAAGGTTTAGTTTTCTCGGAACAATATTACATAATCACAGAATGGTTGAGGTTGAAAAGGATCTCGAGATCACTTAGTCCAACGTTCCGGCTCCAGCGGGGACACCTAGAACATGTGGCACAGGGTGGCCATGGTGGCCAGTATTCTCTGTGTTCATGTCTTTTACTAAAACAGATATATTTATATCTAACCCTGAGACCCAGCAGAAAGAAGTAAAACTTAATCAAAATGCTTCCTCTGTGAATTTATAACTCACAGATAATCATGGATAAAATATTGTATGGATTTAGGGTAAAATTTGAAATGGTATAATAAAATTTAGGAAATAATCTGCGCATTTTATAAACTACATACTTTCCAAATGAAACTGTATCTTTTGTGCGCTGTGACATAACTGGAAATGCCGTCATCTTTCCTTTTAGATTTATTATACTGGTAAATATCAGAGCCTTGGAATCAAGCAAGGTGGTCCGTCAGCAGGCAAATGGGTCGAACTGCCAATCACAAAATCTCCAAAGATAATTCAGTTCTCTGTGGGACACGATGGTTCACATGCCTTACTTGTTGCAGAGGATGGAAGTATATTCTTCACAGGTTCTGCTAGTAAAGGAGAGGATGGAGAATCAAGTAGGTATTATGGTGGTTTGGTCAATGGTTAATAAAAGCCTATTAACTACTTGTTAACTTGAGAAAAACAGACTCAGATTTTTCAAAGACCCTCTAAGCATTTGATTGATAGAATTAGGGGGTGTATTTTGTGTCATAGATCTGATTAACATGATTACCTCTGAGAGATGAATTTAAATAATTACCCCACGTTAAAAAAGAAATAAAGATTGAGCACAGCACCTAACTCTGAAATTATGTTCTCGAGCAAAAGAATTCATTGTTATAAGAACTCTGCTGTTACCAAGGGAAAAAAAAAGTATGAGTGATACTTTCTACATAAACTACTGGGTTTGAGTTTTACCTAGGATACAAGTCCTGACAACCAATTTCAGTATCTCTACCAGCTAGAGAGGTTAAATTCAGTTTTAGCACTGTTTGCACTGTCTGCTTAGACTGCTGTTTTAAAGCTTTTCTGAGAAAAGATAGTGACAGATTTGATCAAAAAGGTAGCACAACCTGATTGGGACTTCATCTTGAAACTAAAAAACCAAACTTGTGCCTCTTTGTTATCATTTCAGAGGACTTTGGGAAGAGTATTTTTGCCAGCTAATCTTTTCCTATAACAGAAAGGACATGGATTAACCATTGTGGAATCACAGCTTTCAGCAGTTAGATACTTCTCTTTATGAAACCCAACTTTAGATGATTTAAGGAAGGAGGATAAAGGGTATATTCTGATACAAGCCTCCTGAACTTTTTTTCTTCTGAACTGTTATTCTCAGGATTGCACATATTTTAGTGGGATAATATAATGTGGATTTTATAGATATTTTCAAATAGTATTAAAACCTAACTCAAATACACATTCATAGCTCATTAATGTTCTGTGTAAAGAGTGTCATTTGACATTACTATCACAATACCATCACACTTTTCACAAAAGAAAATTTTGCTGAAAAGTTCAGTCTGTCAACTCCAGAGTTTAGACTCTGTTTTAAGAAGACAGATTTTTGTTGATAATTACCATCCATAATAAATAGGATGTATTTTACATGGAGATTTGAGTATTAAGTCTTTATACAGCGGTAGATGGTTGAAACTTAAATATTTTGATACACAGCATGGGAATACAGTCCAGTGTTTTCTGTTGTGCAGCTCTATGGTAGGTTTATTATTCAAAAGAGATGTTAACAAAAACTCAGTGGACTGTATGTGTGATTTGAAGCAAGAACAAAATTAAGTTACTATAAATTTATTTCTTTTCAAAATTAATCATATTCACAGGATTCACACTGAGAATTTAATATTTTTCCTTTAATAAAAGAAAAATTCTTTAACATTTGTAGCATTTGCCTGAAGTTACTGTATATACAGATATCGGGCAATGTTGCCATCTGAGATTTTTTTTTGACTGTTGGTGGTTTTATCAGTGCAGTGTCTGTGCATGTGTACACATATATGTGAATATGCGTGCACATGTGTTTTTGTATACATATATAAAACTAAGAATAATATTGAACAATCATAAATAAACCTATTGAGTCATGATTCTGGTTGATATTAAAATTTTAGAGAAACCAATAGAGCCCAATAAAAGCTAGATCAAGAGACAATATTGTCAGAGTTTTTCAGCAGCAGTTTGAAAACTAAACCCTACTCATCAAACAAATGTTACAGTTTGTGGTAAAATCTTTCTTTAAAGTTTGTTTTATAGAATAACATGTGATTTCTTTATTTATTAAAGCTAAAAGCAGAAGACAGGCAAAGCCTTATAAACCCAAAAAAATAATTAAAATGGAGGGAAAGATTGTGATATCCACAGCTTGCAATAATGGAAGCAGTTCTGTAATTTCAAAAGATGGAGAACTCTACATGTTTGGAAAAGATGCCATTTACTCTGATAGTACAAGTAAGGTTTTTTAATTATTATTTGTTTGTTTTGTTTTCTTGAAGTAATTTCTCAAGTAGCATAATTGAATTTAATTTGGGAGAAAGTTTTAACCTTTGGAAATCAGGTTTGTATACTTGTTGCTCCAAGAGCTTTCAGAATCTTTGCTGATGTAGTGAAATATAAGAGGTGAGTAGAAAGACAGGACAATTTCCTTGAGATCTTTGGACAATACATGTAACTCCTGGGAACAAATACTGAAATAAACTCTTCTACTATGTCAAAAGATCAGGTATATTTTATTAGATACCAGAAGACCACACAGGCAAGTCAAGGCAATGAGGCAGCAGGCTTTGCAATAATCAGACCTTGCAAGTTTTTTTGCTTGTAGAATATAGTGTTTTGAGCACGCCTCTCTATAAATATATTGAAGGTAAAAATTCCAATTGTACTATGACGGTTAGAATAATTTTTCAGTAGTAGTGATTTGAGGGTTCGGGGAGAGGGAATTTTTAGCTTATTTTATAGAACAAATAATCCGAGACTAATTTTCCTTTTGTTTCTTACTCTAGTACCCTTTCTTATATATATGCTATTCTCTCTTACTCCTAATTTAGGAGTTGTCAGTATTCCTCAATTTTATTGTACTATGGTTGTTTCTTTCTCGGGAAGAAGCTACTGTTTACCACTCAATATTTTGTGTCTCCCAGGTTTAGTAACAGATTTGAAAGGACACTTTGTGACTCAGGTGGCCATGGGTAAAGCTCACACCTGTGCATTAATGAAAAATGGTGAAGTTTGGACATTTGGTGTAAATAATAAAGGACAGTGTGGACGCGACACAGGTTCCATGAGTCAGGGAGGAAAAGGTGAGGAACTTACATTTATTTCCTTACTCTTTTTGGTCTTGGAAGTGGCAAGTGAAAACATAGTGATGTATTTTATTCAAAATGTGATTCTAATGCTACAATTTAGTTTGCACAATATACTCAAAGATGGCAACTGAATGCTTTCCTTATGCTTATCAGGCAACTTCATCACTACAATTATATTATTATGGAGTTGCCCTGTTCTTACACATTTCTGCCTTTTATGGCCTCAGTATTGAGGCTACCCTTTTTGCCTGAGCAGGGTGTGAATGTATATCACCATCTTTTTCTTCTTGCAACTGAGTGTTTCTCCCCCTAAAATGCTGTGTGAGAATCTACCTGCTCCATCTTTGCAGTTCTGGAATGTTTTATATATGCCAAGTAACAGACCTATTACTAGTCTGCTCTATCTGTATCTATTTACTAATGGATAAAAATGTGTAAATGCTCTTCTCTGTGCAAAGCCTAAGTATCTTAAGATCTTTGAAGTAGTCTTCAGTAGCCACTGTTGGCATTGGAAAATTGCTAGTTTTTGGTGTTTCAATATCCTACTAGGTTTTGGAGTTGAGAACATGGCAACAGCAATGGATGAAGACCTAGAGGAGGAACTAGATGAAAAAGATGAGAAATCCATGATGTGTCCCCCAGGCATGCACAAGTGGAAGCTGGAGCAGTGCATGGTGTGCACTGTTTGTGGAGATTGCACGGGCTATGGAGCTAGCTGTGTCAGTAGTGGGAGGCCTGACAGAGTGCCTGGAGGGTAAGGAAATGTATTGGCAGTAGCGTGTTGAATGTGCACTCAACTGCTATGTACTGTGTACAATTTTAGACTGAAGTTTGTGATTTATACATGCCATTAAAGTCAGAAATAGGTTAAAATTTTCAAAGCCAACTTGATAAAATTGCAGGTAATATTCCGCTTTACCAAATGCTGTGGAATGTAGATAATACAGTTTACCTCTTGCCTAGGTGACCAAGTACTGTAGTCCACATGACAGCTACTGCATTTGGAATAGCCTTTCCTTATTCTATAAGAGAAGAGATCTTCTCCAGTATTGCATGTGCTCGATTTTCCCTTGTTTGTGTTTTCCCATAGTGTACTTCAATTAAATGAAGAAAAGTTAATGCTGAGGAGTCAGTTAAGGTGTTCTTGGTCACTCTGTGCTCTGTGACATTATTGCAAGTGCATCTAGGATTTAAACTAGCTATACTTCTTGTTTATCTTGGGAAGAACTACATGCCTACAGACAGAACAGAACAATAATGTATGTTTTAAATACCAAGGGTGTCAGTAATGCATAAAAATGAAGGTAGTGATAAAGCAACTCTATTTGCTGCAGAATCTGCGGCTGTGGCTCAGGTGAGTCGGGCTGCGCTGTATGTGGCTGCTGCAAGGCATGTGCTAGAGAACTGGATGGCCAAGAGGCAAGGCAAAGAGGAATCCTGGATGCTGTGAAAGAGATGATACCTTTAGATCTCTTGCTGGGTAAGTCATGGGAAATGAGCCAGCCATTTGAGTTCTTCATTTAACTTCCTTACTGCAGGGTTTTTTCTTGCTGCTGTTTTTTCCAATTAAGTAGATGTATTTTTCTTGATTTCTGTTTCTACTCTTTAAATAAAATCTAAAGCCTTGAAACACACTAACAAGCTAGTATTGAAATGGAGTGTTTTTATTACTTATGTTTGCATTCCCCCCAACAGCTCCTAGTGTGCGATAGGGCTCTGTATCTCAATTAGTTCATTGTTTGAAGTCGTGAACTTCAGATTTCGGTCACAGTTTTAATATAGCAGTTGTGGATAAAATGTTGCTTGTCAGGCAGGGTTTTTTTTCTCTAGAGATGTCATAAAGAGAAATTTTTCTGGTAAGTGAAACATTTGATCTTGAATCTTGATCTTACCATTGATATGTGTGCTTTTTAGATTTGTGTCATTAGGATGCTGATACTGAAACTGAAGTTGTTGCCCTTCTGTAATAACCTTTAAATTTTGCTATAATCTTTTGGAGATTTTTTTTTTTTTTGGGGCCAGTAAAATGTCACATAAATATCCCATAAAATGGGGAATGCAATTTCTTGGAAATTTTTTTCTTTTTTCCTCTCAGGAATCTTTAGAAAAAAAGAGCTGTCAGGAATGTGAAAAATACTAAAAAACAACTACATGCAAGGAAAAGCAGTGGGTGTGGTGGAACTGGAAAAATATATATTGGCGTCTTGCCTACTTAGTCTGCTATAAAAGCGTTACTAACGTCTTTCTCTTTATACTCAAAAATGGGTGATTATAAGTTTTGGGTAGGTTTGAATAGCCCTAATTTCTCTTTATGTTTTTTTATATATATGTCTATATATATGTATATATATTATATTTAAATACATAATTAGACTATAATCCCTCATGGAGGTAGCAACTGATGTAGAAAAGTATTGTAAAATAATCAGATTTGCAACCTGAATCTTATCCTTTTTTTTTTTTTACTACAGAAAAATAGTAATAAATAGTAAAATAAGTTTTACTGTGGAATTTCCTTCTTCCCCTACCATATAAAAGTTATATAAAACCTGACAGTGATTCTCTTGATAAGTTATTTTACTTTCATGCTGATACTCCTAAATATAATTTGCTTGCATATGACTAGCACAGAAATAGGTTTGTGCTGTGTTGCACTAACAGTGAATGTGGCAGCAGCAGCTCTGCTTCACAGTTGCGTTTCCTGTGATTCACCCTGCTTTGCTATCACTCCTCTGAGTGGGATGGATGACAACTCTTGTGCCTGTGCTGGCTGTGGTGTAGTTTGAGCTCATTGCATTGAACTGAATAGACCCCATCTAGGCAAATGACAGAGTTTCCAGCTGCAGTTTTGTTTGGTGCTAGGAGCAGGGAGCTGGCGATAAGATTTGGGGGATGCTGATAAAGAAACTTTGGAAAAAGGTAGTGCTCTCAGCAGTTTTATTGTTGTGCTAATTACAGACATATTTTTTTGTTACAAAACTGCTTTTCAGTGTATTTGGAATTTTAGTTGGATAATTGGGTTAGCCAAACGGGTAAACATGTCAAGATTAGCATAAATATCTGCCTTTGTTTAAATACTTGCATGTTTCTTCGTAAGAGCCAACTGTATGGTGGTAAAGCATTCTTAAACTAAAAAAAACTCCAATCCATTTCAAGTGTTTAAAAACAAAACAAACATGAAACTGCTTAATTTAACTGCTTAATGTGTGTTCTGAAAAGTTCTAGAGAAAAATAGACACAACTAAAACTTGCTTGTCTGCTTTCCTTATTTGTAAATCACCTATCAGAACCATGTAAAGGACAGGTAGCATTCCTAAGTTTAATTTACTTGGTAAGATTTACTAACGTTTATTACTAGTTTAAATAAATAAATAAAGTTTTTATATGTTTAATTTTCTGAATTCATGTAGCTGTCCCTGTTCCTGGAGTTAATATTGAAGAACACCTTCAGTTACGGCAAGAAGAAAAGCGGCAACGTGTGAATAGGAGACACAGATTAGAAGAGGGAAGAGGTAAGTGATCTTATTGATGAGAGGCTTGAGTAGTTTAAGCCAGCTTTCTAGTCTAGCAAAGGAGATTAATCGGTTTTGCTTGAGTAGACCAATACAGTTTGCACACAAAAATCTGTAACTAGCTTGTAAACTAGCTTATATTATTTAGTCTGCTTTGAAAATCATGAAAAAAATCTATCAGTTTGTCAGAGTTTACTCATTAGAATCAAAATTTTAGTAATAAGCATTGAGTATGTAGTCAATTTTGTTGTTGTTTTCTAGTTTAATTGTATTTTTTAAAGTAAATGCTAATTCTGCCTTATATAAAGGGTTAGATTAGGGCCTGCCTAATGCTATGCTTGATGAATGAATTGTGGTGTTATAATTTAATTATTAGTATAATAATAATAAAAAGATTTTGTATTTTATGAAAGGATTTCCCCCCTATTAGAATAGCATGAAAGAAGCCTGCTCTACCAACCAAACTTTTAGAATATACACTGTCATTTTAAAACTTTTTCGTATGTATTGCCTGCTTCAGAAGTTGCTGCTGATTTTTTCCCAAGTGCTTTGATTTTCAAAATATCTCCTGTTTTTAAAATGCTGCCAAGTGTCCATGTCGTATATAAATGAGAGATTATGATTGATTGAACTCCCGTTTTAGTGAAGTGTGCTCATGTGATTGGTAAGCTCTTCTGTAGAGAAGAGCAGCAATATTGTTCATGCTTTATCAGTGGCTCCTGTGGGAATAAATACTATTTTGATTCTTCTTGTAAGAATTATATACTTTTTTTGATGTATAATGTGCTCTGTGATGAAATTTAGCTCTTAGACTGCCAGCCAGTGAACTGTCGGACACCTTTTGGATTTCACTTGCATGGAAGTCTCTCCATAAATAAGGAAGGATGTGAAGGCAAAACTTAACTTCCTTTGCATGCAGAAAAAGATGTAATATTCATTTTTTTTTTAAATCTCTGGAGATTGCTTTCAGCCCAGGTGTGGTGTTCAGTCTATCTTATATGGAAGCTGCATTCTGCTGGCAGGAATTAGGTCCAGGTAGCAGTGCTGAAGTGTCCCACATCAGTGTCTCTAAACTTTCTTCTTCAATGCCTATTACTGAGGTAAATTTTTAATTATCTGTAGGAGGGAGGAAAAAAAATTGGTAGGGGAACATTTTAGTTTGCTTCCATTTCTAAGATGTTGTAAGCCTTTTTTTGGTAATGCATCCTAACTGTGACTGGAACTAGAGTTAGACTATGATTTTGTAAAACAAAATATTTTAGACCTAATCAAACATCAGGCAAGTGTTTGTTACTATTAATTTAGCAGGTGTGTGGAGACTGTAGCTGGAGTGATGCTGTTGGACGGCTTGTTGCCACATATTCATATTCTGTATCAAAGAAGACTGAAATTCTCTACTTTCATCAGTATTGGAGGGGCAATGGATGTAGGACAGATTCATCTCATGTTTTAGTTAAGAATGACTGATGTGATAAAACTGGGCATAATATTTTGTAAACACTTTGAGGACTCTCGTTTTAGGTAATTAGATATTAAGTGAAAACACTGGAGTTGTTTGCTGCTACTTCATGCAAAGATGCTGTTGTTTTCCATATATCTGTGGAAATAACAGCGTGATTCTTGACTTCCTACCTTACTGTTCTGGTTCATGAGGAAGAACTGGATCATTAATTAAAATATCCGCTAGATTTTCACTTTGGTGTGTGAGAAGTTTTGCAACCTGAAAAATCTTAAGTTAAACTAATGTTTGAAAGAATGGATTATTATCCCAAGAAGTTTAAAAAAAATGATACATGTGCAAAACCTTGCTTGTTAAAATGGCTTTAGACAAAACATTGAAAAGGATTATGATCTTTTCCTTCTTGAAAAGCTTTAGTAAAGCAGGTGATGGCCAAGTTATCTCTTTGCAGGGCTGCTGTTCATGTGACAATGATTAATTTGTGACAATGATTAATTTTGTTGATTTTGAAATCTGTATGCTATAATGGGTTAGTGTTCCAGGGTACTTTTGTTCCAGAGTGCCAGATCAGTGAGAAACAAAGCACATGTTGGGCTTGATTTAGTCAACAATAGAATCCCTCTCTGAATGTTGCTGATGACCTGCTGAAAAGCAGTGATGGGAAAGTGACTCGCAAAAAAAAGAGCTAGGAAAGCTTTGTGAGGCAGTACAGGGGAAGATTTTAATAAAATATATTTTTTCCCATATTTTGCATTGGAAAGTTGTAGGGATAGTTGAAATTAGTATCAATGTATCTTTGACTTTAATTAAATATTACTGCATTTTCAGCAAAGAGCAATTTATTGAAGAGTAACTACTTCGTCTCTTAGCAAGACCACACCACACTGAGTAGTTAGTTTATGGTGAAAAACTTTGTTGTGGATATCATTGTTGGTAGATCATATTTGCTAGGAAAGAATTGTAAATGGTAGGTAATTTTTATTCAGAATCAACTGTTAGAGGGTCTGTGCCAATAATTTTGGTTAGATGTCTGTGCTTTTGTCAGTGGAACAAGTGCGTTGCGTTTGGATAACCAGTTTTGTTTCCTCTCTTGTAGCAGTGGTACTGAGCTGCTCCTTACAGCTTCTGACCTAAAGGCTGTGACAAGAACAGGGAAGGGAATGCACCAAATTAATACTACTACTTTTAATCTTGCATAAGAACTATACAAGAATCATAGCCAACTGTCTTCATTATCGCTTCTGGGTTATACTAAACTATTTTATAGATACATCTGAATACTTCAAAATGAGTGTTTGTGGATGTGACCCAACTTTACATCTGTCCTCTGAAATTAAGAGAGATTGTCAGGGAGCTGCTGTGAGCCTTCACTGTCCAAAGAGATTTGTTCAAAAACGTAGCTAGGATGTATAGGGCTTTTCTTTATGACCAAATGCCAATTTTCATAGTCCTGATACATGAAATTATGCCTTAGTGGACTGTAGAATTACCAGATAAACAGATTAAGATGTCAGCATAGTATGCACAGAAGATTACATTTGTAAATATACTAGGATTTTTTTTAAGCCTACGTAAGATAGCAGTGACTGTTTAACAAAAAAGAATTCCATTTAGTAGAATCATTATAATTAATAAAGTATATTAATTTAAAAATAGGTGTCAAAGAAGCAGCTGATTTGCAAACTAATGATTGTACATCAGTCGGTGGGGTCTTTAAACCCTCAATTTTTCCATATGTGAGATGTATTTATGTATGCAGGTGAAAAATTGGTTCATTTATTGTAAATAGGTATATGGAATACGCCCTTTACAGTGAAAGTAAGGAGGTCAAGATCATCATTTACTCAGTGAGCAAATTGCAACAGTCATTTCTGTGACTTTCTGATGCTTAAAGTAGTATAATTTGGAAGCAGTCAGGATTTAGAAGCAGGAAGATTTCTCACTGTTGCTTAAAGAGTATTTCTCTTGGGCTGCAAGAACATTAAAATAGTTCTTAAACTATTATTTAAATAATAATACACAAGGTACAAAAATAACTCTTAACATGGTGATAATAAATGGTCTCTGTCCACTGCTATTTTACTGTCTCAGCTTGTTAATTTAAAAGTCGATAATCCTTACCAAGATACAGATTTCTAGTGTTGTTAACTGAGGTTTAGTTTTTGATGCCCTTATAGAAAAGGAAAACTCTTTTCTTTCAGCCTTATTCTACATAGAAAAAAATACCTGTAAATTGATCAACCTTAGTTAAACCTGCTATGTACTGAGACGGTGTTAGCTGAGACTTCTCACTTGAAGTCTGCTGGTGACCCTCCTGTGCTTATCTGTGTGACCTCAGCTGCAAAAGTGGATCTGATAAGAGCAGTATGTTAGCCTTCTTGAAGGTCTCCATCACAGGCAGTTTACCACTCTCCTCCTTGCCTGTGGTCATAGTTTTACAAAAGAGGAAATGTCTAATACGTGACAGAATCCAAATACTGTTCCCTTTGTACAGGAGATCTTAGATAAAAGCAAGGAGCAGATATGGATGAGTTGTTCTACTGGTTTGTTTCCATTGGTGTTACATGGGGAAAGAAAGGGTTTGTTGTGTTGCTAACACATGAGTGAAAGTCCAGGCATCACAGAATCAAAATTAGATATTTCTTGTCATTTAATGGTCCAGTAGCAGATTTGACATGCAATAAAAAACCAAACGGTGGAGCGGACTTGCTGTCTGTCCTAATCTGTCACATGGATTTGACACAAACTACCACAAAATGGAGGAGTCTTGCCTCTGCCTTGATTTGGGACTCGAATTCTTCAGGTAGAGGGTGAGACAATAGCAGATATAAGGACACCCAGGAGCAGAAAGGTCAGCAGGTTGGATACTGTCCTAGGGATTTCTTCTGGAAAAGAAGAGTGTTGTTCAGGTGAATGATTTGGACCTAAAGGCAGCATGTAACTAGTGCTGTGAAAGGAGCTGGCCACATCTTATGCATTCCATATGGTCTCTCTCTCCCAAAACATTATGAGTCTTTTATCCTAATGTCTTTTAGCTCTTTTTGTCCTTTGATTCTTTCTTAGCTACCTTTTCAACACCAGAACATTAAAAGTTGCCTGTAGGCTGAATATGGCTCTATGTTGTGCAGACATTTTCATGGAACATGGGATTTTTTTCCCCTAAATTTTCTGTTAATTACAGATCTTCTGTTCAATCACCTGCAAGTATCTTAGTTGCTTATGCTTCAGCCTACAATCATTTCAGTCTTTAGATCTTTCTTTGCAACTCTTTTCTCATCTTAGTTTCACCCTTTTTTGGTCAGGTCTGTGCTCTGTTTCTTGGGCTTTTCATTTAATTAGGAACTTCTTGGTAAGCAAGTCCCAGTCCTCCATCACTTTTGTTTTATTTTTAAAACTGTGTTTAATCCTTTTCTTTTCCTGCTCTTCATTCCGCTTGCATCTGTGACTTCTGTTCTCCAAACACTTTTGGCTTTTGTATTTGTTTGCCTGTCATTTTTCTCTCCCCTTTCTTACTTTTTCATGGTTTGCCTCAGTAGACAACTCATCAATGTCTCTCCTCCAACTTTCCTTTTTAATTAATTAAACCCTTAGAATATAAGTAATTAATATTACTTAGAATATAAGCATTACTTAGAATATAAGTATTACTTAGAATATAAATAATTAATTAAACCCTTAGAATATAAGTATAATAGTTAATACTAAAACTTGTGAACCTCAGTGAGTGAACACATATTTCTTCATCTGAAGCTTCCAATTTCTATTCATACTGCTCCTTCTCTCCTATGTACATGAAGGAGTGAAGGTCAGGAAGCCTGGGATGATGGGCATTTACAGCATGCTAGTGTTTATTAGTTTGCTGATAAAGATTGATTAAAGAAATAGGCTCTTAGTGATGGGGCAGGGAGGAAAAATTACTTATTTTCATAGGTCCGCTAAAGTATTTCTAACATAACATGTTGTTGGTGGTGGTGGTGTTGCTGTTGTGAGACTGTGAAATGAGGAGCATTTGCCAGAATTTAGCAGCTCATACTTCTTGGTTTTCATTGAATGTCTGACTTCTGAAACAAGGAGGTAGTACCTCCAAAGAAGACTGTGGTGGCACGCTGACCCCTAAGGCTGAGGGGAACAACTTGGACAGCAAATTGTCATTGAACACAATTGCTTTCTTGAAATACAGATCTCACATACTTGACCTTTGCATAGGAGGCAAATATTCAAAGAATAACTTAAATGGACTTCAGATTAAATGAGCAGATCACAAAAATCAAATGATTCAAATAATTCTCATCTGAGAACAGATGGTTTTGGCTCACTGTTTTCCTTATGAAGCGAAATCCTAAATTTTAAATAAGAGTAATTGTAGACAGTCCTGTGGTTGTGAATTTCTTTTATTTAGCATTGATGTAGTAATATTGTTCTGAATCAGTATTTTGAATGCAGTTTCTTGATGTGAAGAATGATTATTAAACTAACCTTACTGTTAGAGAGTAATATATACATTATCGAACTTTTTCCTAGTCTGTTTCTGTTGTATTTCCATTGCCTGTAAGTTGCATACTCATAAATTCTGGTAAAACTGTTGTCATGGCCTTTTTATCATTTCTTTGCATAGTATTTTTGTCTTACCATAAAATACCAAATTTATTTTAATTAAGTCTTTTGAATTTAGAAAAGCAAGATTATTATTTAATGAAATATTCATTTCTTTCATTGTTTTTAATTTGAATTTTATTTAACACACTGTTTCCATTTTTTGTGAGCTTTCCTATGCATGTGCAACATGTTTCTCCTCAGGCCCTCTTGTATTTCCTGGTCCTATTTTTATGAACCACCGAGAACAGGCTCTAGCCAGAATCAGACCCCATCCAGCACAACTAAAGCATAAACGGGACAAGCACAAAGGTATTTGGTCTTCCTTACTGGGTAGGATGGAAATAAGTCCATCTTCCTAGACACCTCTTCCATTCACTGAATCTCTCTTTTCAAAGCAATGCACAAATTAGATTCTGCTTTTCTTCTTGATAATATTTCTTTACCTGAGGAGAAAGAAAACGCATTTAGATGTTGGCCTGCTTTACAAGTGTAAGTTAGTCTACATCACCTTTATGTTTCTTTCCTTTTCCTTTTATGAAGGATGTCATTGTTTTTCTCTGTCTTTCCTCATTTCTGAGGCTTTCTTTTTCCTTAAGTTCTTTAATTTAGCAGAGAAAGTTTTAACATCTTCCAGTGCTTCAAATATACCATTTGCACTGTTACTGTTTTCAATGTTTGTGTGTATGTATCTGGGGCAGCTGCTATTACATTTTATTTGAGCTGACTTAAGTCTAGCATAAAACCTCCTTTTCATAGTATGAACTCTATTGAAGTTTTTTTAAAACAAAGTATTTGAAATTAATGTAAATAACGAGTGTAAGCAAAAGTGTATTTTTTTTTTAGACTATAGTGTTCTTTGGAGTTAAAAGGGGTTTTTTTTCCGAGTTGTAAGTATAGGTGGTCTTTGGTATCTAACATTTATTTGTCTGGAAGGCTACATTCATTAAACTTAGTATTCGAAATATGTAGCATTCTCAGGTACAAGTGACTTTTAAGTAAGAAAGTTCATCACTAAGTACTGCAAGTTATTAAAGTTGAGCAAAAAGTTATTTTATATATATATGCATATGTGTATATGTACAGATGTCTATTTTATGTATCTTATATATATTTTAATATATATGTAGAGAAAACTAAGTGAAATAAGCAGAAAACTCCTAAAATAGTGAGGGCCTGAAATTCTGTGGATGGACTTTAAAGAGTAATTAAATATGGGTGGGGGGGGAAGGTAGGTAAAATGACATTTCACTTGTATCGACAGTATTTAGTGAAGATGCATAAACGTTGTCTGACAGTTTGAAACTTTTCTTGGTGTGATTTTGGTGTATATGGGTAACACACATGCCTAATTATAAACATAACTGTAGGTGGACTAAAGAAAATAGACTTCCTGGGGAGACCTTTCATGCTGAAAGATGTTTATAAACTTATAAACTATATATATAAACTTATGTTTATAAGGAAACTGGATGCTGTAATTTGAGTGATAGTGAGCTGACAGTCTTTTTATCATCTTGATCCTTCTGCTTGTTGTACTGCTTTGCAAGCAATTGTCCCTGCAGGCACAGAGTGGGTTCATCCTGCCTACCTCTCTGCATCCTAGACATGTCTGTAGTTGGAGCTCCTTCTAGTTCTAGGGGAATTATTTCCTTAGACCCCTCAAATATCTGCTGCAAGTTATATGTATTGAGAGTCGGTTTGAGGTTTTCATTGTTTCTTGAAAATAAGCCCAAAGGAAAGGTATGTATTACGTTGAAAGATTTTGCTAGATACAATTTGTAGAATGGAAAAGGAGTATTTTTCTGAAATAGCATCTTTAGAAGTAGGTTTTGAGACCCTGCTCAGTCACAGAAGATTGCTTGCCAGAAGAAGACCACAAATTCCACTGCAAACTAGAAATAACCCTTAACTTTTGGAAGAACTTCAAAGCAAAAAAGCAAGATTGGCAAAGTGGGCTATAGTCAAATAATGGAAAGGGAGAACTCACATGGAGAGAATGAGAAATATACTCCGTCTTCAGAAGGATTGTCTTGTAAACCTGTTTTGCTCTACACAGAAGATAGTAACACTAATCTTCAACAGTCTGACGCTGTCATGTTGACAGCATGACATTGGCACTGAAATGCTTTTTCTTTCACTTTTGAATGTAATGCTTTCCAAACCAGCACTGATTTCTTATGCTTCTGTTAAAACAGTCTTGCAAATACTACAGCAACCAGACCTTCAAGGTTTTCTGGGTGAGGAGGTTTATTATGCTGGTAGTACTGATGAGACCAGTATTGAAGCTGTTGGTACCTGTCCAGGCCTGTAATACTGCAGAAGTTTATGTGATAATGGCATACATAAACTTGAATGTGAACAGCTTCTTCTGACAGTTATGGCCCAACTTAAACATTTTAATGGTATAAAATTATCAAATCTCTCTTGTACATGAAATTCTGTTGAACTGCTCTGCTGAAGACTCCTTTATTAGGAAACTTGTTTTCTGGGGAAGTTTGCCTGTCATCTGCTCATCTCAGACCCTTTACTCAGGGTCCATATAGTCTATTGTATAAAGACTTGTTACAAGGAATGCATTAAACTTTATCTTTCTAATTTCTGCGTATCTATTATAAGTGCAGATAGAAAGGAGTTGATAGCCCTTTCTTGGGATGCGCTGAGTGCTTTGAAACCGAGAAGAAAAATTAGCTTGTGCTTCAACCTTATTCTGACATATAAAGTAGTGAAGACTTAGTCTCCATCTCTGATCCCTAGAAGATCACTGGGAGTTTGACTGAAAAAGATATATGTAAAAGTCTGCACATGTCTCAAGTTATAGAAAAGAACTGAGTAGAAACTAAAAGCAAATTCAAATCAGTTAAATATTTGTAGGAATTGTCACCCTTTTTTGTTCAGTTGCTGCTATGAAATATTTTAGATGCTTTCAGAAGGACAAGTGTTAGAAGAAGCTGAATGTGTATACCTGAAAAATGTTATTTATCAGCCACCTTGCAAATGCTAATATCAAAAGATAGTTCAGGAAGATTTAATTGTAATTCACTCCCCAAACTGTAAAATATTCTCTGAAGTCTAAGGCACTTGGAAGCACTTGCAGAAGGACCTCTGACAATGAAGACGTAGTTGTTAGACTCCTGCATCATTCACATCTGATTTATATATGGGATTTCCAGCTACTGGTAGTTTTATTTTCCAGTGCCATATATTCCTAAACAAGTTCAAAATGCAGTAGAAGAGCTATTATTCAATAAGACTTTTGGAAAAGATAAATGTTGGTTTTGTGTGCAATCAAAGCCAATTTTTGCTTAATAGGTTTACACAATGCCATCAATGTCAAGACACTGTAGTATGCAGAGACTTGTTAAAACTGACATGGCAATAAAATTGCCAGATGCTTCTGTGTCTAGTCTCAAGTACTGATTCCAAATTTAATAACATTACCATTTTTTAATAAAATTTATTTTTGCCGTTTTGAGTTCCAGCTCTCTTTTTAAGATTCTGTATTGTCTTTTGTATTTGTTGCTCTCTTCCCCATCACTCAGTAATTTTTGTTAGAGGTTTAAAATTCATTAGAGTTGCCCATAATTTTGAGGAGATTACCCCAAGAAAGCTCTGCCTGTGATCTGTGGTAGCTCAGGAAGATCAGCAGTGACCAAGAAAGATTATGCTAATGAAGAGATTACCTCTAATGAACACTAATGAACAGATATAGCATTGATAGGACCTTGGGCTCATTTTAGAGTTTAGAAATCATTGTGGTTTCCTTGTCTTTGTGAGGGGGAGGGGAACTGCTAAAAATTACTTGGAGCAGAAGATGTTTTAAGTTATATGAACAGTTATACCTGTTCTTTGTAAGGTTCTTTCAATATCTGTGTGCCTTCTTGTCCACCTGATAATTATAGTGGAAGATTTAGTGAAAGAAGGCAGAAGGCATAAGACAAGGCAGATGATGACCTCCCTGGTTTCTGTGCTCTATTCAGAAGTCCCTAAACCTTGGTCTCTGTTTTGGTTGAAGCCAAGAAGCTGGTTTCTTTGAGAAAAATTCCTGTCTTTTAAGACTTTAAATGTTACTAGCCCTCCTGTGAGGGCTGTATGTCACCAATACTAACTCCTTTTTTGAGGAGGTTTCTGCTAAACTAAACAAATGGATGTTAGTAATGCTGTTAAGACACAGTTATCCAGAAAATTCACGGATAAGCATCCCTAGAAGCACTTTTCCTGTCCTCTAAACTAATTGATGAGAAATGAAACACTAAAGATACTACAGCTGGTGTGCAGCACCAAACTTTTTTGCCCTTAAGTTTAAGTTTTGTGACATGGACCATAAGAATGCGCTTTTTTTTTTTTTCCCTCAGCAAGTCTATTTTTTTCTTGGTACTTTTTTTCTTTATTTACAGACCTGACTAAACATTTTCTTAACTATTTTTTTTTAATTACTGTCATTTTTAACTAGATAGTGGTTATACCAGTTCACTCAGTTTCATTCTCCAGCTACGAAGATTTCCAGGACTCTGAAATGCCCTCCATGTGACTTTGCTCATGGGAACTGTCCCTGTGGTCAGTTCCATATAACACGGAACATAGCAAGAAGGGCTCTTGAAGGTCCCCCTCGATGTTTTTTTTCCTCTCAAAAAGATATGAAAGATTTGAGGGTTTTGTTCTGTTGAAGTCCAGTTGGATAACACAGAAAGGACTGGCTCACTTGCTTTACTTGCAAGATACCATTCATCTAGAGCAATGACTAACTCGGTAATATTTCTTCTTGTACTTTACATGATGACTGTTAATGGTATTGCCAACACTGAAACAAAATGCACAGAAGCATTTAAAGGAAAGCAAACTTACCGATTTCCAGAGTTAGGACTGTTCCTCAAGGCCCATGTGCAAATAAGCTTTCTGTATTGATGCCACCCTCACATTAAACAAATTCTCCCTTTTTCAAGATACAGAAAGGGCAGTGGTTGACTCAACACTTACTTGCAGCCTAATCTCTAAGAGTAAGAAAATACAAGGCCTCCTTCTCCCAGACAGTACTGCTAGAAAAATACAGTGTTTTGGCCATGTAATGGAGTACATAGGTAGCCAGTGAAGCCCAAAAGTTCAAGTGAAGGAGTGTGTAGTGGTGTTTTGACTAAAATATTCCACACTAATTAAAAAGCTTTAATTATGTCCTACACAGTGATTAGCTGAACCTTATTTTGATGGGATACAAGAGTTTTGTACTTAGTGCACATAATTTATTTCAAAGTGTTGTCAAGTTCTAAAGATCAGATTTCATAAAATCACTGCTATTCAAGGAAGGCTGAGAGAAATTTCATTTTAAATCTGAAGATTTTGTGTTTAAGCCAAGCAAGGTGTATCTTGAAGGTAGTTTCTGCCTTCCTCAATGCTTTGAGAAGTCAGCTTTGCAACTTAAAAAGGCTAATTCTGTAAAGCTTTTTCCTTAAAATAAATTTATTTTGTGGCTAAGAAAATACAAAATTTGTGTGAATGTTCTTTCACTACATCTCCCACAATAATACTATTTTTTTAATAAGTGTATAACCTTATATCTTTGAAAAAGGTTTCAAAAGAAGATTCTAGACATGTTCTTATTTTTGCCAAAGTTTTACATGAAAGCAGGTCACCACATATGCTTAAGAAAACAGCAGTTTGGAACTGTTAGAGGTTTTTGAAACAGAGTAGTATGGCCTTCCTTATTCTGAAGCAGAAAGAGTGTGTATATTTGTCTTGTCAGATCACTTGATATTGCACCATTAGATGACCAGAATACATTTTTTGCTAATTTTTTTTTTTTTCCGCTACGACTGTATATTGGTTGCTGTGTGCCTACCTAGTTTCATCCCTGGAAGCACTTGCAGCCCCATCACATGCATTTGCATGGCAAAAGATGTTGTGCTTTTTGTTAAGCCTGTAATAAAAAGTTTTGAAATTACTTTCCTGTAATGGCAGTTTGCATGCAATAAAAAATATATGTATATTTGAGCAGTATCTATAAAAAGAGTTCTAAGATCTGAAAGATTTGCAAGTCTCTTGGTGCTGTATTGTACACAGTGAATAATGAAGATTCAAAGACTTTCATGAATAATTATTCAGGAAAGCATTACATTTAATAGTGATAAATATAGATATAAAAAGTTACTTTCCACTTCAGAAGTTTTTTCTTGGATCTCTGTGCTAGCACAGAACCCTCTCTTGTTTAAACAGATTTTGTAGGAGGCTGCAGCTGCATGTGTTTGCTGGCCTCCTTTGGTAGTGGGAGTGCATATGCTGAAGTATCTGAAGTAATGCTTCATCATGACCATACGCTTCCTTTAGAGATTTCATTGACAGCTTTCTTTAGGAGACTAAACTGTTTAATGATGGTGAATATGCTACTTGTTTCTCTGCCATTTAGTTTCTTGCTTCTATTATGAAATCTTTGTGTCCTAGTGGCAATACAGTTTCACAGAATCACACTGCAGAGAATGGTTGAGGTTGGAAGGCACTTCTGGAGATCGCAGAGTCCAATCTCCCTGCACCTGCAGGGTCACCTAGAGCATGTGAGCTGGGCTTGTGTCCCAGTGGCTTGGGGTTATCTCCAAGGAGGGAGATTGACTCTACAAACTCTCTCTAATTATTGTCTAACTGTTAGAGGGCCTTAAAATGGCAATCTGATTTCTGGGGAGGATAGTAGCTTTCAAGAAATTTATAAATAACATACTTGTCACCTTAATGCTTAAAGCTGATGTGAGAGCAGTTTGACATTAGGAAGCAATAATGCACGCCATACTTACCAAAAGAAGCCACAGAAACAATGTCTAAAAATGCATATTAAATGAAAACAAAATGGACATGGTAAGAACACGCTGGCATTCTCTGAGATTAACTGCATAAATAGTTTGAATTGAGTAAAATAAGGACTGTATAGCCAACCTTGAAGTCTAGCAAAATTCTTAATTCATATAAAATACAACTAGTTTATTCTGTTTAATTACTATGCTTTCTGTGTACTTCATAATGTTATTTCAATTGAAAAAAATGAAATGATTGTTATATAGAAAAGTTTCGTAGTTACTTCAAGTTTCTGTTTTGTTCATCTTTTTTATTGGCTCTTCAGAAGTGCCTGCTTTAGAGGATGCTGTATATTCTAGTATGTAACTTTGATGCGGTAGATTGCTTAGAAGTAGATTTTCTGTTGTCTTTCAAGTCTACTTTTTTGGCACGTTTTGAGCTGTCTCTCTCACTGTTCTGTGAGTTCTGCTCCTACCTTATGAAGTGGTGGGGGGAAGAATTTATTTACTATTCTTGTTCTAACATAACATTTTTAGAAGACTGGAGATATAATTATAAATTGTGTTTACAGATGGAAGTGGGGAAAGAGGTGAGAAAGATGCCAGCAAAATCACAACCTACCCACCAGGGGCTGTCCGCTTCGACTGTGAACTGCGAGCTGTACAAGTCAGTTGTGGATTTCACCATTCAGGTAAAAAGAAAAAAAAAAAAAAAAAGAAATTTTTAATTATGAAAAGAAAATTTTAATTATACATTGTCTCTTCTATTCCCTTTCCCCTATATGTAGTGCCACTGCTTTTAGTGTTCAGCAAGGTCAGAAGTTGACCAAGTTTCTTTATCACTATTTCACTTGCGTCTCTGTTCTTGAGTAGTGGAAAGGACTAGAAGTATCATGAGTGGAATTAACATAGAATTATTATGCAGTAATTAGTATGAAATTCAGCTATTTTTGAGCTATTTGGTAACATCTGCAAGGCACAGTTGCACCCTGCATAGAGGTTGTGGAAGATGGTTTGTTTCCTTTAGTTAAGGGTTCCAGTAGCATCTCCGAGAGACGAACCAGCACTGGTGCAGCAGTACATGAACATGTGTGTCTTACTTCAGATTTCTAAAGCAGAATTCACATTATTGTCTTCAAAAGAAAATTCAAAAAAGCATTGTTTAAGGTTAGTGTTAGTTTATGCCACCTCCCTGCCAATATACAGAAATAACTAAGAGTAC
This sequence comes from Eudromia elegans, assembly GCA_003342815.1. Classification (NCBI taxonomy): domain Eukaryota; kingdom Metazoa; phylum Chordata; class Aves; order Tinamiformes; family Tinamidae; genus Eudromia; species Eudromia elegans. Next base: position 595,921 of record PTEX01000181.1, read on the forward strand.
GTATGGCAAATAAAGCATCTATGTGAAATATACAGATATAAAATATTAACATGTAATTATATTGTGTTTATATATAACTATATTTATATGAATATTAAATATAAGAAAAAATTACAAGAAGTTTTTTGGCTGTATTGCAAGAATATTTTGTTTACATATCATCACTAGAGAAAACTGAAAAAAAAGTAGTCTGACAAACTTGTACTTAATTTTCATTTCTGCTAGTGACAATTTAAATCTCATTTGTAAGAACCGAGTCTGGACAATAATGGTTGAAAGTAAATATGGAGTTTTGTGATGTCTTTTTATCATTGTTCATTTAGAATTTCCTTTTTAGCTATACTCAGCTTCTTAAATACTTTGATCACGTATGACATTAGTCAAAACATTGACACGTGAAAGCTTTTCGTATGTCTGAAAAAGAACTGATTTTTGCTATTTGTTTGCTTTCAGTGGTTTTGATGGAGAATGGTGATGTTTACACATTTGGATATGGGCAACACGGGCAGCTTGGACATGGTGATGTTAATTCCAGGTAAGCTGAGAAGTAATCACGGGACATAGCTGTATATTGATGTATATAAAGAATGACTAAAATTCTCTCTTCCTCTGTAATTAGGAAGTGAGAAAGTTAAATATCGTCCAAATTAGAAGCTGATAAATTGTTTAGCTAAGCTCTGTATTCCTCTAGTTAGTTAGGCTTTTAACAATAACCCTACATTTGCACTGTTTAGACAGTCATTTATAGTCAGTTCAGTATGTGAAAGCTTCTGTATATAGTTATTACCATAAATTTGATAATTGACTTGAAAATTCTTCTGTCTTTTCACCTTTGTGTCATATGAGAATGCATAGCATTGAAATCTGATTAAGTTTAGATTATTTCTACAAAATATCACATATTTCTACACTTATCACAATTTTAATAGGATGGTGCTGTAAACATTGATTCTACTTAGATCTACCTTTTTATTTGTTTCTTGATTAACCTCCCCCTCCCTAAATTAATTTGCTTTTCGCTCGGGACTCAGTAGCATTTTATAGACATCTCATTTAAGTGTCAGCATGCAAGAGATACATTTGCTTTCTTTGTGGTTGATTGACAAGCAGTTAGAGAAATCAATAGGGTCTGGAGAGCTATTTGGCTGACTAGATGCACGTCTACTCTCTCAGTAAGTAGCTGTGTTAAATCTGTTGACTAGATTTCTGTTGACTACAACAAGAGCACAGACAACTGAATGTAGGTGTCTTTAATGTGAAGCTTAATCTTACTCTTGGTATCTCTTTTAACTAAAGTACCAGTGTCTAGCTATAAAAGGAAATGTAATAATGTCATTCTTTGGGCAAGCACGTATACCATGTATTAGTAGGAAATATACCAAGTGCATGTAGGGTTTTGAATAGCAGGAGTCATTGGGTCTTTGTGTATGTCCCATAATGCCTAATATTCCTATGTAAAAGGTGTACAAGGAGTGGAGCATCTGTAACCTGTCTTCAGTTCTGTCCTTTTTCTTGTAGTGAGATAAAAATTACTTGATTACTATCCTCCTTACCTTTTTGGAAACTTTCAAATCGTTTCTTTTGTCAAATTTCTGGAGAAATCTTGGTCGTCTTTAACCTCTGTTGGTTTAACTAAACCAAGGGGGAAAAGAAGGAAGACACTTTACTGGAAGTATTACTTTGCAGTGGCTGCTGTGCTTAGTGGTAGTCTCTAAACTGTGACTCCTACTCATTTTGTATTGCACTGGTAATTGCAATCTCTGTTTCTGCCATTGATTAAACCACAGCAAAGATTAGTACTCTTTTTTTCATTTCTGGAAATTCATGGAGAATTGGTCTAAACTGACTATTTTAGCAGAAGATAGCTGCTAGAATAAGGTTCTGTTCACTACTAAATAGGTGCAGGCAGCAGTGGTGTTTGTCCTGATAACATACTTCCTCCTGTTTCCAACTTCAATGAAATCCATTGGCGTTTCTGAAGACATCGGGACTATCTGCTCTTTTTGTCAATATTTCAGGCAGTAAACCCCAAATCTCTTGCTTCTTAAGACAGAAACTGGATGGAGACCAAATACTGTTTGAAATGAGGTCCTAGAAGAGAACGTGAAACATCCTGTCTCGAATTATAGTGCTTGGCCAGCCCGTGCATGTGAGGAGTTACAAGGGGCTTGGACTGGCTCACTTGCTGTACTGCAGCAGACCCTAGACAATGCCTGAAAAGAAAAGACTTGAAAGAGTTTGGAGTGTGTCCGATGCATGCAAAGTGGCTATAATACTATATTGCTGTTTAGCACCATCATTCAAATGGTAATTTCCTCATTGATGTACTTCTTTTTCCAGCTTTAAGTAGAGATCTCTCCTCTGTCCTCACAGTAAGGGACTCAGAGAAGGAATCAGGGAATCCTTATGCAGAGTTCCACCTGAGTTGGGACGCAGTGGTGCTCAGATGGCCACCTCCAGCCAGGTCAGTGGTATGTCAGTCATGCAGTGTGTCACATTGCCTGTATTGACCCCGAGAAGACCATTATCTTCTGGAATCAGGAACTGATACCCTACTGTGTTTCCAGGAGATAAAAAGAAGAAATACCATTTAGGTAGTCTAGCTAATCTTTACATATAGGAATCCCTGAAAGAAAGAACTGATAGAAAAAAATAAGCAACTTCCATTTGCACCTGAGGGAACTGTCTCCATCTTCATTACCAGGTGAAGAAATAATGCAAGTTCCTGGGCAGTAATTGATGGCTTGTTGTTTCAGAGACTTCTGTCTTGAAGTGTAAAGATTTAACAGTGAGACTGCAGTTAGACAAATCTTGATAAATCTTTAATATTTTGAATCCCATACAGCTGTCCTGAAATGTCATTCTTCTTAATAGAAGGAATTCTAGACCTATGTCTTAGAGTATGCAGCAGCTTACCAACAGGATGACTTCATTCTGAGTAAGCCATTAACAAAACTAAAGTGATGTGGAGGCACCATAGGATGGTGCTGCTTTTCCTCCAGCAAGGACTTTAACCTTTCTCAGATGGAGCACTTCAAGGATGAGTGATCTTCTTCCTGAGAGGAGATTCTTCTGTTTCAGCATGCTGGATCTTGGAACTATGGAACAGATGCACATAGATCCATTGGTGACCTATGCACAACACCAGGGATTTTTCAGCCTTTGCCACAGGGATGCATATATTCTCTTCAAACTAGACACTGTACAGGTGGATAGAAACCCAGTGGGATTAGGAAATGCTTTGTGATATGGGCTCAGTGAAAAACAGTGAATCTTTACTTAGCAAAGAGACATCTTTTCTGGATCTTTCTCTCAAAAATCTATGACTCTCTTTTTTCCCCTCTCTTTTTTCTCTTTTTTTCTTAACGCAGACTGTTGATTTCAACACTGTGTTAGCAAGGATGTGATCTGGTGATCAAACTGTAGAAATGGAACCACTGATGTAAGACAGCTTCTTGTGTCTTTACTTCCTAGAGGTCAGTAGCAATGTGGAGGAAATATTGAGCAGACCTTCCATGGACAGCCAGTTACATTTTAAGGATAAAGCAGAGAGGCTCTATCCTGATAATATCTCTAGGAAAAAACAACAACAAACCACATCCAGCATCATATTCTAGGCTCTGGTATTTTTGAGTAGTAGGATACAGATGTTATTTACACTTTTTCACTGAATTCCCAGGTACATCTGAAAACCCGTTAGAACAGTTTTTACAGTAACAGTCTCTGTTTTTTGTTAGCTGCTTTTGCAGCACCATGGTCAGCTGCCCTGTGTGTGCTCTTGCTATGCCTGCCAGTCTGGATAAGTACCATGGACAGGGATCTCTCCGGCAGGGATTATGGGCTATGTTTCCAAGGAACAACTGCTTCCACCTGGCAGAAAATTTTGCTCTTCAGGGCCAGAAAGAGCCTCAGAGCAGGCAACCTAAATACGTTTGGACCTTCTGCAGAGATTTTCTGTGTTGACTTTCATATGGATAGAAAAATACTCAACAGTGTCACAGGTTTGAAATTCCTTATAAATCAGTCAGACCCACTCATTTTCCCCCTACATTCCTTCTTTTATAGAATGAAAACAATTTCTTTGTGATTTTTCTTTATTTTGTTGGCGTGGTGAAATATCTGTGTCATTTTTGTGTTAATTTTCTGGTATGCTTTATTTAGGCTTTATATAAAAGCAGGATATTGTAGTAATAAAGTTGTTTATGAGGAAAGCATATGACATCCTGCTGCACTAGTTTCTTGTCCACTCTTGCTCAGCCACAGCTAGGAGAACATCTCTTGCTGTCCTCAGATAGCCTTGCTGGTAGAGTCAGTCAGCAAGTTAGAAAGAAGAGGTTTGGGGGATCTTTTTTTTTATTTTAATGTCAGTGACTGACCCTATCAGAGTAAACATGATGTTTGTGAGAGTAGAGGACTGAGTGCTGCTTACTAGCCATCTGCAGTGGAATTCATGGATATATGCACTTAAAAGAAAAAAATAACTCTGGCTCTTTGATTTTTTTTTTTTTTTTTTTTTTTTTTTTTTTTTTTTTTTTTTTTGTCTGTCATTGTATGTCATTTTATCTCATAAAGAGTCTTGCAAGGCATGTTTAGCCCCAGGAAACACCAGTTCACCTCTGTGATGCTTCAGACAGACAAGCTCTGATAACAGGGTCTTCCTGAATTCATTGCCTTTGTAATAAACAGCTATTGTAATAATAATGTAATTTTCATGCATCAAACAAAAAAAAAATCATTTGTTTTATACTTGCTAAGAAGTATAGGATTGATTATTTCATACCTGCAGCTGTCACAATTTTGAGGGAAAGGAATTTTAATGAAAAGATTGAAAAAACTTTTTTTGTGTGTTTTCTTTGTAAAAGGAATGGTTTTAGATTAGTTCTTAGTTACATTTCATTTCTCCTTGAGAGCCTTTTCCAGGTTTCCTTAAAGTTAATGAGAGTTAATGATGTCCCAGTAATGTTTCTTTTGGTTTTAAAATGTTTCATTGTTGTTGTTGCTCACGTTCATTTGGGGGGACGTGTGTGTGTGAACTCTTATTGGTGCCAAACCCGTGGGATTATAGACAAACAAAAGGCCTTGAAATTTATGCATATGGTGCTGTTCATCCTCTACCACATTTTATGCATTCTCTCCATCTCTCCTACCCTGTTTCTTTATCTATTCAATGTCTCTTCTTTCTCCCACTTTCTCTACTTCTTTGCTTGCAATTGAGCCAAGCCCAGAATGTGCAAGTAACTCTTTTTTTTTTTTTTTTTGCATATGAGCTAGTGAACAATTCATAAGTAATTGTGTTTTGACACTTCTTTTTCAGCAGAAGACAACCTGTTCTTATTTTAGATTAGTGTACTTTTGAAAACCCATATTTAAATGTGTGTTTAAGTAGCTGCTTTTTATTGTGGCCAAAGTTATCAAGATATAAAGTCTCTCAGGAACTTTTTTTTTGTCAAATTCACAATCTTTCTAAGTCCAAAATAATTTTGAAAGGTTACATTCATTATGTGATTCAAAAGCTGCTGCATTTCTGGTAGTCTTCTCTTCACTTTGGTGAGTTTTAGATTTAAAATTTAGTTTTAGTTTCTCATACTTTATTCTTTTTGTCTTTTCTGACATTTCTTCTATCGGACATTTTTTTTTCTTTCTTAACTTGTTCAAACTACTGATTTTTTTCCTTACTGTTTTACTGAATTGGGCATTGAATTGGGCATTGATTTCTCTGTCCCTTCATTGTTGGACATAAAGATTAGACCTTTCCAGAGCTCTCTGGAAAACAATATGGCAAGGATGAATAGAGAGTTTGAATTTGATGTAGTTTTTCAATGCTATTAGAAAGCTACTGTATGTGGATAGACATTCTACTTTTACAACTCCCTAGACAGATAAGTGAGAGATTTCGTAATGCTTCTGCTAATTGTACTAAAGTACCAACCACATAGGCTTTGATTGTTTAAATGTAAAGATTTTTGTTCTTAACTGTCATCCACACTACAGTATGTTTTAATGCAGCATATTTTGCAGTGTATTCTATTGTTTTAATCTATGGTACCTTTAGTGTAATTTTATAATGATAGATTAAAATAACCATTTTTATTCTAATTTCTCAGTGTAATTGAAAAGGACATTTAATCTAGTTCCCTGTAACAGGAGTTCAGTATTCAGAGCGGGATTTTATACCTGTATCCCAAAATTTTGCCCTCCTTCAGTTCACTCCTGTGAGGCTTTTCATTTAACATGTAAGATGTTGCTTGACTCTGGTTCTGTACAGTATGTGAATGTAGTGAATATGTTTCATAGTTAGTGAAGTCAAATGAATACTAATATATGTGTTAAATGTTGGATAAGCATGCACTGATACAAAATTAATTTGTTTTGATATAGGGGATGTCCCACTTTGGTGCAAGCATTACCAGGTCCTAGCACACAAGTTACTGCTGGAAGCAATCATACAGCTGTACTCTTAATGGATGGCCAGGTTTTCACATTTGGAAGTTTCTCAGTAAGGAAATAATATTTACTTATGGAAATAAGGTAGTAGTTAATGTACTGTACATGTATAGTAAATTGTTCAAAAGACCTTTCAAAACTTTTATTCTTGTACATGTGGAACAACTCATGACTTCTGCGTGTCTTTTTTGTGCCTCTATTATGTTTAAAAATGTGGCTTCTAGTGCTGTTGTGTTTAGGAAAGCATGATGTCAAAAATTCTTGTGTTTTATATTTTAATTAACAATTGACATTGAAGATTGGCTGTTTTATTAAGTGGAGCAGTGTTTTCAAACTGCCATTGTTGCATTTTTCATGAATATTCTATTACCTATGTTTGCAACCTTTGGAAAAGATAAGCTGATTTACATAGAAATAGGACTGAGTTACAGACATTATGCTTAGGGCTAAGGGGAGTCATTGTTGGGTGTGGTACAGCATAACTCTGGTACTCTTCTTTCATGCTCATATGACACATATGGCCATGTGGAATCCATTTCTATACTCGTAGCTCAAGCACTTGGACATCATTTAACTCCCACTTCTTTTGAGTTTGAAGTTTTATGCCACATTCTCCTGGCAAATGCCCCCTCGCTTGCAGTTTTCCGAAGTCTGTTGCTGGTACTTTCTCACTACTATCTTTCTCACTACTATCCTTTTGACAAAAGCTGTAAAGTTGAGGTATTGAGCTGTTTGTATATACTTTAAAAATAATGTACTGCCATATGCAAAGGAAGAGAACCTTTTGAAAACAGTTTTTTTTTAAACAAACAAAAAGATGAATAAAATTTTTAGAATCTGCAAACCCTGGTCTTAATTAAATCTGTGCCTCAGGAAGATTCTTACATTAGGTAATATTTTACTGTTTTTTGGATCCAGAGTAGCAAAATTTTGGTCTATATTTTTTTCAAAGGTGATTGCAGCACACAAAAGCTTAAGCTGTGTTGACTTTCAGTGAAACAGCCTTTTGTAAAGCCAAATTCACTTTGAAAAATAGGATTTAAAAGCCTATCTGTTAAATGATTTTTTTTTTTTCTTTTCTAAAAAATGTTGAGGCCATGTTTATATCACCTGGTTTGAGTATCATCATGACAGAAACTTGGCTGAGAGCCTTATAAAGTCAGAAAAACTGATTCCCTTACATACACATGGAAATCTTCCTTCTGGAACACAGTTTCTGTCATATTTGTCAGAAATCTTCATTTGGAAATAAATCTGTAAATCATAAAAGCACAAAGCAAGCGAAACCAGCGTTGAGATGAAATTAAATCAGAAATAGATAAATATTTCAACAGTGTGATTTTCAGAAAATACATTGTGAAATTAATGTAAAGACATGTTGCTATTTATTTGTTAATGTAATTTTTGTTATAATTAAGGCATAGAGAACAGTTGAAATTATGTTGGGTGTATATAGTTATAAAACACACACATTCACCTGCAAAGAAGCGTCTGTGTTGACTTCAGTGTGTGGGTATAGATGTAATTTACCAAAATGGAATTAGCTACTTAATACATTCAAATCATCAAGAAATAAAGGCTATGTTATTAACTAGTAATTATGTGTATTCCTTCCTCAACTGTGTTGCAACTTGACTTTTTGTTTTGGCTTTACAAACTCCTGACATTGCATAAATGAATAGTGAATTCTCTTCATTCAAAATCAATTCAAAATAAAATTTTTAAGGTGGACTGCACTGCTCCTGCATATGTTTATTAGGCCATCTCATCAGTTTCTTCCTTTGTGTTTGTCTGCTTATTTTTCTGCCTTGACAAACTTAGAACTATGGAAATAGTTTTATTTTTAAAAACTTTTCAGAAAACGTATGATTTTTATTCCTACAAGGAAGTATTCTTTTTTGTTTTTTTCAAATTGGTGCTTTCAGAAAGCAACTATGCATTTATAGAGTGGAGTGTTCAGAGTTTCCTCCTCTTTACTCATTTTTGTTTTCTTAACTCTTAACTTTATGGACTTGATCGACAGCTCAGATTGTCTATTCCTGTCTCAGTCTCATCCACAGAGTTACACTTACTGCTGTGAATAAGTCTGTCATATAGAAAGAGAGGTGCGTAACATGCAGGTTAGGTATTAGATATACATGCCTATTCTTCCCCCTTCACATTTTAGATTAAAATTATCTTGACTTCGTTAATTTGCAATGAATTTCCTTCTGTCTGAGTGAGGTCAATGGAGGCTAAGCAAGTTTATTGCTTTAACTCTTGCTAGATGCTTCCAGTGTAGAGCCTGGCTGGGTGCTTTGGTAAGCACAGGGCCACCTTTCAGTAACTAGTTGTTGGGTTGAAGGTAAAGCCCTAGTTTTCCACATTAGGATGTCACTGAGCTTGTGCAGAGATGCTTGCTTAGGCACTCAATATTTCTTTTAGCACAAATTAATCATTCTCTAGGTATTGTTAGGTGGTATTTGGTCTCTGTGACTTACTGTGCATATAAATGAGGAGCGTAGTGGAATTTAGACAATCTGAATTTATTTTTATTTAAATGTATAATGCGTTGCTTAAAATAGTCACTATTTTGTGAAAGTAATTTTGTGGTAAAGTATTTCTTCCAGGTTACTTATTTTGTGTGTTGAAAATATCTACGTAAGTGGCTTGTTTATCTGAAAGTGATAAACAAGTTACTGATAGTTACTGATATTGTTTACCCATTAGACTGTTACTGGTATTTATTAATTCTTGCATTCTGTCTATAGAAAGGCCAGCTGGGTAGACCAATTTTGGACATGCCCTACTGGAATGCAAAACCAGCACCTATGCCTAATATTGGCTCTAAGTATGGACGCAAAGCCACGTGGATTGGAGCGAGTGGAGACCAGACTTTCCTTCGAATTGATGAAGCTCTCATTAATTCTCATGTACTTGCTACGTCAGAGATATTTGCAAGCAGGCATATAATAGGCAAGAACTCCTCTAGAATATTTTTAATTTCTTTACAGAATTATTGATGAAAAAATAGATTGTCATGTAAGCAGTAGAGGAGCAATGACTCAAAAAATGTGAATGTAGTGAATTCTGAGACTTCTGACTTTCACTCTCTGGTTAAACATTGTGGTGTTAGCTGTTTTAGAAAAGTAATTTTATTAAAAATTAGCATGTAAAAGTCTTAACTTTACTCTTGTTTTGAGGTTTTATTCTTATTTTACTATGTCTTAGCTTTTCCTCTAGCATTATGTATGTTCTACTGTTCCACCTTATTACTGCATGCATAGAATTATCCATATACTGAGTGAAATCTCCATATTTTTCTGCTCCTTTTGTTACCTGATCTAGGTTTGGTACCAGCTTCAATATCAGAGCCCCCTCCTTTTAAATGCCTTCTGATAAACAAAGTTGATGGCAGCTGCAAAACTTTCAATGATTCTGAACAGGAAGACCTTCAAGGATCTGGTGTGTGTCTGGATCCTGTCTATGATGTTATTTGGAGGCAAGTGTGGATTATAGCTATTTAAGTCATAGTATAGAAGTAACTTAAAATAAGTTAGACGGTCTGATCTGCACATGCTTTGATTATATTCACTTTCCTAGGAAAACAGCTCTCAGTCTTTCACATATTTTTTTTTCCACATCTTTCAAATGATTTCTTCAAGGAAGTCCCAAAGAAACTCCTTTTGCCTGTGCATTTTCATTCCTGTCTTTTGAAAGGAATGGGGTGGTGCTTCTGTGCAAACAGAACTCTTGATTACATATATTTTAAAGATTTTCTATATACCTCTATGGCTTCATCAGTTAGTTGCAAAATTCACATGGCTAAATTATTTCATATATATGTATGTGTGTGTGTATCTGCTTTATTATTTATAAACATAGATACTGCTAACTCGTTGAAATCTTGCATATTGATGTTATCTTTATAATATTTTTAGTTAATTATCTTACCTCTTTTTGGATTTTTAATCCAGTATCTGAAGTAAAAAATCATTTCCTTCATCAGAACACTCATAGGCTTGTATCTTCTAACAGTCTCTTCCCTCTGACATCAAAGACTTAATTATTTTTTATTTTATTTTTCTGCACCTTGGTCTATAATACAGATAGTTCTTGTGTTCCCTTGTTTAGGCTACTGTTGTCTGTAATCCTTCTTAAAACACTCACAATATAGTGAAATCCATTCTAAAAGTTCAAGTAAAACATATAATTCTTCAGCACATCTGCCATTTTATCTAGTTGTTTGCTAGTCACTTCATGCTTCTTAATAGATCATTCCACTTTAATATGTATTAGCTTTGAAAAATGTCTGATTGTAAACCCATTTTTGTAAACCCAACTTGTAAACCCATTATATGATTTTTTTCAACTTGAAGTGTAACAGTATTTCTGTTTTTTCCATCTGCTAGTGTTTTCCTCTAGTTAAGCTTATATATTTGGCATAGTGATGTTCAATTTTAACATTTTGCACTAGCAAATGAACATTTTACGTTAAATAGTTTATAAAATTTAATTAAAAGCTATTTAAAGAAATTTTTTTTGGTCGGTGTTTTTCTTCAACAGAAAATGAAAGTTTGTAGACACTGTGTTGTCTTGCTCTAGGTTTCGACCAAATACCAGGGAGCTGTGGAGTTACAATGCAGTCGTTGCTGATTCCAGACTTCCCTCAGCTCCAGACATGCAGTCCCGGTGCAGTATTTTGAGTCCAGAACTTGCTCTGCCAACAGGTTCCAAAGCTCTAACCACCAGATCCCATGCAGCTTTGCACATTCTAGGTATACATTTATACTTGATGAGTCAGAAGCATGAATGAAATCAAGGCACACTGCTTCATGTTTAAATAAATTGTAATGCAACAACTTTCTGGCTTTCGAGGTAAAAATTGAATCAGTGATCTACCATTGTTGCTATTAACACTTAAGCAGAATCATTACTCTCTACCATCTTGACGATGCTGGAGGCTTTTAGAGTTCTAAATGGGGCCTGCTACTAGAGGTAAGCAGAAGTGAAGTCAAAGACCTTCCTAGCTTCAACAGTATGCAGAGCATAGGAAATACTGCTCAATTTACCATGTAGTCCCCAAAAGACAATAAAAAACACCTACCTTCAAATATTCAAAATTTTAAAAGTATAGAATAATTTGAATTCCTTCTGTGTGGTCTTGTATAATCAGACATTAAGAGTAATGTGATTTTCATTTCTAGTCAAAAGCACGCTGAAACAAAAAATGGACTCCCCATATTCGTACGTAAACTGGCCATACGGAACTTTCTCAAGGCTTCAGAGCTCAGCTTTGGAAATCATTTGGGTACTTATTCCATGAATGTGAGGAAGGATCACTTCTTTATACTCTGTCCCCTACTGTGTGTTAGAGACGCAGTGATATTTAACTTAACCAGTGGTTTTTTGGATCCAACTCAGAATAAGAGGCTATACTAGATATCTGTATATATAAAAAAAGCCTTGTATGAAGGTTCTCAAATCTGCCCATAATTCAGTTACTACTTCAGTTCTTTTTTGATAATATAGGAAATAAAAAGTTGAGGATGTTATTAGCAGTTTATTTGCCATTGGAAATTTCACAAAATAGATTTAATTACATTTCTTGGTTAATCAGGAAAATGAAATGATTAAATAAAATTGGTCGTCAACAGCAAGCCTTTGGTTCTTCAAAAGCAACCTAGTAAAGTGATACTAAGTGATACATGTGGCTTAGGAACAAGGCAGTTCAGTTGTGATCTTTTTTACTGTTATTCCTTTTGAATTTAGCAATTGTAATCAACAGTAAGACATTCTCAGTGTTTCTTGATTTTGCTTTTGTTTAGGCTGTCTCGATACGTTGGCTGCTATGCAAGACTTAAAAATGGGTGTAGCAAATACAGAAGAAGAGACTCAAGCAGTAATGAAAGTTTATTCTAAAGAAGACTACAGCATTGTTAACAGATTTGAAAGTATGTACACAGTAAGGTTTATTGCATTAGCTGATTAGGCTTGTGGGATAAGGGACTAATTAAAATAGATTAACTCTATTTTTATTGTGGTTTTGTTTTTTCTCTGTAGGTCACGGAGGAGGTTGGGGTTATTCAGCCCACTCGGTAGAAGCGATCCGTTTCTGTGCGGATACGGATATTTTGTTAGGTGGTCTTGGTCTTTTTGGAGGTAGAGGTGAATACACTGCAAAAATAAAGGTAAGAATTTTTTAAAAAAGCAGAATTATCAATCAAGATCAAAACTTTAGAAATACCATTTCAAACTGTAATTTTAGTTCTTAATAAATGAGTTATGTAATTAAAACAGTGATATTAGAAGAATCTTGCTCCACAGTGAGAAGTAATGAATCTTATGTCCGTAAGATGGGGGAGACAATGAACTGAGAATTACCATTCTTAATTCCAGTGACCCATTCCTGCCTTCAGTAAATGCTGTGACATCTCAGGTGTCTTCTGGTAATGGATAGAATTGTTTTGCGATATATTTCCGTGAAGGTCTTTGAGATCCCCCTGCAGAAAATGTAGATGTGGTGTGATGGGCATCATCTGCTGTGTCATGATACCTGTGGGACTGCCTCTCCAAAATGGGAAGGAATATAGCTGGAATTCCTTCAGAAACGTGCTCTGTCTTAGTTGTCTTTTCCTGCCATCCCTACCCCCCTTTTTTTTTTCTCAAGTTGCTATCTGCATAGCTTCTCAGATGGAATTCAACTGAGAGTGAGTTGCAAGGTCGTCACACATGCTTAATTCTGCTTTGTACCAAACATAATGAAAATAAAGCACACATGCTCTATTTAAAATATATATCTTTTTAAAATCTGTCTTTTTATAGAAAAACACCTATAAATCCATATTGTGATTATAAGAGAAATCTGTTTTCTGATAATTAGCTTGTATTCCTGCATTTATGAAGAATTTCAGAAACTTCTTTGAAGATACTGAAAAGGAAAGAGCTGAAATTTGTATGAGATTTGCATTAAATGTGCAATATAGAAAATGTTAAATCACATTTTTGTCATCCACATGGTTGCTGAAATCTTTCTATTTTCAAAAGAGTAAAATTAATAATTTTTAAAGTTTCTTTTTGGGAAATTGAAGGGATATGGACATTTGTCTAGGGAAAAAAGTGGAAATCTTCTGTAATAAGTGGTTTTATTTACTGAGAATTACAAATGATTAAGAAAATCCCAGATATTTTAAAAAGCATGACTGATGTTTTATATGCTGTGGAAGGGGATTGCAGCCCGATCAAACACTCTTGTATGATTTTTTTTCTAATTATCTAGGCTTAGGTTATAGACAAGATAACATTTGCTAGTTTTACCACAGATACACTGGGTACTAAATAGAGATTTAAAAGAGAAGTCACAGATAGGTATCATGAGCCTTTTTCAAACCTACTTGACTGTAAAAACACTTTATGTTGTTTTCTGTCCTACTCATTACCTGTCTGTGACATTCTTGACTAGCTCTGCTAAGCAGTCAGACTATCCCTATTAATTGACTGTATTTCTAGTGTGTTTTAATTGATGAGAGTCTTTACATTCTCTCCAACCTTGACTCATTCTGCTAACTGTGGGATCAAACTGTGGTTTCCTCAAAAGTGTTCTTAGATACATGTAGAAGGTGTGTAAAAACAGCTGTTGAGAGAAATCCCTTGTCTCCTTCAGTTGCTCTTTATTTGATTTACCAGCAAGATTAAGGGGCTTCCTCCACTCAGCATCACAATATTTTAGGGAGGAAGGTTGGAAGGTCAATGTTAACTATTATTTATTTAAAGGAAAATGATATTACAGAATCTGGACCACCAGGTGGAAATTTACATGTCTAGCAAACCAACCATCATTTTTAGGAAAGAATAATAGTAGAAGCTTAACAGAATCTCAGACAGAAAAAAAGCAATGTTATGAAGTTTCTAATGTCTTTATTTATTTATTTATTTTTAACTCCATTAGTTGTTTGAATTGGGTCCTGATGGAGGGGACCATGAGACTGATGGGGACCTTCTTGCTGAAACAGATGTCTTAGCGTATGATTGTGCTGCTAGGTAAGACATTCTCATCATCTGCTTTTGCTTATTCTTGTTTTCCTTTGTATGCATTTTAAAGTTATTATTTACTCAGAGCTCTGTCCAGATGACTTTTGAATATCTTCACAAGCTCACTGGGCAACCTATTGTCACCTGTCTGAATGTGGCATGAAAGTTGTACCTAACCAAAATAAATGTGACAAAGGAAGGAGTAAAATACCAAATACTATCCCAAACCATTGTGGCACTAAATAAAAAAAAAAAATGACGTCACGTACAAATCAAAGTCAAATACTGCATTCATGTAAGGAGCAGACAAGACAAAACATTTCAGTTCTCTTGAATAGCTCTGTCAAAAGGATCCTTTGTATTTGTGTTAAGCAACTCATCATTCAATTTATTAAAATTGCAGCCTAAATAGAAGCAGTTATTGTTTGAACTGTTTTGTGCATCTGAAAAGGATCAGCCCTGTTTTAGTGGCTTTCCAATTCCCTGTCACTGGGAAAGAATTTCCTGATGAAGTCAGCTGTGGTTAATTCTCTTAGGCTTAATCTGTAGGTATCGTGACCTCTAAATATATGTTTTATTACTTTCTGAAATATTCATATACAGTACCTTAAAATTTGTATATGAACTCAACATTTAAAAAGAAATAACACAGAATTTCTTGAAGTTGAAGCAAAAATTTATAATGAAAGTATTACTTGTAGTAATTGCAACTGTAACCTGATTATCTGATTATACTGTACTGTTATCTAATTATTTGAAGTCCAGAAAAAAGCAACAGTGTGTTTTTTTTATCGAAGTATTTTTAAATCTTGGATATTAATAGTATGTCTGAGAGTTTATCATCTTAATTTGCTTTAATTTTTTAATCTCTTAATATTCAATTTTCTTTTGTAAAGAGGATATAATTTGCCAAATGTTTGTACATAAGCTAATTCAGATGTATCTTTTTCAAAATTTACTCCTCTCAGAGAAAAGTATGCAATGATGTTTGATGAACCAGTTCTCTTACAAGCTGGTTGGTGGTACGTAGCCTGGGCGAGAGTGTCGGGTCCTAGCAGTGATTGTGGCTCTCATGGACAGGCCTCTATTACTACAGATGATGGGTATGTGTTTTTTTGGTATTTTTGTACAAAATAAAAGATTTGTTATTCTTGAATAATATTTTTTTCTTTCTTTCTTCCTTTCAGTGTTGTCTTTCAGTTTAAAAGTTCCAAGAAATCAAATAATGGTACAGATGTAAATGCAGGGCAGATTCCACAGTTACTATACAGGTAATATTTTGGCCTTCATATAGAGCAATTTATTGATAAGTCTTTTTTTAAAAGAGATCCTGTAAAAGTAAGCACTTTTCATCACATCATTATCGTGACTAGTTAAGAAAATGAGGATGTGACAGATATTGGGATATGGGATAAAAATATGGGAAGCTTGAAATGCCTTTGAGAACGATGCTAAGTACAGTATAGCAAAATGTATTTCTCTGCGATTTTCTTTGAAAGATCATTTTTCATATATTACGTTCTGCAAATTAAACAGGCATTTTAAATGTGTCTGTGTGTTCCACAGATGCTGATGTTTTCGACTATCAAACTTCATTTTTTGACTAGTTATGAAGTATTCTGTTTAGCAGGACTCAATTTAAGAGCAACATACTATCAGATTTTCACAAATGGTTTTAATGGAAACCAGAAACAAATTGTGCTTCACAGTTTGTTACTGTGAATTTCTTATTCCTATGGCAAATCTTTTGTATCTTTTTGAGAGGAACTCAGCTATGTATGAGTACAAATCAAAACACAGAGAGTTCTATCTCCATGTGAGGAAGAACTTCTTTCCTGTGAGAGTGACAGAGCCCTGGAACAGGCTGCCCAGAGATGCTGTGGAGTCTCCTTCTCTGGAGATTTTCGAGACCTGTCTGGATGCCACCCTGTGGCACGTGCTGTAGGAGTGCTGGAGCAGGGAGGTTGGACTAGATGATCTCTAGAGGTCCCTTCCAACCTTAACCCTTCTGGGATTCTTTGATATATTAGATGATGCCATTTCTTTCAATACCCATTCCAGTGCTGTGGCTGTCCTCTAACCATGTCCATGTCAGGGTGCAGCTGGGTTGGAGTTAAAGGGATAAACATAAGCTCCAACCTGTGTTTGCTTGCGGAAGGTGTGAACTGATTTTTCCTCCATCAATAATGAGGAAAAAAAAATGTTTCTGGATGCTTGTTATGCACACACATCTCACTGTAAAAAATGAATATGTGACCTACACATACTAATAAAGTAGGATTCTTTGAGGAATAACTTTACTAATCTTAAAAATGCTAGTCATAGAATCATAGAATCATAGAATGGCTAGGGTTGGAAGGGACCTGTAGAGGTCATCTAGTCCAACCCCCCTGCACACGCAGGGTCCCCTAGAGCATGTGGCACAGGGTGATGTCCAGG
>PTEX01000181.1:614233-666595 GCA_003342815.1 Eudromia elegans
TGAGTTTCCTCAGGTGCTCTCTAACCAAATCTTCCTCTACTCTGGGCAAGTCTTCCTTGCTGCTGGAACATATGCAGTAGATACTTGTATGAATTCTGTATGTCTTTAGATCTTGACATAATTGAAGGCTGTAGGCTGAACAGAGATCAGGATCATTGATGTTGGTTTAGAAGCACTGAGAACGGGAAGAAGTTGTGCTAACACTGAGCATTCCAGGATAATTCTATTAAACTTTTCTTCCCCTTATTTATCAAACAATCGAAGCAGTAAAGTTTTGCACAGATTTTAAGAAAGTTCTTAACTTGTCCTTTCCAGACTGCCAACAAGCGACGGGAGTGCATCCAAAGGCAAACAGCAGACCAGTGAGCCTGTGCATATTTTAAAGAGGTCTTTTGCCAGGACAGTCTCTGTAGTGAGTATTATCAAGTGCCCTGTGTCTTTCTTGCTGGCTCATCTATAATTACAGTGTGAAAGATGTGCGTGTGGAAATAACTAATTATTTTCTTGTGTGCTTCATCACAAGCAGTACTTAGGTGCACTGATATATGATGATGTTACAATTTTTTTATTTCTTCTGAAGAGTTCAGATGTAAACTACATTCTATCTAACTTCGATATTGTCCTCATTGTCCTGAGAGCATAGAAATGCATTTGTTTATAAAGTTTGATTTGCTTTTCATCAATGAGATAATTATTTGGATTCTTTTTTTTTTTTAATTTTTAGTTATTGGTTGCATTCACTGTACAAGCTCTACACTCCACCAAGAAATTATATATTAAGAATTCTCTGCAATTTTGGGGGAGCTTCAACATATACTGTCTTATGTGGCTTATAAAGTACTGCAAGCCCTAATTAATCATTGGTAATATTAATTTTCCTTTTGGATGCATTCCAGTACACATTAAGAATCAGATAACATTTAATTAAACTTTGGTAAGCCAAAGTACGGAGTATTAATAGACACAGTACATGCAGGTATTACTAGAAGACATCTGGAGTTCTGGAAATGCAGCAGGAGCTTAGTCAATTTTGAGGGAGAGAATACTGCAGTTGAAATGCAACATATTAATACAGGATAAGGCAAATTTAGTCTTTTAACAGTAAAAAAAATTCTTGGTCAGTCATGAGATATTCTTATTTCTTTTTCAGTTTTACTCTGTTCATATCCTCAACTACTTGAAATACAGATACCTCTCTAGATCCCATCGCCTAATTTTCTTAATCAGCTGTTTTTCTTACTTACATTCTCCTTTACTTTGATATTCCCTAATGATCAGGATGCATTTCTACTTTTAAGATATCTTCTAGAAATGCATTTTCTGTATGTCTTGCATTTTTAGTAACCATGTCATTGGAGCATACTAACCGATACTCTTAATATGTGTTTGCTTAAAGAAGTTTGCCCTAAGTTGTGAGGTCCTATGGCTTTAATGTTCTGCATTGGGTCCTCCTCCTTCATTATCTTACTGCTGTCATCCCTCCTCACCATAGATGTAAATTTGGGATAAGAGGAGAGATTTGGCTTTCTGGAGACAATTAGACATTCTGGACATATTTATAAATAACTTTGAACAATCAACTTTTCCTTGCAATTTGAAGGTATTCAATCCCAAATACTTGTCCTAGGTACTCACATGCCTTCTGAGGTACATCTTTATGAAACTACTAAACACATTTAATCAAAATGGAAGCAAATTTTTGGACAAACAAAACTGTCAACTGTTACGTTTCTTGTGAACCACAATGTGCTTCTGTTGAACTTTCAAGTACTGTAAATAAGGCATAGTTGCATAGCCCTCCCAGGGCCTTGCACGTCATTTAAAATGAAAACAAACCCAACCTTGGTAGAATTCTTTACTATTATGGCAAGAATGTGTTTTGTTAAAAGTAGGTCTTAATTTATTTGTATGCAGATTCAGCAAAGGAAAACTACTGCAAATCTGTATTACTTCTCACTTGTTTTCTAGTTGAGAGACTTCCATGAACACAGCATTATTGCACATTATAAATTGATTTTAGTATAGCAATGTAGTGAGGTATCTCCTGCATTCCCCATTCCTTTGCTTTCAAGCAAGTGGATTTTCTGTGATGTGTGATACATGTGTGTTGGTGTAAACATGTTTTGATGAAAAGCCTTTTGCTTTTCATCTTATCCTAATGTTGGAACTTCCCCTATGTTTTGGGCGCAAAATCTTCTTTCTGTATCCTTCACATTGTGAAATAGGAATGCTTTGAATCCTTACTGAGCATTCTGCACTGGAGTTGGACCACATTGGTGCTAGGAGTTGAAGAACTTCGTGGGCTGAAAGGATTCCAGTATACTGCTACCCTCTTGGATTTAGAAAGGTTGCGTTTTGTGGGCACTTGCTGTCTGAGGTTGCTGAGGGTCTACACCTGTGAAATATATCCCATATCAGGTATATGTGTATATATTTTCTAAATTGACCTGATTTGTATTTATCAGCAAATAGTGATACATGGGATATGAAAAATTTGATCTAAGCGTTCATGTTCAGTATGCTGTGGTGTGGTGAAATTGTACGTTTTTATTTGAGCAGTTACTAAATTCTCAGTAAAAAATGAGATGTTGGCATTATGTACATAACCAAGCATGTAGCACTACATGTATATTTTAAAATTAATTTGTTTTTTGGCTACATAGTCACTCTTTTGGACTATTTTGTAGCTTTTGTTAACTCATTTTTGTACATTGTGGCTGCTCTGCTAGGGGACATGGTCTATTTACATTTGAAAGACAGTATCTGTCTTTCATTCCTATAGTTTAACAATGTTTAGATTAAAATGCAGCATGTATTATGAAAGACTAGAAATTCACATTTCTAATACTTCTTTGATGTAGTTTAATTTTTAGTTCTCCACCCTCCCATAATTTGCTGTGTGAAATTAACTTCTCTAAATGTAGGCCCATCACCATTGCTATTTTCTGATTGCTCTGCTTGCATGTACAATATGCATACAAAAATGTTTAATTTATTCTACAATCATGCACTACTTTCTCTTACCTTCTAGCTACAGCTAAAGCAGTTGTGGAAGAAACCAGCAAACTAGCGGATTGCATTGGAAAAACTAGGACTTTGCTGAGAAAAATTTTATCTGAAGGAGTTGATCACTGCATGGTGAAGTTGGATAATGACCCTCAAGGATATCTCAGCCAGCCCCTGAGCCTTTTGGAAGCTGTTCTTCAGGAATGCCATAATACTTTCACAGCTTGCTTCCATTCCTTCTATCCCACACCGGCTCTCCAGTGGGCGTGCCTTTGTGACTTGCTGAATTGTTTGGATCAGGTACACTAACATGCTACAAAGGAATATTCCAGCTTATCTTCCTGTTTTCTTCAAAGGAAAGACCAAACAGTATTTCTTTTCTTTAGTCCCGTTTTCATTTATTCTGTTTTGCAACTTGAATTCCTCTGTGTTTCTTTTTAA
Source organism: Eudromia elegans (assembly GCA_003342815.1). Classification (NCBI taxonomy): domain Eukaryota; kingdom Metazoa; phylum Chordata; class Aves; order Tinamiformes; family Tinamidae; genus Eudromia; species Eudromia elegans. Next base: position 617,681 of record PTEX01000181.1, read on the forward strand.
TCTATCTAAAAAAAAAAAGTCCAAGTTCAAAAAGAACTAGGTGCTTCTGTCTTGAAAACCCATTAGGCGTATTAAAATTCAAGAAAGAATCAGTCCTGTAATGTATTATTCCAGTTAAATTATTTGATCAACTATAGTAGTGTTTTGCCTTCAAAAAGTCTTGTGATTCCAAAAGTAATTTTAGATGACTTGATTATTTTAAAATGTATCACAGAAAGGAATTTTAATTGCTCAGTTTTGAAATATTTAAATGGGAGTTCTGAGTTTCTTCATGAGAAACATTCACAGAGGAGCTAACATTGTACAAAACTACATATTGAAATTATTTTACGATTAAAATAAAATGGGAAAACTCCATTCAAAAGTTGTTTTTAATTCCCAGTGTTACAAGAATTACATCAAGAGTTTTATTTTTTTAGTTCTGTGTCTGGTCTGAAATTGTCTGAATGTTGCTAGAAAAATGGAAGAGGGTAGCCAGCTTCGTGTGCAGGATTCTAGTATATGCTCAGTACCTGGTTCTGCTGCAGCCACAAGACTTGAACAGAACGATAGCAGCTCTCTTTTATCCCAGAGTTCTGTGAAGATTCAGACATGAAATGCTTTAAGATATGCAGGTGTTAAAGTGAAGCACACTGTTAATACTGAAAATACACGGAAAATTCTAACATCTTAAAATATAACCCACTTTCAACCTGCTACTACTTATTTGTAATGTAATTTTTGTGGATGGGATCTTCATGAAGGGTGTACTGCTCTTCCATTTTCTTACTGTTACGTTTTTAGGACATCCAGGAAGCCAACTTCAAGACGTCCAGCAGCCGGCTTCTCGCCGCCGTGATGTCGGCGCTCTGCCACACCTCGGTCAAACTGACCTCCATCTTCCCCATTGCTTACGATGGGGAGGCGCTGCTGCGATCCATGGTCAAGCAAGTCAGCACGGAGAATGACTCCGCTCTGGCCCATCGTTTCCCTCTCTTGGTGGCCCACATGGAAAAACTTAGTCAGGTGAGGATAGTGTTCTAGAAATGCCATGATGCCTTTTATTTTGCAACAAAACATAAGCAGTTACATAAATAGTGATTTTAGCATTTTAATTCACCCAGATGTTTCTTTTCCAAATGGATTGTTTCAGAAACCTACACTTTTATCAAAACTTTATCTTTCAGTCTGAAAATTTCGAGTTATTTCTTGTATAAAGAATGTTTGACCAAAAATGATCATTAAACATTTTTCTAAATTATGTAAGAAGGATATTTTAGAGTTGTTTTACCTTCTGTTGCCTATTGATGCCTATTTTTTCTTGATTCTTCAATTGCCTAATGTTTATAAGTGAAAAGCAAGTTGTCTTTATTTTAATTAATTTTATTTTCATATTACAGAGTGAAGAAAATGTTTCAGGGATGACAAGCTTTAGGGAAGTGCTGGAAAAGATGTTGGTTATTGTTGTTTTACCAGTCCGGAACAGCCTTAGACGAGAAAATGAGCTTTTCTCTTCACACCTGGTTTCTAATACCTGTGGGTTACTGGCAAGTATTGTGAGCGAGCTGACGGCATCTGCATTAGGATCTGAAGTAAGACTTCTTAAAAATCATTCCTATAGAAATCTTTCAGGGCATGCATGTTAGTAATGTCATATATGCCATTACACAGGTGCATGGATCTTTCCCAAATGTTGCTTCTACTCTCAGTAACTTTCCAATTTCTGGCATAGTCCTAGAAGCAAATGATCATTGTATTAGGTAAATGCTGCTTCAAATTAGTTACTTCATTATGGCAGTATTTCGAGGTTTTTTTGTTTTTTGTTTTTTTTTTTTTTAAAGGGTTTCTTTAGAGTATTTTTCTTTTTGCACATATGTATAGGCAAAGTTTCTATACCTGAAATGCATTCTTTCAGTACTCCTTGGAGGCACTGCCACATTTCTGAACATCTGTGTGCCAGTGATGGCATTGTGAGAGCCTTTTATGCTTTAATCCTATCATGTTTTTGATTTTGGGTCAGAATGTATAATCTATTTAGTTTATACATTGTGTAGTTCCCCCTTTATGTATAAATAGACATATACTTGCATATATACATTATATATACATATATGGAAATGGACAAATAATAAGACTTCAGTGGAATTTTTCTTGTTTGTCTGTTTTTTATCAGAAAATTGATTGTTGTGTTGAGTTTAACTACTGTGTGTGATTATGAAACACTGGATTTTAAAAATTGTGTGCACTACCAGTAGATTTTTTTGACAGAAACCAGTTTATGATAATCTCTTGATTAAAGATTTTTTTTCTAATGTGTTTTTAACTTCCTGATCATGGTTTTAGCAAAAGCATATGTATCTAACTCTTCTTTTTTAAACATGTTTAAGGTATGAGCTGTGCTGATTCCTCTTATTAAATATATATTGAAATATTTGCAACAGTTAGAAATATATGAACTTGTATTTCTTTTTGTCTGAAGCTAGAAAGAAGTTTTAACAGTGGCATTTTTTATATTTTATTATTCTTTGCTTTGATTTATTGTGTTAAAAATTGTCAATTTAGTTGACTTAACTTTATTAATGCTGCTTAATGTCTAGCAGCTTATTCACTGTGTTGCTTATATCTCACTTCTACAGGTCGATGGACTGAATTCTCTGCATTCTGTCAAGTCCACCCCAAATCGCTTCACTAAAACAAGTCAGGGAAGAAGTTGGAATACTGGAAACGGATCCCCTGATGCAATATGTTTCTCTGTGGACAAACCTGGTGTAGTTGTAGTAGGATTTTCTGTTTATGGAGGAGGAGGAATTCATGAGTATGAGTTGGAAGTATTAGTTGATGATGTAAGTACTTTACCTGAAACAAATAAAGAAACAAAAGTTTTTCACAATGTGTTTTACAGTATAATATGTATTGTTGCACAGTCTAGTCTACCAATACAAAAGTACATTAAGAATTTCTTGGTTTATTTTGGGCAGTGTTTTTTGATATTGCAAGTTACGTACCCTGTCCAATGGATTCCTTATCATGGTTTATGCAAGACTCTAACACACTTTGTAGGAATGTGTCACTTATTTACATTATAAACCTATTAAAATGGCTTTTATTTTTTCTTGAATCAGAGTGATCACACCGGCGACTCAACTCATTCTCATAGATGGACGTCTTTAGAGTTAGTTAAAGGAACTTACACCACAGATGATTCTCCCAGTGACATAGCTGAAATCAGACTTGACAAAGTTGTGCCACTGAAGGTAAATAAATGGCCAGAGGATTCATATGACTTATAAAGATGCCAAAATTTAGAATGTTACAAATGAATTATGTTCTCTGTACACATTTAAAAAACTAATCTTAAAACATTTGCTGTATAAATTTTCCATGTCACCCTGTAACTGAAAAGTGCAAATCTTGTCAGAAAAAGAAATTAAATCTTAATTTTTATAATAATGTAGAATATATTATCACTTGCTTAGTGCTTTAGAAATTCTCCAATGTGCAGAGTTTTAATGTGCCGTTTGGTAGCAAACTTTATTGGATAACTGGCCACTTTTCAAATAATAAGTAATCTACATAAGTTATGCTTTGTAACTTGGGAACAGCTTTATATAGTAATTTTTACATTTGTTAAGTGTCAATTCTTTTTCAATTAATTACATTTTTTGAATACTTAAAAACACTTTTGGCACTTTGAAGTATTCATGTAGTTACTTTCATAATAGGATGAAACCTAGCTTGTCTCTTGGTTTTATACTGTGTATTGTGTTTGGCTTTCCTTCGTAAGGAAAACGTGAAATACGCAGTTCGGTTGAGGAATTATGGAAGCCGAACTGCCAACGGAGACGGGGGAATGACGACAGTTCAGTGTCCCGACGGTGTAACCTTCACATTTAGCACATGCAGCCTGAGCAGTAATGGCACAAACCAAACACGAGGACAAATTCCACAGATTCTTTATTACAGGTTTGTGAGTCGTTATGATCTGTTTCCCAGAAGAGTGAATAGAACCACTGCAATATTTTACCCCATCTATTTATGTCTGTTAAAAAATTATGTGGGTAAGCAGGGAGAGATTCTTTAACAACAGGATAGTGTTTCAGCATCATTTCAGTCTTAGATTATCTTATGAAGACAGTTTTGGGGCACCAGTTGTTCTCTGCCTCTTTTGGTCTTTTCACATTCTCTTTTCTTGATTTGATAAATACTCTGACAGTTCTTCTGTCTATGTCCGTTATCACCCCTGCTTTTAAGCTATAATATGTGAAATGGGTTAAGTGCACTACTTCAATCTCTGTTTTTCCTATAACGTGAGAGATTTTTGAGAGAGAGGAGGAAAGGATTTTTGCTCTCTGAAACTAGTCCATAGAAGCATTTTTCTCTCTCAGAACAACTGAATAAAAGAATTACTTCTATTAGCTGTTCAAGAAAGAAATGTTACACATTTTAATTTCTGTGGTGAATAGCTCATTGTCAATAGGTCCAAAGAATAAAAGCATGAAATAATAATTTATTTTGATTCCTAGTTATATGGGAAATGTATTCAGGTTTATGCTGTCCAATTAAAATAATAACAAAAAATAAAAAATGAATAGTGCTACAACAAAATGATGCATTTTGGACTAAGAGTTGCCACAAGCTTAACAACTCTACTCTTAACAGCTTTGGAGGTACTAAAATGCAAAGAAATAAAGTTGTCAGCAAAACTGAATAATAGTATTTTGGAAGATATAAGGTAGTTTTAAACTGTATTTTAAAGATAAGATTTGCTGTATTTGAAGACAAAGATTCAGCATGTCAATAATGAACAGTAAGCTGATCAGCAGGGCCTGTAAAAGTCGCACTTTTATTTGAAGACTTTTCAAATACAAGCTGAGTTGATCTGATAGTTATTGCTTATACAAATGCCAGGAAAAGATATGCCAAAAGAATTGTATTAATATGCTTTTGATAAGGAGAGAAATGTATTGGAAGGATTTCTTAAAACTCTACTGTTGAGTCCTCTTTCATTGAGTGGTAAATTTAAATTAAAAAAACTTTTCCTGCTAGCAAAGGTACAGTTCTAGCACACAGTGACAAAAAAAAAAGGCATAAATTCTCTTATCAGTTCATCAGTTACTCCTATTAAGATGTCAGTGCTTTGGAGAAATGAAAAGTGCCATCTTAGGAGCCGCAGGACTGTGCATTAAATGATGGTTGGAAAATATAGCCTTTCATGGCTATATTTTCATGGAAGATTTGTACCTGAGGGTGACCGAAGTTACTAAATGTCCTATCAGGTTTCTTTGTTTTTTTTTTTTTTTTTTTTTTTTTTTTTTTTTTTTTTTTTTTTTTTTTTTTTTTTTTTTTTNCAGTAGCTTAGTGTGCTGATGTGGCTCATCTCTTACAAAGTTTAAGTAGCAAAAGTTGTGACTCAGCTTGTGATCAAGGACAATTTCTGAATTTATTAAATAAATTCTAGAAAGGTCTAGAAAAATATGTTCTGTTTAATCAGTTATTTCATTGGAATAGTTCTTTGTCCTGAACAGTCATGCTAAACCATCATCCAAGCTGTTCTTAAGAACTATTTATAATCTCATTTGCTTAGGATAACGAAGATAAGGGCTATATTGCAGCTAGGTGAACTGGCAGGTTTCATAATCTTTTCTCCTGGGAACCATAATTAATAGGTCTAATGAAAAGAAGTACTGATATTGCAGCACAAGTTTGGCTTGAGATTCTATATTTTATTGAGTGCTGTTTTAGCTCTCTTATCTCCTGCCCAAAGTAAAGAAATGATAAGTAAGCAATGTCATACTATTATAGAGTGTGTGAACACAAACAGGAGAGAGAAACTTTTCTTTATCTGAAAGAATTCTAAAATGAGATAGCAATTAAATCCTCTTTTCAAAGAGGGATACTACAATATTAGGGAAAGAAATTGGGGAAAGAAATCCATAGATATATAAGGGTTTGTAAGAATGGTTAATTTAATTCATAGAGAAGGATAAGCATCTTTTCATTTTGTTTGGTTGCGTGAGGTTTAAATGTAAGAAATCCAAATGAGAAGTAGAAACTTGCTTCACCTGTTGACTGAGTGACTTCATTTGTCTATGCCAAAGACAGAACACTTATTATATGGATTGGGGCTTGGATTAATTGAAAGTTATTGCTGAAGTGTTGGCTAAATACCACTTATATGCCTTAAGTGAGTAGTTTTGTGTATCAACTCTACATGTTGATTAGGACAACCTAATTTCATGGAGAAATCTTTGCATTAAGGTTAACTCAACATTGTATTTCTAAAGCAAAATTAATCTAGAATTTAGAATAAGGAGAGAAAATCCTTCTATGAGTTATGTAACTTCAGAAATTGAATGAGTATTATTGGTTATAACTTCTATGGGAAGAGTATTATTGGTTTCTTGCTGTTCTATCATAAATGAATTATTTTAACTGTTATGTGCTAAAATTCAATCAGTCATATTTTTGAAGTTAATTTTGTACTTTGCGAGCTTACTTTAACTTAATCCACCACCCAGGAGTGAATATGATGGAGATCTACAGTCACAGCTTTTGAGCAAAGCTAATGAAGAAGATAAAAACTGTAGCCGAGCTCTTTCCGTTGTGAGCGCTGTTGTCCGAGCAGCCAAAGACCTCTTGCACAGGGCTCTTGCTGTGGATGGTAAGACCTTCCAAAATTGAAGCGAGATTTCTTTCTTTGATAGCAGGAATTGAAAGTAGGATTTCAGTCTTTTAACAGTTGTAATAAGATTTTCTTCTGCCCTCCCAAAAATATTTTTTAAGCAATCTTTGCTGTTGTTATCAAACTGTGAACAGTGTTGCACTTGAGGTGTCTTAGATGTCTCATTTAAAGCTACTCTACAATTCAGCAATCATAGTGTTAAAGCTGGTAATGTTTTGTAAGCCAGAAACTGTACTGATGGGTCAGGTCAATTCCAAATCATACTGAATAATTTTTACAGTGGTGATGGTTAGGAAAACTGGTGAAGATAAAGCATTAATATGCACTTAAACATCTGCTTTTGAAAAATGCAGACATCAGCCTTAAAACTGAATGTTTTCAAGCTGCCGTCTTCCATCATCCTAGTAAAAATCTAGTCTAGAATAGGACTATAAAAATTGTAGGGATGGGGGAAAGACATGATTCCGACAGAATTCCTACATTATCACAGAATGGAGAAGAATGCAATAAAAATTAAAATCCAAGAGGTAGAATGTTTTTACCATAGTGTTGTATATGATGACATGCTAATCTGAGGTGAACTTTGCACTTTTATAGTTTGATTTTTGTGCCACTCTACTTGTTTGATGAAAGTAAATTAAAGTAAAAAGTGCAAGTAGAGCTCATGAAAAGCACACCAGAAAAATAAAGTTGTATTCTGAACCATGATGCATTTATGCTAAAGAATATTATAATACCTGTGTTATAATTATCTTCATTTAGCTGAAGACATTCCAGAACTGCTCAGCTCTTCCAGTCTGTTTTCAATGCTGCTTCCCCTCATCATAGCCTACATAGGACCAGTTGCAGCAGCTATTCCCAAGGTATGTTCCTCAACAGAAATTACTGAAGAAAGTTGAAATGCTTTATAAGGAAAAGGTGTAGGCTGGAACTGTGAAAGTGTGAATGGGTTTTTTTTGTGTATTGATGAGTTAGTGATTTGTATTTGACCCCTGGACTCAGTATGAATTTCCCAAGAGTCAGGATTTTTAAAAACATTGGAAGTCATGATTTTTTTTTTTACTTCCTTTGAAGACATTGTGAAAAGATGCCTTAAGGAAGCAGAGAGGAAGAAAAATGGCTTTGACAGCAGGAAGGGCCAGAGAAGTTAGATGGATCTGGATTTTTTAGTTATTTATTGCTGATTTTCAGATTTCCTTTATATTATGTAATTTCTGTTTATAGAATGAACCTCCAAAGCACTGGTGGTCGCTCATTAAATGAAAATGATGTCTATCAAATTTAGAAATGGGAATCTGTCAAAATACAAGTAAAAACACCCTTACTTTTCAGTGGTGAAGCATATACTTGCATGTGTTTGCTCTGGAAGAGTCTCTGGAATATCTCTAAAGTGGTGCTTTTTGAAAATACCTAACGTTAATTTCAAAAAAATTAATATGCGGTATAGCATAGGCATCCTTACCAGTCTTAAGTCATGAGTTTAAATCTGTGAATAGATTTATAAATGTTCCTAATTCTTAGCTGATAGACACTATTTTACTGCTTTATACCTCTCTTTGGTAGCTATCAGCTCTTTGAATTGTAACATCTCTTTAAGAGAGAAGGAAGGAGAACTGGCACCTGAAAAAATCTAGTGCATTCATTTTATTAAGAACAATTTCAAGTTACTTTGTTACCATGATGAATTCTAGGTCTATAGCAAAGTGCTCTTCTGCTTTGAGAAAACCATGAAAATTACAGAATGTATTTGTTGTGCAGATATGTTGCACACTGTAGTGACACTACATGCATAAGTTGAATATTTGAAAAATAACTTTTGATAAAACATTATAATTGGATGATTGCTAACTGTATGCCTTCAACATAGAATTTGTCTTTTATAGCAAGTGTTGTTAATGACTTTTCAGTTGTTTACATGGTGTTTTAATGAATGCGTATTTGCAAACTCAGATTTTTTTGTTTCATTTTTTGTTAAGTCTCCAAGATGGGTATTTGGCTGAGATGAATGTAGGGGTGCTTTTTCTGCAAGCACTGAATAGATCTAGAACTACAAAATAGGACTCAATTAGTTGTATGATAGGGATATAGAGAATATCCAAAGGGAAAAAAAAATAAAGGCTTTGTGAAGGGATGTAGATTAGTGAGAGGTGTTTTTACTAAATCTCAAGTAAAACTTTTCTGTACATTGTATTACGCAGGTTGCTGTTGAAGTCTTTGGCCTAGTACAACAGTTACTTCCTTCTGTGGCCGTTTTGAACCAGAAATATGCCCCTCCAGCTTTTAACCCAAATCAATCTACAGACAGCACCACAGGAAACCAACCAGAACAAGGTCTTTCAGCTTGCACTACTTCCAACCACTACGCCGTCGTGGAGAGTGAGCATCCCTATAAACCTGCCTGTGTTACACACTATAAGGTAAGACCCAAATCGATGTTTGCATGCATGTTCCTGAATTCTTTGCATATGTTTTTGGTTTTGTGAAAATGGACTGGCTGAAAATTTGTTGCCAAGGGTGATGCAAATACTGTCTAATTTAAGAGACTGGGTTTGCTGTGGTGTTATTGCATTGCTTTCTGCAGAACCTATCTTTGGTAGGTACAGAAGAAGCCTGTAGGTTTAGGCCCTAGTGGCAGGATCTAATTTTAAGCATCTCTTAAGCATTTGCTCAGTGTTAGATTTTACTACTTGGTCATGCACAGATTCTAGTTGTACAGATTTTGCACATAGTTCTCTCACTGGATATGTATGTATATGAGGTTTGACATTATGAATTGTAAACCACGGATAAAGCACATTAATTTTTAATCTAGATCAGTATTTGGTATACCGTTCTCAATACATAAGATATTTTAATGTCTTAATTAAAGATGTAGATGATTTATGTACTCTTCTCAAACTTAGCTAAGATTTAATTTTTAAAAACAGAAATTATTTCTTGTTAGGAAACAATAAGCAAACTGTGTAAACATGGAGTCCCAAAGCTAAATAGACAAGTAATGCAATTCTGATTGAAAGGGCTTGCCTGGAAGCTCTTTCTAAGTTCCTGTTTCTAAATTTAGAAGTTTGGTGTCTTTATGTAGATCTTCTCTAATGATATCACAGACATTCTTACCTAATACTGAAATGATTCTTTGTAAAAATACCTAGCATGAATTTCAGTCAAAGTACTATGCATTGTAGTGTAGTATAGTGTAGTGTACTCAGCGTATTTATGTTCTTCATGATTTAACTTGGACCGTGGTTTGGGATTGCACAAGACTCTAAAGTTCTCTTTAAATATGTGAAGTGGGATTGACTGGCTCAATTAAAATAAATTTTATTTTCTTGAAGGTCAATGAAAAAGGGCTGGTTTTGTCTGCTTGAGTTAACAACCGTGGTGTAAATGACATGCTTGAAATTAATCCCCACTGAATTCTTTAGTGACAGTGGTACCAAAACAATAAACAGAAAGGTTGTAAATCTAGACTCAAGTAAGACCAGTCATTAATTATTAATATGCTGGAACTGAGAAAACAAGATATCTACCGCAGAAAATGTAATTATCATTGGAACTTCCTGAAGTGTTAATTACCTTTACCTTTATAATTTTTTTTTAATTTTTTTTTTAATAATAAAATTACCTGTATATTGAAGTTTACAGAGCCTGTGTGAAGTGTTAGTCTCACATGCTGCTGCTTTTGAAATTCTGTAGCTATCTGCTGTCGCACTGCAGGCCACGTTCCCAGCGCTTTCAGCTGATTTGTACTTTTCTGGTTGTTCAGTTTAATATTCCTGTATTTAGAAATAGAAATGGTTACAAATGGAATCATAAATTCAAGCATTTAATCTGACCCTAGCTTGTTAATACATGACTACAATATAGGTAAGTTTAAAGCATTTCAGATGTTTCTGGATTTCAAAAAATAATCTTGAAATTTGGTTAATGTTCATGTAAACCCATCAAAACTCTATAGAGAATAGAAAATTCACAGCCTGAAGTGTTTAAATGGAAAAAAATAAGAAAAAAAATGTGCAATTAAGTGTATAAAATCCACTGAAACATAATTGATTTGGGATTACTGCTTTGTTTTAGGTGACGTTTCCTGAATGTGTCAGGTGGATAACAATAGAGTTTGACACTCAGTGTGGCACCGCACAGTCAGAGGATGTTCTTCGTCTACTAATTCCTGTCAGAATTGCACAGAGCCTAGGATTTGGACCAAAGCATGGTTCGGTTCATGAAAACCTTAATTCATGGATAGAACTGAAAAAATTCTCTGGATCTTCAGGATGGCCCACTATGGTATTAGTATTGCCAGGTAATAAATATATACTGCTATAATTTCCCGTAATGTGACTAATTAAAATAATAAGAAGACAAGTAGAAAAGAATTATTGAAGTAATGACAAATGAAAAAAAGACCGATTTTTTTTTTTTTTCTTCTGCTAATGGAAAACTCAATTGCAGAAATTCTAAGTCGCCATAGAAAGCAGTTGTAAAAGTCTCTGTCCAAGCTGGCAAAAGTTTATAATAAGCTTTTACTTGCAAATCAGTGAAGTATGTTGATATCAGGGTTGTGTTTTGGAGGTCATTTTGTGTTGCTCAGGATCTTCTATGTGCTGCATATGAAGCCTGAAAGTTTCATGTCTGTCTATGTAGTAGAAACATACAAAATAGGATTAATATTGAAGGTTCTTGTTTATTTATTTGGTGTGTTTTCTTGCTTCCTATAAGGAAATGAAGCACTTTTTTCTCTGGAGACTGCATCAGACTATGTGAAAGATGAAAAGGCATGTTTCTATGGTTTCAAATGTTATGCGATTGGATACGAATTTAGTCCAGGATCTGATGAGGTATGGAAAAAGTGGGATGGCTATAGTGACACGTGTTTAATGCCCTAAGACCAAGCTTTTTTTGGAAAGTGAATTTTATTTCCACTTCTGGCTAAATAACATTTTAAAATGATTTTCATACAACTTTTAAACATTTATTTTACAGATGCTGTTTATTTGAGATATTTAAATCTGAATGTGCATTTGTTTATATGAAGGAATATGTGTTTGTATATAGATGTGTGTATGTGTGTGTATACATATATATGTGTATATGTATATATAAAAACTAACAGTCTACAAATGTGTAGCACTATGGTTTATCTATCATGTCACTGGGATATAATATTTACTAAAATTCTGACTTAGTAGGTTATTCTAAATGCGAAGAATTCATGATTTCATATTCACAATGATTCATATCTCACTGTCACTGCTAATAATGTAATGATAGACTTTTTGTGTACTTGGAAGAATGTTTTGTCTCAACTATTTTTATACAAAATATCTTAACATGTTTTGTGATAACTTAAAAAAGATAGTGCAACCCTTGTCTTGGGATTGTTAAGTCCATGACCTCACATGAACTTCACAAGTTTTGCATCTTGTTTATACTGTAACTGTCACAAAAGATTTACCTCATCTTACTAATGAAATCTGCTCAGGCTTGATCACATCATTGAGTTTTCAAAGCATGGGATTCCGTGAAATTTCATAATGTGTCTGATGTGGATCAGAAGATAATTCATAAGATTATTAGCTATTATTGTCCCATTGGCTTGGAGCATATTACATTTAGAGATAATGGAGATAATCTAATTAGTCTAATATTGGGTAATACTTGGTTAATGCTATATTACTTTTGGTAAATGCCATTGTTGGCTGTATTACTGGTAAGAATTGTGCACCTGTGTGGGAACTCTTAACTCTTTTCCCATGTTAATTCTAGTGTTTTAGTGAGCAGTCAATAGGGCAGATGAGGAAGCAGGGGGGACTGAAAGTTCATCTTCTTTACTGCACCGGCTTTTATTTGTCTTATGCACCTATTCACATCCTTCACGCCAACTGAACCCAATGCTAGGACAGAGGGAGTGGGGGTAGTAAGTCAATAAAGAGCCTGAAAGAAGGAATGGCTGTTCAGTTAGTAATAGTACCGCTAACAGCTCTAGCATATGTTTAACAGAGCAAATAGAGCAAATGCCATTATTGTTACTCTTTTAGCTGTGTTACTAGGCAGTAATAGGAGCTCTCAGGAAGCACAGAAGTGGCCAGTAAAACCACTGTGTTCAGAGAACTTTTGCTTAGGAAGAATCAACCTAGTAAAACTTTATCAAGATAAAACAGTAAATACAGTACAAACATCGCAGAAGAGAATCAAGGCTTCCTCTTATGAAATACCTTTGTTTATATCTTTATTTCCCTCTGCCCCATAATACCGTAGATGATAAGGAAAAATATTTGTCTTGCCTAAAGTAACAGTAATACGTTGATTAGCGCCGTATTGACACATTTGTCAGCTACCAGACAAAAGTATCCCATGTTCTTGTCTCTCGTTATACTAACTCAATATCCCTGCAAGGGATGATTCTCCACCTGAAGTAACAATGTTCATCTTTCAGTACTGGTGAGTGCCTTTTTACTGAGAGATTTTAGGCTCAAGAGTGTCTAAAGACTCTCAAGAGCGTTGAGGGTCCAACAACAGTTAGACTGCAAAGAAATTCTACAAATAGAAAGAAGTGTCTTATGATTTAAACTGCTTTGCATCTCAGATCTGAAGTCCCCACAGAAGTCATGTAACAGCAATATTTGTTCTTATTAATCATGTTTAAGGCAAAGTCTTTGTTCTTCTTAAAGGTTCTGTGTTATCTGCAGGTGTGGTCTAAGTTTTTTTCCCTTGGTGGAAAATTGCGATACTCCTTTTTTGGAGTATAAGCTTAGCTTTAAAGGAGATTAAATGAAGTAATTGGACACACCACATAATTTTCCCATTCTTTTGAGACCTTTATGATGACAATTTTCCAAAGTGTTACACTGACTGAAAAGGAATATTCAGTTCTGCTGGCTGCTGTGTTTTCTCTAGCTTGAAAGAGCAAATTATCAGCAAGACCCAGTTCAGGTCAGCATTCTTCATTTCTGCCCATCTCATTTTCCACTTTTAAGGGGCATGTTCCCAGGTCTTTTACCTAATTAAGTTTTGTAAAGTAGTAGGCTTTCTTGCAGAAGTGTCTGGGAAGACTGAAGGATACTGTTGAGCATGAGTAAGTGCATCAAGAAATCAATATATAGGGGTAGTTGAGCTATTAAACTCTGCGTGAATGGCAGATTTTTGCAAAATTTGACTTTCTATATGGTCATTATGAAAACTACAAAGTATATGCAGAAACTACTACCTTTCCTTCTGTGTAAGGAAAAGAGTTACCTTAGCAGTGCTGTCAGTATTGACGTAGGGGGCAAACACACATCAGGGAACTGTCAAATTTTTTAATTACTTGCTCTTTCTGAACTTACAATTTGAGTCCTAAAGATGTAGTTTGTCAAGGGTTGGATCTAAAATACATTTTGAGATTATTTCCAAATCCTGATAATCTTGGAGAATACAAAGCAAATCTAGAGTTGAGTTGAAACTATTTCCACAAAAAAGATTTTGCTCTTCAGTGGTTAATGCTAGTCTCTGAAGGTCTATCTAGAAAATCCATCAAATTAATGTTTTCCATCTCTTCCACTTTTCCCTCCTGCTCTGCAGGAGTAACCTGCCTTACCTTTTTTGGAAGCACTGAACCTTGCACAGTTTTCTTTAAAATTTAAAAGTGCTCAAGAACATCTTCTTTTGTGAATAAAGTTGAAGAAGCTGTGCTTGCTGGCAGTTCTTACACGTTGGAGGCCACACATCAAATATAATTCTCTATGGCTAGAAAGTAGCTACAACCTCCCTAGCAAAACTGCTCTCTTCTCATTCCCTGCTTCCCACCTTGTGCTTGAAAAGTATGTATGTGACCTGAAGCAAATGAAATAGGGGCAGCTCTTCTCCCTGGGGAATCCTTTTCCCATCCTTGTCTCTCCAGCTAGAAAAAGGAGGAGGAAAACAAAGTTTTAAACATCATTATCTTTAAGCAAAACAGAAAAGAGAGCTTGATGATACCTATGTACAGCTTTGGAGAGATATTGTTTTGCAATCTTAATATGTGTCAGTGGATTTTGCAATTGGAAGTTCTTTGTCTTTAACATTATGGACTAAAGACACCACCTGCCTATAGTAGCAGGCTACAGGAAGCCTGGCAACCTATTTAATGCTACTACCTAGTTGAAGTTGTTCTAAATTTCTTCTGTATTCTAGTCCATGGCACATATAGCATATATGTGACGGTAATTTACACAGTAACATAAAGCAAGGAGATTATTGATGAGACATTTCAATACAGCTTTAGTATCACTTAGGATACTAAGTAATGACAGTGAAACCTATTCATACAATTGTGTTCTCTGAAACAACATTTTTGTTTAATTTATTTAAATTTGAAGGGTATTATTCAGCTGGAAAAGGAACTGGCCAATTTAGGAGGATCATGTGCAGCAGCTTTGATGAAGAAAGATCTAGCACTTCCAATTGGTAAGTCCTCTTCTAAGAACATGGTTTATTATTTCACCATTAACTCAGGTTTGCTGAATGAATAAAACCTTTCAATCTTATTGATGCTGTTACTTACAGATGATCGTATAAATTTTATTCTTAAAACATAATTAGCCAGCAGAGAGATTGGCGATTTCTTCTGCTTACACTGTCCCCTTCTTGCATCTGTGGGGAGGAGGGAAAGCTGATCATTTACATCTGAACCTACTCACCCTATCCACAGGTAGTTTACCAGTGTACAAGCTATATCTTATAGCTTCCTGATGGTACTTCACAAATGAGGCATCTTCCTTGTATTTCTCTCTCACTGTGTTTTCTTCCCTGTACTCTACATCTTTTGAACAAAAAATAGCTGCAGTGTTGAATTGCAAACTGGAAAATCGTATTTTTAATATTGAGAGTTGTCATTATATCTCTAAAACTCACAAACTAAAATATTTCTGCTGCCTTTTTTCTACAATTATCAAAATATTGGAAAATTTATAGCAAATGCAGCAAATAAAAGTTTACAGTAACCAAGTGTAATTTAAGATGCAAGGAAAAATGAGAGTTCATCAGAAATGAATGGATATGGAAACTGGATTAGAACTTTTAACAAGACAGCAAAATTCTGCTTAATAGGACTTAAATCAATACTAATAAGCATTAGTGTAATTAGATTTTAATTTACGATTGCAAACAGGAGCTCAAATACTGTCCATGAAGGTGGAAGAGAAAGGTGCACATTAATGAGAAGGAAGATACTGTTCGGTCTGCAGCTGCTGCCACAAAACTTCTTTTGGAATTTTTTAACCTGGTGTTTTTCTTGTGTGTTTGAATGTGCAGATCTCTTATTCAAGTACAGGCAATTCTGTAGTTTAAATAGAGTGCCCTCTTCTGTGGTCCGTCCAACAACAGCTGCATCAATTTCTCAATTTTGTCACTAGCACCACTTACCTTGTTCTGTTTTTCTAGGCAAAAAAACTCAAAAAAACAGGAAGCAGAAATTTAAATGTTTCTACCTTCCCTTCATTTCCCATATTTTCTAATGCGTCATTGGTCTGGTTTGGTTTTAAATTAATTTTGAAAGGGAATGTTTAGAATAAGAGAGGAAAGTATGTGGTGTTCCTAGATTTGCTTATCTGCTTTCAGATAGAGGGATTTTCAAATGAAAAACATGCAACTTAGTTTCTTATGCAGCCTCAGCAAACCTGTGAAAGAGGTTACCTGTGAACTGCAGCAGAGCAAAGACAAGTTCATGAACTGTAAAAGGGGGGAGGGTCCCCCTCATTGTGGGGGTAATTGCAGTTGCTGCATCAGACTGTTTACCTAGTCCATCACTTGAGTGAAATCTGTTAGTGTTGCTGTTGATGTTACAAGCCCAATGACAGGAAGGCATGAGCACGCAGTGCTTCTCTGCAAGACTCCTGAACCCTATGATTGAACGAGCCTGGTACAAGCCTGTACACAGGAGTGGTAGTGTTTGCCTTTTGTGATGGAAACCACAGTGTGATCTTTTTGAGACTGTTTTCAGCTATTTGTAATTTTGCTTAGTTTAAGTGTTTTGCCTGATGTCTGGAACACAAAACAGTGGGAGGGAAAGGGATGAAATGTGGTTTTCTAGAGCAGCCTCTAAGTGCCTTAGTACCAGACTACTAATCTGGATTATTTCTCTTCTGCTGGCAGTGAAACAGTGTCCTGAGGAACCCTGCTCATTGCCTATCATTGGCATCACTCACCTGTAGTACACCATATCTGCAGTGTATCGTTTTATTCACAGAATGGAGTGTTAAGGGAAAACCTATGTAATCATATAAAGTACTACCTTCTTATGCATATATACAGAAGGCCCCTGGCATTAGACTTTATATGCTTTGGTTTATAATTTTTGGAATTTTACCTTCTTGCGTGGGTGTGAAGATTCTTCACTTGCGATGCCTGAACTTTGGCATGTAAAAGTTAGTCTGTGTCTAACCTGGAAACTTCAACCTACTTCTTTCTGCCTCTTTTGAAGTTTATGTAGACAACTTCAGGGGATGGGTCATTTCACCCTAAAATGAACTTATAAGAAAAAAGGAAATGAATCACCCAAAGGCATATAGCACCCCAGTACAAGAGGGATGAGGAGCTGCTAGAGAGTCCGGCACAGGGCTATGAGGATGATCAGGGGCCTGGAACATCTGCCCTATGAGCAAAGGCTGAGAGAACTGGGCCTCTTCAGCCTGGAGAAGAGAAGACTGAGAGGGCATCTAATCATTTTATGTAAATACCTTAAGAGAGGAAGTGAGGAGGATGGGGCCAGCCTCTTTTCAGTGGTGATGAGAGATAGGACTAGAGGAAATGGCCACAAACTGAAGCACCAAAAGTTCCACAGGAACTTAAGGAAAAGTTTCTTAACAGTGAGGGTGACAGAGCCCTGGAACAGGCTGCCCAGAGAGGTGGTGGAGTCTCCTTCTCTGGAGATCTTCAAAACTCGCCTGGATGCCACCCTGTGCCGCATGCTCTAGGAGACCCTGCGTGTGCAGGAGGGTTGGACTAGATGATCTCTAGAGGTCCCTTCCAACCTCAACCGTTCTATGATTCTTTGACCTACAGCTGCTCCATTTTTTCTAACAATAACACATAATGTCCAAGTCCAGGCTCATTGTCTCTTGCTTTGCTACCCCAGGGAAGGTGAATTAAATCTCTCTGCGCTTCCCGGGTAATATTTAGACATCCAGATCCAGTTAAGTGCTCTTAAGACATAGGGATTTAAAAGAAGAAACCCGATGAGTCTCAAGACAGAATTAATTTAAGAAAGGAAGAAATAAGGAAGTGGATGAAAGTTTTCATGGGATAGTCTAGGAAGGTTGTGCAGAGGGCGTCACCAGGGTGAGTGAAGAAGACTTGTCTGGATACTTTCTATCAAGAAAAATTTCCAAAATACCTGCATTGACTTCAAATGAAAGTTGTTAGTTTGTACTGGCATCTTTGTAGATCCTGTCGTCCTTATCCTTATTTGCATGATTGTGTCATGGTGTATTTGATTTAAAGGAGGTTGTCCTTTGCAAAACAATTCTATATTTTTTATTCATTTTCATGGTACATGTGGTGTACATATAGTCAAGTACTTGTTCAAGTGTTCTTCTGGACCTATTAATAAATGTAGAGAGGAGGAAGGGTCCAAACTCTTCTTGGTGGTGGCCAGTGATAGGACAAAGGGTAATGAGTACAAACAGAAACACAGGAGGTTTCATCTCCATGTGAGGAAGAACTTCTTTCTTGTGAGCGTGATGGAACCCTGGAACAGGCTGCCCGGAGAGGTGGTGGAGTCTCCTTCTCTGGAGCTTTTCATAACCCACCTGGATGCCACCATGTGCCCTGTGCTGTAGGTGTCCCTGCCTAAGCAGGCCGGTTGGACTAAATGGTCTCTAGAGGTCCCTTCCAACACCAGCCATTCTATGATTCTATTAGGGCAGAGAAAAAAAAGTGACTTGAAATGACACCAAGAAAGCATCAGCTTCTTTGCTCTGGGGGAAGATGCAATGGGTTGCATTTCCTTCATGCATTAGGAAAACATCATCTGTGAGAGTGCCCCCAGATATTATTTGAGTTACCACCTTCAGAAGGTCAGGTTCTCTGCTTCCTAGTTGTCCAGGACTTTAAGATATTTGTTCTTGTGAAAGATCTGGTCTGTTTTTATAATCTGACTTGAGCAACAGTCTGGAATTGATTGATGTGTCTAAAATTGTTAATTATTTGCTAGTTTCACTCCATGATAGCTAATTCTGGTAGCAAATTTTTTAATTTTTTTTTTATTTCTTTCAATATTTTAAAATGCATTTTTTCTTTAGAGTTCTGTTGTTCTTACTAGAAAAAAATTGCCTTACTTGTAGAATTGCCTGATATGTATTTGAGATATGTATTTGAGAGAAAGTAGAAATATGATAACTACCTGGTTTAGTTTTTTTGTTTGTTTTTTTAAAGACTGTATTTGGCAACTCTGACTGCTGTGGAATCAGAATTTTGGGTTGCATTTGTGAGGAGCAAATGTTGTACAAGAGAATATATTTGAGATGTGTATTTTAGAAAGAATCATAAGCTTGTAGATTTTACCAGATTTTAGCAAATTGTCAGGGTACGTCCTTAGAAGGAAGCAGTTTGTGCTTTAGTGCATACCATCTGCTTCCTGAAAATCACCTTACCCTCCCAAAATCTTACTCTGAAAGTATCTAGTTACATCCAAAGATTTGCTATACAGACTGTCTTGGACATAAGAACATAAGGATCGAATTTTTGTTCTGTGTAAATTACATTGCTTAGTTGCTGTTCATTCAAAGACACAATAATGCATGTTTACTCTGTTACTTGAAAATGTTAACTATTTATTAAAGAACATTGCAATAATCTTTGAACTGCTGAATAAAGTGTTGCCCATCATCTTATAAATTTGTGATATAAACAACTTTACTAAACAGAATAGAATTTACATTCTATAATAAGTAGATAAATGTTAGTATTTTTATGAAACGTGTTTATATGTGTTTATTTTTTACAGCAGGTAATGAATTTGAAGAAGATCTTGAGATTCTTGAAGAGGCTGCTTTACAGGTATAATTGCTTCTTTCTGCTGCAGTGTATTTAGCTACATAGTAAGGTTGAAATCTTTTTACAGCTGTGGAAGAAAATTGCTTGAAAGATTTTCATAATACAAGGGAGTCTGGTTTGCCTTAAAACTATTTTAAAATGTTATTGAGCTGGTAGTATTTGCTAACAGGTGTAATTTTAAGAGTTTTGCCCTAGATTTTCAAAACCTAGTGTCTGAGAATTTTTAAAATCTCTGTTTCTCTCTTTCTAATTTTGACTAAAAATAGGAACCTTTAAAATTGAGGAGCTACTTACTTTGGCGAAAGCATGCCATTTGAACTGCTTTTCATGATAAAAATAACTAATCTTTTATGAAAATGTAACTTTCCCTACTTAGTTGGTAACTTTTCCTACTTAGCTGGACAAGAATTATTAAGTTGATATCACTGCTTCTTTTTGTAGGCAAGATAAGTGGGCATATTTGTAGCTATCCTTCCCCAGGTCTTTTTAGCTCATTTGTTCATATCACACAGTAGTTGGGTCTTTGTAGAAAGTAGATTCAAGATGAAATATTGTCTGAAATGTAGAATTTTGATCCTAACGGACATACACAAGATCTTTAGTTATTGATTTAAAAATGCAGGTTTCAGTACTCGAAGTCTATTTATTTATTTACTTAGTTGTTTGTTTCTAACTTTAATTAAGTTTATACACTCTTCTACTGGAATGGTTTCCAATCTTCCAAACATCTTTGCCAGTATTGTTATATTATCCCAAAGCATCTGCATACAAGATACTGAAAATGCTATTTTATTTTCTTCCTTTACTCCATCCTACCCAAAAGGTGTGCAAATCTCACTCTGGCATCCTTGGTAAAGGCTTGGCACTGTCTCACTCTCCTACTATCCTGGAAGCCCTTGAAGGAAGCCTTCCTCTGCAAGTACAAAGCAACGAGCAGTCATTTCTGGAGGACTTCATTGCCTGTGTGCCAGGATCGAGTGGAGGGCGACTTGCAAGGTAGCAATTTGTGTGCTGCGTGTATCAATTAATTGCTTAGTGCTCTTAGTATGTAAGTTTCATGTCTAAACAGGAAAAGGTTAGTTAAGTGTTCCATTTGAAATAGCTGCACTGTTGCTTGTTTTGAAGCAATAGGTCTGGCTATATGATTTTACTAATTATTTAAAATATTCATTAAATAAAGCTATTTGATCAAATTGTTTCCATTAAAAAATAGAATCTTACAATATGGGAAAGCTCCAAAGCGTTCAGACTTTCTTCATCCTTCCTTAGGCCAAGGTCATGTTTGTGTAAACCGTGTGGCTAGGAGAGATTGTAATATTGTTTCTCTTCCGGTAGATGGCTCCAGCCAGATTCATATGCTGATCCTCAAAAAACATCTTTGATTTTAAATAAGGATGACATTCGATGTGGCTGGCCAACTGTTATTACCGTACAAACAAAAGACCAGTATGGGGATGTTGTTCATGTTCCAAACATGAAGGTAATTACAGTAATCTTGTCTGTTCTTATACTTCATCATGCTTTCTTTTAATAATAATTTAATGAATTCAATTTTAGACTTGTAGATATTACAGATAATACACTTATATTCTGCAGAAAGTGTCATTCTTGAATTTAGTGCAGTCCATGGGACCTTTATGCCACTAGATCCACAGAATTATCAAATTATTTTATCAAATCCTGTGGGAATAGCCAGCTATGTGTAAGATGTTAAGTTTTTTTATTTTTATTTATTTATTTATTTGTAATCATATAACCAATTGTAAATGGGATTGAAAAAAGTAAGTGGGATTGAAAAAAGAACTAGAAGCTGTAGAACCATTTTAGGGTCACTAAGACTACACTTCTTCATTCCGCATTTCTAATATTAGGAAGTTCCTAGAATCAATGAAATTAAAAAAAAAATATAACTGGCTTTTTTTTTCTAGTAAATTAAGCTAAACACATTGCCTATTTATGGTGAGTTATGCATAAACTTACTTTCGAGGTAGCTAGTCTGTTCTTCCTCTGAAAACTAAATACTGTTACAAATAGATATGATAAATGATAAATTAATCTCTGTTACCTGCACTGAAGAGTTCAATGTAAAGATGCAATGAGGTGATTCTGTGTAGAGCTGGTCGAGATGCAATTTGACCATTTCTGAGCCAGACCTAACAAGCCCTGTTGACTGTCTCTGAAACTCAGCACTCATTTGGAAGGCTCTTGCACAATTTGTAGCATTTCCTGTTGTGGGAAACTTAGCTCTACATACCAGTATTCATGTATTTTCTGGTGCTTTGGCGCAGGTGTAATTGGCACAAAATTAGAATAAAACCCGTCTGGCCCTTACTGATGACATGCAAAGTCACCTGTATGCTTCCTTCCTGTACCTCAATGTTTTTAGTTTCTGAGCTGAGACTCAAGAATTTGCTTGGGTTTGCAAAGAGTTAAGTGTAGACTCTCAGGTTTCTGACCTGTAACTGGATTTGTCTTTCACTGACTCTGTCACTGTAACTCCCAAGATGTAAAAGAACGTGTGGGTGTCTTCTTGCAGGTGGAGGTCAAAGCTATTCCTGTTTCTCAGAAAAAAACATCTTTGCAACAAGAACAAGTTAAAAAGGGGCAACGAATACCAGGGAGTCCTGCAACAGCTGCCTCTCCTAACACTGACATGACCTTTGGAGGGCTTCCTTCACCAAAACTGGACTCTTCTTATGAACCTATGATAGTAAAGGAAGCTCGATATATTGCCATTACAATGATGAAGGTAAATTACTGTCATATGTGCAATGGAACTGTAAAAATACATTGTGCTAAGAGTGTATGAAGTTGTACAGAGAGAAAGAAGAAATTACACTCCAGTTTGGCAGCCTAAAAGTGAATTTATTGGTGACAAATTGTCACAATTATATTCATTAAACTTAGGAGTAAGTTATGTGTATCAAAAGAGTCAATTGCCTAAACTATAAACAGTTACAGGCCAGGTTAGAATAAAAAAAAATAAGCAGATTTAGTTACACTGATTAGCAAACTAGTTTGAGAGGGGAAAGGAAAACCGCTATTGAAATAGAGGGAAAATGGGGGGAAAAAACCCTTCAAATTTGCTTAGGATTGAAGTGTTGAATCTATATTATAAACTGTAAGAAATAAACATGAGTATAAGAAATTGGAACTCAATAAAAATATGATAAAAATTAGATCTGTAACAACTTAAAAAATCAAAATGCCACATGCAAGAAAATATTGAACATTATCTGTTGAGATTAGCTCATGTCAAATGAGGCAGCTCAGAAAGTTTACAAGCAACAGGTTTTAAAGAGTTGGCAGGTAAAAACTCATCAGTTAGCATTGATTTGATATGTATGGTGAGCTGTGGAGTAAATTACACATATGCCAAGTACTTCACTCCCTATTATAACCAGGAGTTACTATCAGTGTGGATTTATGGGGAATATGAGAAAACTTAAAATTTTTTAAAGGTTACAGACTTGTTTTCTATGAATGACAATGCTGGAGAAGGGTGTTCAAGTAAAGAGAATCAGTGAAAAAGTGAAATCAATACAGTGTAAAACAAATGTTAAAAAATAAAACCAAAAAAACTAAAATCACTTGTCTGAAAATATTTACAACCACAGAATTAGTGTCAGGAAGACAGGTGACAGTCTAATTTTGATTTTATTTGGAGTACTGCAAGAATCATTTCTTGATTTGATGCTACTTTACACATCTTCTGCTGACTTGAAGAAAAAATATATTATTTACAAGGCCAAGTGGGTTTTGTAGTCTTCCTTATTCAAAGGCACACACTGCTTCTTGTTTAGCAGCAGGCATCAAACCTACTTAGACAACTGTTACGGTGATGCACCTTGTAAAATATTAGATAATCTGCAGTCATTGAATCCAGAGCTAATAAAAGTTATCCAGGAATTAATATTCAGAATTGATGCTCCCTTTGGATGAGGAATGTTTGATATTATCCAGTTAACTTGTAGTCATCTTTAATTTGCATCAGGGTAAAATAAAATGAAAATTCAAGCATTCCCTAAAAGTTGTCTTAGTAGATAACAGCACAAATATTTGTAAAAGTGAAAAATTAAAAGAAAATTACACACTTGGGTAAATATAAAAAGTGTCTCTCCCTTCTTGTTCAAGCATGTTAGACTTTTGTGTTTAACACCTTTTTGTGGAGTCTTCAGCAGCTGTTGAGGCACAGAGATACTCCTACTGAGGTACTTCATGCAGCTTTGGGGCAACTATTTTCCACTTTGAGGGTGCCTTTGAGTGAAGTCATTTCGCAGGAAACTGTGAAAGCAGAACAGGCTTTTTGTTTGTTTGTTTAGCAGGAATCAGCAGACGTATCTCCTCTACTCATCTCTACTTGTGATGGTAGCATGAATTACTAGGCATTGTGGGCCCTGCTTTTGCCAAAATAATTTCCTTCCTCTTCAAATAGACGTTTTAAAGATTGCTGTGACCACCTGAGACTCTGGCGTCATGAACGCAGCTATGCTGCAATAGACACTGGGATGCTCATGGGAGGTTACAAAAAAGGACAGTCACACACACATGGAGGTACACAGAGAAGGGATATGTGGTAGCGGACACAATCTGTGAAAAGAGAAATTCCATTCAGATATGAGGAAGAGTCACAATGCTGAAATCATATCCTGTTGAGATAGGGGTGCCCAGAGAAACTGGGATCTCTGTCCTCGGAGATGCTCCAAAGCTAACCAGATAGTCCCCTGAGAAAACTGATCAAATTTGAAATTGGGTTTAACTTTGAGAAGAAGGTTGAACCTAATTACCTCCAGAGGTCTCAGCTGATAAGAATTATTGTATAATTCTATGATACAGTAAAGAATGAAATCATGAGAGCTGTGCTCTGGGATCATGCCAGCACATGCATGACTTAATTTGTCATGGTGCTGTATCCCCTGGATGCTCTGTGAATATTTGTGACCTACAAGGAAGTTAAAATCTAGCTTATTAAATGCAACTCTCTCCAGGGACATAAAAAGGATCCAAAAAGGTTTTATTAAATTCAGATTAAAAAGTATTCAAAAGCTATGAGTGTATTAAACAATATTTTTGTTAGCAATATATATTTTTCCTATACACTGCATATATGCATATAATTTATATGTTTTATATATGTATATGTATCTATCATGCCTAAATAATGGCAATTTAAAGAGTAAGTGAAACTATTTACTCGTGTGTATGTGTATGTAAGTTTGTTTTTCTTTTTGTGTTTTGGAACTAATTCCTCTCTCTCTCTGCACAATACTTCTAGTAAATGTAAAGTCAGATCTCTCTGTTTTAAGAAAAGACTCCATTTTTATTTTTATTTGTGATGGTATAATCATTGACAATTGTTGATTTAATGTTTTTAATTTCATCTTTTTATAGGCATATGAAAATTACTCCTTTGAAGAATTACGCTTTGCTTCACCAACTCCGAAGAGGTAAACATTAAAAATTGCCCTATAAAAGGGATTAAGCTTATAATGTCCTGTCGTTTCTGCTTTTACCTGGAGTTGCAAGCCTTGACTGTAAAGAAATTGTGACTATATAAAAATTTGTAATGTATTTTCAACAATGAACATTTTCTAATTTATGTATCTTTTTTTCTTAAATTTAGAGAGTTTCTTAAGAGTTTTCTTAAATTTTTAAAATCTTGCCCTCTTTATTTTTCTAATGTTGATTGTTGATTGCTTATTTTTGTTATCCACTGTCTCAATATAAATTTTTGTGATTTGCTGTGTGACGTGAAATAGAATGTTATATCTTAGTAGAATCACAGCATCTCACAGAATCACAGAATCTTTAGGGTTGGAAGGGACCTCTAGAGATCATCTAGTCCAACCCTCCTGCTCCAGCAGGGACCCCTAGAGCACGTGGCACAGGGTGGCATCCAGGTGGGTTTGGAAGATCTCCAGAGAAGGAGACTCCACAACCTCTCTGGGCAGCCTGTTCCAGGGCTCTGTCACCCTCACAGGAAAGAAGTTCTTTCTCACGTGGAGATGAAACTTCCTGTGTATCAGATTAAAACCATTGCCTCTTGTCCTGTCACTGGCCACTACAGAGAAAAGTTTAGCCCCCTCCTCCCTACAATCATACCTCAGGAATTTGTACATGTTGATTAGGTCCCTTCTTATCCTTCTCTTCTGTAGGCTAAGCAGACCCGCCTTGTTTAACCTTTCTTCATATGGTAGATGCTGCAGTCTCTTGATCATCTTGGTCACTTGTAGAAGTAACTTGGTGGTTATTACAAAAAGTACATTGGACAGTACATTGGTAGACAAAGAATATTTTGATTTTTTTAGAAGAAAACAATAAAATAGTTAATAATTAAATATCACTTGATTTTCAAGAAGCCAAGAATTGTTTAATGGTTTCAATTCTGTTTTGTTTATGCCTAGACCCAGTGAAAACATGTTAATCAGAGTCAATAACGATGGTACATACTGTGCAAACTGGACTCCAGGAGCAGTTGGTCTCTATACCATTCATGTTACTATAGACGGCATTGAAATAGGTACTAAATTTTAACTATGCTTAATTAGAAACTATGATTATATTGTGTGCTAGTAAATGCATAGATTTCTTAGTGTTCGTGATGTTTACTATTAAACTTTGTAGCAAAACCTGGCACCCACATTTTGGCCCAGAGGTCGAAGTCCCTCTTTTTTCTTAGAAATAAAAGCATAATTGTTTTCTCACTGTAATAAAATCGTATTTGGAAAAGATGTATATCTAATGTGGTTAGACCACAAGAATAATATAGTACCGTATTCATTACTCTTCATGGTGTTATAAGAGGTTTAGGGTTCAGAAAAAAATGCTTTCCTCACCTTCCTCTACTTGCAGGATCCTGCTTCCAGTCAGAATCCTCACCTCTTCTTTCTGTGTCCTCTTCCGTTCTCTGAGACTGTCCTCATTTTCAATAATCCTTCTTTTTGGCCTACTACTCTTTCTGGAACCTCAAGCCCTTCATTGTCCCAATTTAAATTGTGTGCAGAAGCACAACATGCATTTAAATTCCTAAATGGAAGAATCAGGACATGTTATTTAGCCCATGAGTTGTCAAAATTTCAAGACAGTCCTTATCAGTTGCACTAGCAAATAGTGACCATGTGGTTGTGTGTTTAAAAGTTTACTTCCAAACACTTACCCATCAGCATGCACACACACATACCTGCCAGAGTTGAGGTACATTTTTGGCTATGAGATTCCATCTATATTTCTGCATCTAGATTAATTGTAATTTTGTTAACAATGTGTGGATCTCACTCAGACTTAGACATACAGTTTTGCTTGGGTTGTTAATGCAGTCTCAAATGCAAGAAAGTAGCAATGCTTTTGGCATCAATTTGTGGATTAATACTTTGCATCTGGAATTTGTAGTCTTGATGTGATCTGTTAAGCGGTACTTCAGTACTTCAAAGACAGAGCTTTCATGTGGGCTTCAGTCTTTGATTTTGTATCCCTCAGATTGTGTTGAGCTCCGAGGTGTAGCACAGATCCACTGTAGTAACCATTTGACTGACATGTGCCCTTATAATGAATTTTCTTAAACTCAATTTTTGTTTGCTTCTAGATGCTGGCTTAGAAGTCAAAGTGAAAGATCCTCCAAAGGGGATGATACCACCTGGAACCCAGCTTATTAAACCAAAAGCAGAACCTCAGCCAAACAAGGTCTGGAGAATTAGAAAGTATATGTATTTTAGCAGTCTTTGGGTGGGTTTAGTATACACTTTATCATGTTATAGCGGTGCAGAACTTGAAGATAATTCTAAATCACTTTACTGTGCTGAATACACATAAAATTAAAGTTAATCATTCTGTTATCTTTCTGTTTGTCCATTAATAAAATTGAAAGATTGTGCAGAAACTACCTTTCTTTTGGTTTGCCCCACCAACATTGTGCAATCTCTGTGACGAATACAGTCTGCATTAGACACCATTATTAATTCTTTTTATTTGATATTGTACTACAATATGAAAAGGAACAATAGCTTTTTGATCCTGTTTGTTTGGTGATAAGACTTTTTCTTCAGTCAATATAAAACACTCAATATATGAATTTAGTAATATCACTTTCTTAGAGTCTCATACTTTATTTTACCGAGTCTTGTCTGACTTCCCCATTTCATCCATCCCAAATAGATAATGGAGGAAAGCTGAAGGGTGGCAACATTTAAAGAAAATGCCCAGCTGGGGGAACACCACCCTACTTTCTGTAAGATGCTGAGGAGGAGATATCTAGCAGGGGCCTGCTCTTTTATTCATGGAATTAGCTTGTATTAAAAAATGTAAAGTTCTGAAATACCACAAGATTATCCTTCCTGTCTTTAAACAAGAATCGAGATGGCTCATTCCCCTCTGCTACCTAAGAAAAACATTACAAAATGTTAATGATAAAAAATGCTACAAAAAGGATCAGGTATTTGCCAACTTATCATGTAAACAGTGCATCATGATCTATTTATTTTCTAGCTTTCTGGAAATCTAGGGACAATAATCTAGAGACAACCACTTTATTTTACGGCTCCTCAGTCCATACATAGATTCTGCGTCTGCCATTAACAAGATTCATCTCCCAGCACTGTCATCGTGAAATAGAAGATAGATAAATTTATCTTGAGTTTCCAAGCAGCTTTTGATTCCTCATTGCATTTTTTTAAAAAATGCATTCTTAGACTTTCTGTGTTTTGTTGTGGTTAAGATTAGCTCTTCATGTTCACCTAATTCAAATTCCCCATTCCTACTGGATGAGATTCATCTCAAACAACTTATGATATCTCTATCCAAGCTTATCACCATTTGTGTCATTTGCAGTCAGTGAAGTGAAGGAGACATCTGCTCCTGGGAGAGATAAATTTCTGTCTGGAAGTGTCTCTTGTCTTTTCAGTTACTGCCATGGGAAGCAAGGTGCTTGGCTCATAGAGAGCTGCATTTAGTCATGTAACACTCACCATGACAAAAGTTAGATTTCTGATATTCTGAGATATTGAGCAGTATTTAATCATCTCCCTGCTTACATAACTTGTTTTTCTGTTTTGAGTTTTGAACCTTTTTGAAAGAAGAATCATCTCTCTGTCCTGTTTACCTAGTGTTTGTAGAGCCTTTGTCCATGGGGAGGATTTAGTGATATTGCAATAATACACTAGGTTTTTTGTGGTAAAGCATTTCATTAGTCCTCTTTCTTTGGTGTCATAAGAAGGTGTCTTAAACAGGTTTGGATAATTCTGTATGTATGAACAGCAGTATTATAAATAGCACAGGAAGGTAATTACTGTATTCCATTCCATATACATACTACAGATATATCAAAGGCAGTCCAAAATACCAAATCCTGTTGCATTCAGAGGATTTGGGATAGTTAAGCTCTTGAGACCTCTTCTTTTCCAGTCTTAAATTTCAGATAGTTACAACCAAAAGACATTAACAGCGCTTGCTCTATGGTGATCTGTTCTCAGCTCAGAATATTTTCATAGAATCTGTATAACATTCTAGTTTTGAGGTCCAACTTCCTTTAATGTCTGGCTGAAACTGATTAATATATCATGACTTTATTGATTTCCTTATGTTATTTGAAAAAGGAATGAAAATTGGACTTTCCTATCTATTCCAGTTGCTAAAAAAGATTACCAAAACTGGATACCAAACTGGGTGGAGTGGCTGATACTCCAGAGGGCTGTGCTGCCATTCAGAGGGATGTAGGCAGGATGGAGAGTTGGACAGAGCCTTATTAAGTATAACAAGGACAAGTGCAGGGTCCTGGGCAGCAATAACCCCAGACGTCAGGACAGATTGGGGCTGGTCTGCTGGAAAGCAGCTCCACAGAAGGGGATTAGGGAGTCCTGGTGGACAAGTTAACCATGAGGCAGCAGTGTGCCCTTGTGGCCAAGGCGGCCAATGGGATCCTGGCCTGCATCAGGAGGAGCGTTGCCAGCGGGTTGAGGAGGGGATCCTGCCCCTCTACTCAGCACTGGCAAGGCCTCACCTGGAGTACTGGGTGCAGTTCTGGGCTCCTCAGTACAGGAGGAACATGGAGCTTTTAGAGAGGGTCCAGTGATGAGCGACAAAGATGATCAAGGGACTGGAGCATCTATTGTATGAGGAAAGAATAAGTGATCTGGATCGGTTCAACCTGGGGAAGAGAAGTTTGAGGGGGGATCTGATCAATATGTGTAGGTTCCTGAGGGGAGAATGCAGGGAGGACAGGGCCAAGCTCTTCTCGGTGACAGGACAAGTGGTAATGGATGCAAATTGAAATGTGAGGAAGAGCTTCCTTCCTGTGAGGGTGACAGTCCTGGAACAGGCTGCCCAGAGATGTTGTGGAGTCTCCTTCTCTGGAGATCTTCCAAACCCACCTGGATGTGAGCCTGTGCTCTAGGTGCTTGAGCAGTGGGGTTGGACTAGATGATCTCTAGGGGTTCTAACCTTCCAACCTCAATCATTCTGTGATTCTATAATTTTTGTAGTTACCTGTTTCCAACCTAGGGCATATGACCAGTAAAAATTGCTATTCCCTTATTAGTTGTGAAATTCAGATAAACTAAATTTGTAGGTAATACCAAGTCACATCCCACTGATGGAAACATTCTCTCTCACGTTATGTACTATAATTTCAGTTTTTTGCAACAACTGCAAGAAAGCAGCCTTACTGTACCTGAAATGGAAGACACCAGACTAGTACCAATATGATATTGTACTAAGAGATTTTGATAGTTTCATCTGTCTTTGCGGGACAGGACAAGAAGCAGTGTTAACGGGAAAAAGACAGAAAAGCTCTGAGCAGGGAATGCTTTTTTTTCTTCCATTTACAGGAAGATAACACATGTAGCAAAGTGGTTGTATCCTGTATAATGCACCTTTCCGTGCTGCAGACAGTACCTGTTTTCACATTCAGCAATTAGGATGGCACAGTAACAGAGCCCTTGCAAGGCATATGCATACGTGAATATGTGCATGAATGCTTACGTGTACATATGTCTGCATATGTTCATTGCTATGTCTGCCTGCATTAGTCACTTCTTTCAGACTAAGCCCATTTTTTTTTTTTTCTCCATGGAAGAAGTGACTGTAAAGGTGTTAAAGGAGAGAGTTACTCAACTACTGTGCCATAGGGAAATGTTTAAAGCAGAGAGACTCCATATCAGAAAGACTGAGATAATTCAAGTTGTCAGGAAGAGCCAAAGCAGAATGCTTCATCTGTCTTCTCTTATATTGTTTTAGATACTCTGTCAGTGAATATGATCCCTAAAATATATATATTTACAATTTAAGGTTCATTATCAAATAATTAGTTGCTGCGAGGAAAGAAAATGCTCTTTCCGAGTCTCTCTGTATTCCTAAGTCTGAAGCATGAATTCTTCTTTCTCTTAATTCAAGTGTTTAATTTAAGCTCCGATTAGCCCATGATTATTTCTGAAGCCCCAGATTTGGGGGGAATAATGCAACACCCCCTCATTTGCATGGCTTTGTTTAGAAGCTTCTTTATATTGGAAATGCTGTCGGCAATGACTCAGCACTGTGTATTTACAAGGACCTTGGACGTTTTTGGGTAAAGCACTCGTTTATGCCAGCTGAAAGACAAGTAAATTAGTGGAGTAATAACGTTACCACTAAACAAAACCTGATGCACTGGGGAGCAGAGTTAAATTTGAAATTTTTGGTATTTCCATGGTTCTTACTTTTTGTCAATTTTCTGTCTTTTCAGTTAAGCCATTTTCCATTGAATTTTTTTTTTAAACTAGCCTGTAAGAGAAATATAATTTCTTAAAATAGATAATTTCTCTAAAAATGAAATAAATTTCCTAACTAAGGAAAATATCCAAATTCTTACTAAAAAACTGATTACACGTGGTATTTTGGTAGCAACAAATGGGAAGCAGTAAGTTTGGGTTAAATTTAAAAAAAATAAAAATAAAAAATAAAATCTTATACTCTGTGACTTACAGAAAATTGTAGAATGAAGTTGTGCAGTTAAAAGAATCAAGAGCTTGTATTAAATACTGTATGACACATTTTTCAGAGTTTCTCTCAAAATAATTCTACTTGTAGTGCTTTTTGAATATTATGATTGTATTTGGTATTACGAAAAATAAAATTGTACACAACAGTCATGGGAAACTAGCAACAAGCTATAACTCTTTAAGACTGCTGTTTCATCACTCTAGCATTTCAGAATCTGTTAAATCTAATTCTTTTTACGCTTTGGAAGCTCTATTTCAGTTTTTCTTCCTTACTGTCTTCCTTTGCTTCTCTTAGGTTCGCAAATTTGTGGCCAAGGACAGTGCAGGGCTTCGTATCCGTAGCCACCCTTCCCTTCAAAGTGAGCAAATAGGCATAGTGAAAGTCAATGGATCCATCACTTTCATTGACGAGGTAATTAATATGAAATTTCTATTGAAAATTAATCTAAAATGTAAAGTTAATCCATGCAAATAATGGTTTGATTTTTGTGTGTGTTTAGATGGCGATATATAGATTTTAAGAACATATTAGTTATAAATTGCAAAGTTTGAATATTTACCAATTTCATTTGCAAGTTATCATTTCTTTATTTTATAATATGTATTACAGCAAACTTTTCAAATTGAGGCATGAGAAAAAATTAACTGTTAGAGTTCATCTTAATATATTTTAAGGACTTAGTTCTTTACGATTTACTATTTCAACAAAAATTCAGACGTGTTAATTTCAACAAAAATTCATATCTTTTACGTTGTACTTTTCACTTGCACTTTTGAAAGCTCGCTATTACGTTAGGCTATTGTGCATGTTTTTGTTTTTAATATATTAAATAAAAGCAGAAATGGAAAAAATCGAAAGTGGAGTCAGTAAATTTATGAAAACTGAGCTTATTTCTTTCCTCTTTTCTTTCAAAGCAAATCTTGTTATTGCATGATCTGATTTAAATTTAGTTTTGCACCTAGTCTGCTAAAAATGAAATGCCCAGCTTACTCTGATACTCTGATTTGGTCAATATTCCTCTCTACCTCTTAAATTCTTCACTATTGTTGAGTGTTTCTGCCTTGCTACTGCTGCTTGCTTGTTTAAAGGCTGTTAATCCTTCCTAGCCATGAACAGTTACAGGAGGGCATGGCTCGTTTTTGTTGCTTGTTTCCCATAGATCCACAATGATGATGGTGTTTGGCTGAGGCTGAACGATGAAACTATAAAGAAGTATGTTCCTAACATGAATGGTTACACAGAAGCCTGGTGCCTCTCTTTTAACCAACATCTGGGCAAGAGCCTTCTGGTACCTGTTGACGTAAGTAAAAGGTGCCTTTGCAAAAGTATCCAAAGTACACTCTGTCCTCATTAAAAGCCTGCCTTTAATTAAGGCTGCAAGTGATGAGTCCTCAAGTTGAAGTTCTTTTAATCAGTGAGTACTGTCTTATATGTGTGTTTGCCTTTTAAGGGCTGTTGCGTAATGAGGGTGGAGTGTAGAAAGGTGCAAGTCATTTTATGTTGAAGATTCTCTTCAAGAAGAGAATGTGCAAGGACCAGTACAATAGTGTATTAAAGTGCAACTATATTCTGTTATGGTATGATACAGTTGTTTCTCATACAAGACCCCATTGTTCATAAAACAACCCACTGATGTAGTGATTTGGGAATGTGCCTACTGCCAGAAGTTAATCTGTGTAACTGATGCTTTAAAAAAAAAAAAAAAAAAAAAAAAAAAAAGAAAACTTGAAAAAAATCTTTCAGATCTACTGCCGTAGGTATGTTTTATAGGTTTTACATTTGCATTCTTGAGTTAGCAATTTATTGCCTAGTCAAAGAATCAAAGAGCATCAGGAATGACTAACAGTGATGAATCAATAATTAGAGCAAGCATATTTTGTCTGGATAGGTTTAATGGTGCTCACCATCACTGCAAGTCAAAGACTACTTGTTTGCTGGTGACAAGTGTAACAAGAAAAAACAGTGCATTAGTCAAATCAGGGTTTCTTAAAAACTGCTATGAAAGTACAAGCCTTTCTGGCTCCTCTGTCTTTGCATGTTCTGTAGGGGGGACAGAAACTCAATTTCCACAGGGAAGAATGTGAAAAACAGATGGGTTGCTACTGGAAATGTTTAGATTTGACTTTTCTTCTGACTGATCTGCAGCCTGAAGCTAAAGATGGTTAACGTATGTTTGGCCAATATATTTAAACACCTGCAGCCTCTTTCTATATTTCCCTGTAGTAGAACTGAGCTGCTTGCCAAGTTCCTTAAATAAAATCTGTATTTTGAAGAAGTGCTTTAATATTGCATTTGGGAAGCAAATTCTTTCTATCCTCAGCCATCAGTGCCTCAGTGCCACTATAATGACAGACATATTTATCTAGATTATTTTAGAATATGTGAAAATAGAGGGGGAAAAGTAAGCTTTGCTTAAAATCGTACGTGTGTTTTTGACTTTATAAATCAATACTCTTTGGGAAATAGCTGTACTATATTTCTGTGAAACACTTCCACTTGTATGCAGCAGTTAAATTTTACCCATTCATCCAGGATAAAAGTGAATTCACCCATGACTAAATATTTGACTTGAATAAATAATCTAAGAATGAATGGATATTATATTTTGTGATTTTTTTTTCCTATTCCTTATACTTTTCTTAATTCCTGAGATCTAAATCTGAGGACTAAGGAGGTATTTTATATACCTAGTACATGGTTAGCAAGATTTTACTGGATGCTATTTTTCAAATGGGCTCCAGTAAACCTTTTCTTCCAGAGAAGAGCATACTCTGTAGTCTCTGAGAATAGCTTAAATTAGTCTCTGAGAATAGCTTAAATGAATGGTTTATATCTAAAAAAGGGCATATTAAAAGAAAATCATGATTCTGTAAGAGATTTCATTTTAATAAGTATATTATGTACAATGCATTTAATTGTAATTTCTACATAAAATTATAGTGTGCATCTTTTCCAAACATTTCACAGTGCAATTGTTTTTTAAAGTTCAGACAAAGTATTACTGTCTTTTGCTGCTTTTGGAAATGTATTGTAAGCTAGTTTTGATGCCATTTTAACTTTTATGAGCTGAGATTAGTTTTCTTTTAACCAAGCAGTTTCATTACAGCCTTAATGGCAGTAGGGAAAAGTCAAACGCCTCCTTAGCAACAGATCAATGAGTGGCCAACACAGCAGAAAGAAAAGTCAAGGTTCACTGGTTTAGGTTCAGATGCCCTTGTCTTTACTGTGTGCTGTTACACCACGCGGCACCACAACCACACAATTCCAGGAAATTCAGTGAAGTCTCTTGGAAGCTGCAAACTTTTATAACTCAGCTTAAAACTTGTTTTCCTACTGAATCTAGATCACAGGAAGCAATGTCATTTTCTTGGTAAAAAGTTTTAAACTAAATTCTCTTAAGGTAACTATTGAATTGAGAATATTGAAAAACATACACCTTTTATCCCTTTAAATTGTCCAAGAAAAGAACTGCATTTTAAGATGCAGTTTTATCCAGTTTGATAAATGGAGTCCTCTAGAAGGGAATGGCTCATATGGTAAAGGATGTTCAATTAGGTAATAAATGCTAGAGGTTCTGCAGAACAAATTGAAATTATGTTTGTGCATCTGTTTTTGTTGATTTGGATAGTGAACTTTTGATCAGAATATAGTAAGAATTTTGTTAATAGACACAGATTTTTGGAATACAAAGCTGTCCTAGCGGTTTTTCAGAAGAGTGAGCATAATGGAAAAGTGTCATACAGGACTAAAAATACGCACAGAAAATTAAATGCCTGAAATATTCCCCATTAAACTTACCACTGCGTTATTAGATTGTGGTCTTGGGTAATTGGTGATCTTGGCTAATTTTCGTTCTGTTTTGTGAAATTCAGGTAATCTTTTTTGAAAAATATTTGTAAATTTTGATAGAAGGTGTTATGTATATAGACAGAGACTATTACACGCTCACACATAGTATGTAGCAAAAAGTTACATCAAGCATAGAACAATACGTTCTGTGGAGAGGTAGTATTTTATTTTATTGGATGTTAATTTAAGCTTTATTGTGGTTAAGTTCTGGATCTTGGCTTTTTA
The DNA here is from genome assembly GCA_003342815.1 of Eudromia elegans. Lineage (NCBI taxonomy): Eukaryota > Metazoa > Chordata > Aves > Tinamiformes > Tinamidae > Eudromia > Eudromia elegans. Next base: position 653,391 of record PTEX01000181.1, read on the forward strand.
AAATCATATCGTGGATATGTTTGTTTTACTTATTTCTAATGTCAGTTGTTATAATTACAAGCAATACTCCTATCTTGTGCCAAATTCTTCTTGTTATCTTCCTCAGCCACTGTAGGCAAAGAGTGTGGAGGGAAGAGCAGGTTTTTGAAGCCATTAGTGCAGTGGGGAAAAAAGAACCCAAATTAAGAGGCAGATTGTCAGGTTTGACCACAGAATCTCAGAAAGCTTAGCTCTATGTGAAGACTTCGAAGCAGAGCTACTGTAGACTGCTGCTGTCGTTTTAGGCATGAAGAGCAAATAACTGTTGGATATGACAGCAAGATTATATTTAAACTGTACTGCTTCAAGAAAATAATATTGAGATTTCAAATACTCATTTATTTTTTGCTGAACTTTGATTTGTATTCAATTCTGTGATTTCTCAAAATTAAACTTAATTAGGAAAGACTATGAAATGCTGAATTCCAGAAATTATTTTTCATTTTTAGAGAGGAAGACTGGAAATTTAAATTAGTTTTGAATTCTGAAGTCTAAATAAGTGCATGTAGGATGTATTCCTCTAAACTCGTGTATGTCATGTCAGGAAGTCAGGGAGTTTTAAAAGTTGAAATGAACTATGAAATATACTCTGGCAAGTGCAGGCTTTTTGTAGTCATTTCAGTTTTGTGTCAAACTGATATGCCTTTACTTTACTATCTTCTTATTTAAAAACATGCCGTAGCCCTCAAAAAAAAAAAAAAAAAAAAAAAAAAAAAAAAAAGGCAGGGAGAGGAAGCCATCCTTCACATATCTATTAGTACCTCTTGCAATTGCAGATAGATATGCTGTGTCCAGGTGACTGGCAGTTTCTCTGTTCTTGTTAAAACTGTAAATTATTTGCATTATTAAACCATGATGGAAGTGAAAGTTTGGCAAACAGTGCATAGGTAGATGATTTACTTCTGTCTTGACATGGAGTTGTTTGTTTTTAACGTATGTGACTGTTTTCTCAAGGAATATGGAAGAAGTATGCTGAAGTTTTCACTTTCTGGTTCGAGTGTTTCATTTCCTATAACTACTGTTAAATTGTAATGTTCCCTTGTCAAAATGGCAATAAGGAAATAAGATTGTGATGTGTCATTAAATTTAGATCAATAGTAGCTTTGTTGAGGATTTTCTGCTATAAATACTGATCACTAATACTACTGTCTGTTTAATATTACTAATTCTTACTTTGACAGGAACAGTGGAAATTTCTTTGCAATGGGTAGAAGCAAAACTGATTTTTTGTATAGAATAGAGAGCTTTTTTGGTGTTCTCTAAGGACTAATAAATCCTGCCCCAACTGTTCTGCAGAAGGAAAAAGTATACAGAGCATTGCTTTTTCCTATTACATGAGCAATTCATTATAAAACTTATGAATTCTCTTTCGCAGCTCCACTTAGTTTATGATGCTTCATAGTCAACTAATGAATGTATTGTATGTTTGATAGAATTAATGAGATCTTAACATTCATTCTCCTTACAACACTCTATTAAAATTTTGCTCTGAAAAAGAGTACCTTTTATGGTATGCCAACAAGTGAGACCATTTTGTACAAGTGGGATGCTGTGAGCAGTATTCACCTTAGCACTTCTGCAGCTTTTCAGTACTGAACTGGTGACAAAAGTCCATGTGCTGTTGTCCTGCAGCCATGATTGAAATTGTCTTTCAAAATGGCAGGCTGTCTTGCTGCAAACCTGTAGCTCATACTGGAACAGTTACTGTTCGTTGTGACAGAAGCGTGTGGTATTTGTCTTGCACAAAGCCTCAAGCTTTATAAGAAATGTCTGGCTCTTAATTCAGTAAATGGCATGACACACTACATTCATTTTGAGCTTTTGACGTACTAAACTGCTCTTGTTTAATAGATGTTTTGCCCTGGTGTACAGTGATCAGGTGACTCCATTAGGAAAACTTTTCCCTTTCACAAAGCATTCTACCAGTAAAATTACTTGTGAAGAAAGTCTGCTTATACTATTTCTAGCTTCTTCCTCCACTGTTTGTTCCCTTTTCTTTGATGATATTTGTCTTTTTTAAACTTTATTGCTCAGAATGTCTTTAATGCTAGCCAAGGAGTCAGGGATTTGGACTTTTTTTCATGGACTTCCAAAGCTTTACCCCCCAAGGTGAGTTAAATGTCAGGATCAGTCACATTGTATCTCGTGTTTTCAGAGTGTATGTTATAACTCAGCTCTGCATTAAATATTGTTTTACCCTCTTTTTTTTCCCTAAATGGAAAATGGCAGGTTTTTATAGCATGCTCTATCTGTATTTATTCCTATATGATAAAGGAAGATTTCTGAATTTTAATTAATTCATAAACAGCATCCTCCTTTTTTAAAATAAAGAGAATTTGAGAGGGATAACCTGCAAGCATAATAAAAGTTTTCCTTCTCTTTTTATGACACGCAATATATTAGAGGGTTTTTTCTATTTTTCAAGGGTGCATGCTTAGTTACAGCACATAGTAAAATGATAAATTCCTATGAGTAAGCTCTTAATAAATTCTCAGCCCATTTTTAGTCTATTTTAAAATTATAGAGTTATAGTAAAAAGTTGTCAGATACAGTTAAGCAGTTTAAATTCTCTCTGTAACTGCTTTTTAAATCTCTTTGCAACCCTGTAGTGGTTTTGATATCAGAGTTGTTTCTATATAAATTTCACAATGAAGTTATACTCATTGTTAGCTTAGAGATTTAAAACAATTGTTTTTTGACGAATCTTCTTCAAAATAGTGGCATTCTTTGATGCTATACCAAGATCTAGAAAAATACTTGAGCTGTCTTTAGAACACAAAGGTTTAGTTTTCTCTTTAACACAGTTTACCTTAGCTTGCATTAACTTGCCCTGAATTTTCCTATTTGCAGAGCAAATGCGTTTTGTATAAAGGCCAGTTGGAAAAACTGCACTAATACTCTGGACATATTGCACAGACTTAAAATACAATAATTAAAGAAACCAAATGAAAAGTTAATTAAAAGGGAAATAACTAAAAGATTGGTTTAAAACTGATGAGATTAAGTGCTTTTTTATACATATGACTTGCAGTATAAACATGATCGATCTCACTGCTGCTTCTCTTTTGCCGCCTTCTGATCTGAATGTCCATTACACTGCTCCTTTCCATCATATTTCCCTGTACAATAGATACTAAATTACAACTGGCTGCAAATCTGTGCCACTAGATATCTTTGCTTTTTTGTTTTTTTAGTAACCCCTATTTTTCATGGTAGGAATTGCAAAAGTATGTTGTCATTTCAAATTCAGTATATTTTTTAATCTGTAATTGGTCCAAATGAAATAAATTTCCAGGCTGTTCTATTGTCATAATAAACACACACTACTATTAATGCATGTATTTAAGAATCTATGGTGTAACTATTATTCTTTGTCTTAACTTTATATTAGCAATGTATTCTGAAACTGAAGTTAAAAAAGAAGCATTTTTATTTGGAAACAGCTTGTATTCAAATTTCCTTTACATAGCCCTGGACTTTTTCAGATTATTTCATAAATAGAGCAGGAATACTGAGTTTCTATATTGATAAATTCAGTACAAGATAAGCTTGAATAAAGTGCTAGAGTAAATAAAAATTTTTATCTAATGGTCTCCATTTTTGCCACTGTTATTTTAAGAGAAAATTGATTCTTTTCAATTTATTTCCAATTTACTACTACTTTGGTTGTTCTGTTTATCATTGCATGCTGAAATTGGTGATGTAAATAGTACCTCTTAGTTTTGGAATTCAGCTACTGTAGTCTTGAAAAAAAAAAAAAAAAAGATCTATCTTATCTGAAGAGTTCAGCAGTGTTATTAACAGATGTCATTCTGTTTTTTTGCCTTTTTAATTTTTCAGGAATCTAGATCTAACTCTGATGATTTTTTCAAAGACCTGAGCTCACACTGCCCCCAGGAAGCAGTGATGCAAGAGCAAGACCTGCCGTTCCTGCGAGGGGGACCGGGAGTGTACAAGGTAGTGAAGACTGGCCCATCAGGTCACAACATCAGAAGCTGCCCTAACCTTAGAGGTATCCCAATTGGAATGTTAGTTCTGGGAAACAAAGTCAAGGCAGTGGGCGAGGTATGGATCCTTGTAGCTTCAGTTCATGTCTTCATAGATACCAGTATATAAAAATAGTAAACTCAACAAAGAATCTGCCCCATACAGGTTTGCTTTTCCAACCCTTATGATAAATGCTAACTTTTGAACTTGATTTATATTATGAATACTAATACAGTTCCATCTTTTGCCTTTTAGATATGTATGCATTGATTGGAGGAACCTTAAACTTGTACTGCAGTTACTATATGCTTTTTTATATCTATCTGTTGTATATTTCAGTATTACTTACCAAATAATGTTTCCGATTTTTGTTTTCCTGCTTTTTGATCGTATATTTTGGAAGAATTTTGCTTCACTGATTTTTTTTCTTTCTAGGGCCTAAACAAATAAAAAATGATTCTATTTCTCTGTATTGATTCAGTTGTTCAGGTGCTGAACCATTACTACTCTTCCTTGTTGTCCAGCTGTGGTATTTTGTGGTTAAGAGAGGCTAAAGGATGTAGTGTGTCATGCTATTTCCTAAATAACGTCAGGAACAAAATTAGTACACATATGACCTTTTGTACAGAACTAGGTGTTATAACTTTTTTTGTTGCAGCTACCAAAAAACCCAATATCATACTGAGTATCACCTTTCAAGTTCTTACTTAAGCTTGTTCAGATGTTCCAAAACTGTGGTGTTGGTATTTCCACTTACAGAACATAAACAGGTCTAATATTTTTGAAATACTCCTAATTGTAAATGTGCCATAAGTGGTTTTGGTCTTTCAGCCTGCCTCGGCCTGTGGCCTTGATTTAATAAACATTTATTAATGTTTCCTTTGTAATGTAAAGATTGCATATTTTTCAGATACTGAAACATGTTGCTGAATCATGCTGCCGAATTATCTGAAAAGACAGTAAATTGTGCTTTTTCTCTGTGTGTGCATCAGGTGACTAATTCAGAAGGTACCTGGGTGCAAATGGATAAGAACAGCATGGTAGAGTTCTGTGAAAGTGATGAAGGCGAGGCCTGGTCCTTAGCTAGAGACAGAGGTGGAAACCAGTACCTCCGACACGAAGATGGCAAGTGGTTTGGTTTTTTGTTTTTGTTTTTAGTATCTTAGAAAGAGAAGATATAAGCAAACTAGATAGGGAAAAAAAGGCTAAGGAAGGAACTGAATTTTAAAGAGACATAACAATTATTCATACTTTTCCATCTGAGTTATTTGCGTAGGTGAACTTCAAAGCTGGTTTCATATCCTTTCTTCAAATGGCTGTTTTTTAAAATATTTCCTCATGCTTTCTTTCATATTAGTTATAGATTGTATTTTTGCCCTTCTTTCAGCTTTAGAGATAATTTTTAAATAAGTGCATAATAACTATGTGTTGCTCTTGTTACTTTCTTTGGTCTGTTTTGTGTTTCTGTGAAAAGCAAGACAGAATCAATTAATAATGTCAATGTTAATTTTGTTAATTCTGCCACATGTAGCATCGCATTAAAAACCTATAACAGGTTTTTAAACACTGTATAAAATTAACGCCAAATTAGGTAATTATTTGAGCTAACAAAGTATGATTGCATTCTGTTAAAATGTGTAGTTCTGTCTTGAAAAATCACATTCAGCTAAGACAAGACCGTAATATATGAATTGTATTATTCAAATAGTAAAAGGAAACATAAACAAAATCTTAGAACACTTAAAAATACTTCGGGGTTTTTTTGTTTGTTTTATTAAATTATCCTTTTTGTTGATCTTTCTCCAAACAGGCTGTCATTGCTGATCTAAGATATCTTCTTTCTACCCTAAATGCTTCATGTGAATGCCCCAAGTTTTCCTGAAATTGTAATTGTCATTTCCTTAACAGATGGTCCTGGACCTTCTTGATGAGTTCTCCTACAAGCCACCTTTGCTTCCTCAAATATGGGAGCAGGAGTGCTCTGTTGGTATCTATACTAGCCAGTCAGTGTCAGGACTAGCCAGCAAATCGTAGAACAGTTTAGTTTGGAGGGAGCCTCTGGACGTCATATATCCAACATCCCTCCCAGGGCAGATTGAGCTAGGTGAAGTTGCTCAGGGCCTTGTCGAGTCAAGCTCTCAATAGCTCCAAGAATGGAGATTTTGCAGCCAGCCTCTTTGGGCAATCAGTTCCAATGTTTCACCCATGTTCATGCTAAACATTTTCTTAATACCTATTAGTGTTTTCCCATGCTGTAACTTTTGTTTGATGTCCCTTGTCCTGTCATCGTGAATCTCTTAAAAGAGTCTTGCTTCATGTTCCCTGAACAGTCTTATTAATTAGATAGTTGAGAGCAACAAGATCTCCCTTTTTTTTTTTTCTTAAGTCTGAATGAACCCTGCAAAGACATTATGTGCTCCAGTCATCTGGCCATCTTGGTGTTCCGTGTTGGACTTGCTCACAGGATGTCAGTGTCTGTTTTATGATGGGCAACCCAAACCTGGACACCACTCTCCAGTTGTCCAGTGGTTTCCTCTTTTCTTTCAAATGTGTAATAAAAGCTAATACCTGTATTCATCAGCATGTTTTTCTTAAATGTTCGGTTAAATATTTCTCTCTAAGAATGCCTGTAAGGTTCTTCTGTTGATCAATTTTCATATAGTTCTCTATGAGATGGATTTGTTTTAGTTCACTTTTCTCAAGGTTATTTTTTCCTTCTTTAGCATATATTTCTCTATTTCTGAATATATTTCGAGAGTTTCTGTCTGTAATCTCTATGTATGGAATCTGTCTAACTCATCCAATTTTTGAAAGCTGTCCTCATGAAAAGCTGCCATCTCAGCAACTATATTCTGTTTGTGCTCTTTAGTTATAGACTTGCAGTGAGGCTCCTGCTTGTTCATTAGAATAGACTCTTTGCCCTGTTTTCAGCTTGGCTGTCTTGTGTAGAAAAATGTTTGCATGGATGCTTTGATGATTATCATCATATTACAGTATTAAGGCAAAAAAAAAATCCGTGGTAATACTTAAACATCTTCTGTGAGCTATTTCTTGACTTTGTTATAAAACATAAAAAAGGCAGAGGAAAAACAAGGATACTTTATATATACTGTGTAAATTTTGTGAACAAAAAATGTTTAACACTTAGCTTTTTTTTAAGTCATAAATCTTCCATTTTTAGTTTAGTCTGATTTTAGGTTCTGAAATTGAATATTGATCAGAATAGTTTCTTACTATTGAAAACGTGCATATTCAACAATATTAATTTTATCTTTTCTTTTTCTGTCCTAAAATGAGACTACTTTTTTAGTATAATCTAGTATTTCTGACATTAATAAATATTTTCCCAATTGGTCATCTAAATATTTTTACTTTCAAGTCATATAGACATGTAACTGTGCAAAACTACATTGTAGGCTCCAAACTTTGAGGAACAAAATTTAAAACTAATTTTATAATCCAATTAGTTGGCATATTATTTTAGTAAATGTCATGTGTGACCCCTTTGCCTGGTTTTATTCATGTCTGGATAAATCTTTGTTTATATAATGAAAATTAAGACACCACTTGTGCGCCTAGCTAAGCGATTTAAGAAGTCATTACTGACTACTGCTGGGATATTTCAGCCTATTCTGTGTTCTGAATCCATTTCTCTACCAAGCAAAACTAATGAGCTTAAGCTGGAAGTGATTTAAAACAATCCTTTTTATTTACCATGAAATGAATTAGGAATGCTCACTTTCATCAATTACAGTGCCTTAATTGGAGGGAAATAATGACTGGTTGAAGGAGTTCCAATTCATCTGCAATTTCCTGTATCTTCATCCACAAATTATACTTTTTTTCAGATTAGCTTTATGTTGTTATTGTTTTAAAAAATGAGGAGGAGATTCTTATAAAGAAATTAGGTTTCTTTGAGAGGCAAAGCAAGATAAGTGCCAAAATCTGCAAGCAGGTATCTAGATATTTGGAGGGAAATATTACAAGATCTACATTTGCCTGTAATCCAGAAAAATCAACTTTTTTTTTCTACCATTGCATAGGTTTTAAACTCTTTTTAAGTGCAGCATTTTGTTATTGCTGTCTAATGGATACTCTAACCTCATCCTTCATTAAGTTGTAGTGCTACTTTTCCATTGTCAGATGTAAATAAGATCAACTTAACAAAGCAGAAAGTGGATTTATCAAGATGTGTAGGTTCTTCGTTTAACAATTGATTAGACTATTGTTCTTATAACAAAATCAAAAAATCAGTATATAGATTTGTGATGTTCTAGCCATCAATCTATTTATTTTAAATTTATCTCTTGTAATTCTACATATGAAGAATGAAATACAAGGATATTTTAGAGACTTTCTTTTTTATATACTGAATTTAAATTTCCCACCCTTCTCATATAACAAAGTGTGTACTCTGAAGTGCACATTTGGTCTGAAATGTTATTAAAATGACACTTAGAAGACTTTTGTTTTCCTAATTGTATCCATTTTCATTTTAGTGTCTTTATCAGAAAAAAGAAAGTTGTCCATAGCAGCCTGAACTTTTAACGTGCGTTTAGGGCGATTTCACATGAACTATTTTTACATCTATTTACTATTTTATCACCACTTGGGATGATATTTCTAACCACATTGTCAGTGATACCTCTCTAAATCCTTTATATTCAAGTGGATTCTATCTCTTATTTATGTTAACTCCTCTGTTATTGTGGCTGTTCGGAAAAACCCCAGGGTATTTTGAGTTTGGCTGTTTTTTACTATCGTACAAAGGTAAAACTATATTGCTCAGTATATACAGTGAATAGATCTGTCAAGAAATGAGTGAAAATGTTTTAAATCCCATGGACAGTTAGTCATGATTAAATATCTATTGGCTCTGAGTTTATTGTCACTCTGAAAGTTCTTTTTCTCCACCCTGCTTCATTTGTCAAATGAATTTAACAATTACCATCCAAAGAATAAATAATTAAATGGTTTGGTATTCCTGGAAAAATTAAGTATCAAGCTTGTTCAAAGTAGCATATAACAGCAAAATTTACAACAACTCAGTCAAACATAAAATCTCTTTGTATGATATTACCCTTCATGTTTTTTGATTTTAGAGCTTGGGTTCTGAACAGGAGAGGTGTTTTCCGTTCTCAACAGAACTGAGTAGAGTGGAAGAGTGCTCTGTGGAGAGAAAAGTTAAAAATATTGCTCCTTTGCTTTGTGACTCATCTTTCCAATATAAATCAGTTACTAAGAAGGTCTGATTCTGAAGTGATGACTTTTTTTACAGAGCAAGTTCTTCTAGATCAGAATGTTCAGACACCTCCTCCAAGCCCTTTTTCGATACAAGCTTTCAGTAAGGGGACGAGCTGTACTAATGGACAAGGATTTGACTATGGCCTTGGAAATAACAAAGGTACGTTATTACACTCAAACATTTTATAAAATAACTTTTTTCTTAATTTTGCATATGTTTTTGTTACTCATTTCCCACTGTTCTGTTGCATACTGATGGCATTTGAGTCATCATCAGATGTAGAGCAAAGGATAAAGCCAGTAGCACAATGAACTACAAGGTATTTTACAATACATATAGTTAGCAAAGTTGTAATTGTTTTTTTCTCTGCTTTATACAGAATATACAGAATATATTAGGTAAAATTAAAAGAGATCAATAAATATCTGTATCTTACAGTTGAGACTTTCTGCAGTTGTGGACACATAATTATAATGCAGAAATGAAAAATATACATTTTTAAAACAAGATGAGACAAATGTCGGATTTAGAAAATACTAGTTTAAAGAAAGATCAAAAAGATATATAAACATTTCTTCTCTATCTTTCTTACCATTTTATGTGCTTTTAATTTGATAACAAGATAAAAGATAATCATTGAAATTTAAGTTGTGAAACTAATTAGATTTAGCTAGTGACATTTCAACCACATAGATACCAGTTACAAATGTCGGAAAGTAAATACCTTATTCATTTTACTGTTAGAAAAGAATTCTCTCTATTAGATGTGGTTTATTTCACTGTCAAGTTAAATATAGAGATATTTAGGCCTTTACAGTAAACTTAGACTGCATGCCTTCTGCTTGCTCACCAAGTAGATCTAGAAGATACAGAGACTTTTGCCAAGGCAGATGTCCTTGAAAAATATTACTGAAATGTAGAGCTTTGTTTTTCTGTTCCTACATATCTGTACTCTACTTGTACTGCTTTGAGAGTGGACCACCAGGGTTCTGTGTATTTTTTAATGCCAACACATATTATGGGTCATTTGCTGAATAAAATGACTTAATTTAAGTCTTATTCTAAAGGCAGAAAGATAAAGGTAAAATTTATGCTGTTGACATACTCTCAAATTGTGGTATTTTCTGTGGATGAAGAAATCGGCTAAATGGGTTTACTTATTCTATGAAGCTGTCATTGCTTCTCATTTCCTCAGGAATGGAGAGTTATTGTCCACTGCATGTGAAAGAGTAGAAATATTATTTCTCCCAGAATATATTTTTTCTTTTGTATCTTTATTGTATATATACCACCTCCTATCTGCATTCTCAGGCCTGCCTAAGAAGCTTTTAAGTTTGGGTATAGAAAGAACTGAAGGTGCAAGCACTGTCTGTTAGGTGTTTTTTTGAGTTAAGCATTTCTGTTGAAGGTGCCTGTTTGTCAGAACTCCTCTTGTAGGAATGCAGCAGTTTCAAAGAAAATTTAGTAACCATATACATTTGTATAAACTGGAACAATTCCCACAAAAAAAGGACTTATCTGTATCTGTGCTGCATTATACATCTCAACCATCTTGGAGCGTTTTATAGTTAGAGAGAGGATCTGCTTGGTCTTGCTGTCATGAGCTTTGCAGATCCTCCAGGATGGCTGTGCTGGCACTTCTGAGAGCAGGTAGTGTCAAACTATTAAAGCAGAACCAGTTACAGGTAACTAACCTGTTTCTACTGCAGTTCTTAAAGAGCTGTTCTGGAAAGAAGTAGAGTAAGATTTAACTTGATCTTCCAAGATATTAGACATTTGAACAATTGTCATTCTTTGTCCAGAGAAAGTGATTGACTACAATAATATATTATCGCTACTAATTTCTAGAAATAAATAACTAAGTAACAGGAATCCTATTTTATTGTGAATCCACAAGTGCAAGAAGGAAGGATTTTCCCTGTTTGTATTTAAGTAACACACTGTTAATCTAGTCTTCATCTTGCTGGAAGTCACTTGCACATTTTGGGATACTATTCTAAGTCATAAGGTTACGGCAGTAGCTCCTGGCTCTGGGCACCCAGAGAGGCATAGAAGGAAACTTCTTCTGACCTCTAGGCCTAGTATCCTCTGTATAAAACATTTCCCCCTCTTCTTCATTCTACAGACACATGGTGTCCACACTGGTTATATCGCTTTTGTATAGACACAGTTGGTGATGTTCAGCTGTTAAGCTTAGTTGCTTTTCTAATGTCTCTTCTACCTGCTCTCAGAAAACAATAGGAAGGACAGAGACTGATAAAAAACATTTCATGATTTTGCAACCCATTAACATATTTGTGCTTACGTACAGTAAAGATCTGAATTGATTAGGTACTCAGGAAGGAAGTAGAACATTAACTGAATTTTTAAAATAATCATTGATATCCAAAAATTTCATCAAAATCATTTGGGGACCAGGCAGTGATGTTTGGTTTTGCTTTTATAGATTGTAAATTTTATAACTGGCCTGAGAGTCTTACCAAATTGATAACAATTGATCAAGAGATAAGACTGGTTCACTCCTCTAATTCTGCTTTGTACATGGAATGGAGAAGTAAGCTACTGGGAAGAATACTTCCTCATTTCTGTCAACTGCCAGTTAATAGAGCAAATCCAACTGTTGAGGCAAATATATGTCAAACACATGGATTTTATCACTTTAATTCTCCTTTGAAATTATAAGGATTTGCATGTTTAGTAGTAATGATTGTGTCTACAAAGAAGGGCTTCTCCACAGAGGTGCTGGGGCTAGAGGAAGTCTGGGCTGTTAGGTCTGTTCTCATGGCACGACGCTCTTGAGCGACGAGCCCAAATGGGGCGCTGAGGGAAGCTGGACACTTGCAGAAAAGGTGCCTTAGGATGGCCAAGGTGTTGATCTCAAAAAGCCCGATGAGTGTTGTCAGCTGTAGTCCAGCTCTTTCCCGAGCTGGGAAAGTTAGACCTAGAAGGTGTGTGGATAATGTTCAGCTGAAGGAAGGTGCACAGAGCACGCTCTGGTCGGTGCCAGCACAGAGGTTTTTGCATGTGTGGCCTGTTTTTTTCTGCCAGTGAGCTGCCCACAGCTGAGAGCTACTGCTGGGCCTTGGTTTCACATGCTGCTGCTTTCTCTGCTACCTGGTGTGAGCACTGTCTACCTAGAGACTCCTTGGACTGAATTTTTTTTTAAAAAATAGCTACGTATAAGAACTGGAAATGCTTCTACTTTAAGAAGAAGGGATTTGCCAAGCATGTCTGTCGTGTTAGAATTGGTATCATTGTTGAATTGTTGTTGTCTATGTACTGATTTCAGTGATTCTACTTCCACAACAGTGAAATAAAATATATTGCTACCTATAGGTGATTATCAAAATAGGATTTCCAGCTTTTTGCTGGTATGTTAGTTCTCGCACTTTTGAAACAGAAGTATCAAGGAAATTAGTGAAATATTTTATTCTGGTGTGCTTGGGTAATATTTATATAGGGTTCCATAGATCCACCAGTCTTTCTCTAGTTCCACAGAAAGACAATTTATAATCATCTTAAATGTGTTCCAGATTCAGTGAGTTGTAATTTGTGCATTAGCAACTAATTATTTGTCTAGCAATATTTCTGGAATACTGTCAAAATGATGCCAAGCTGCAGAACTACCTGATGCTGTTGGGATTTAGTTGGTGGCAGGCTCTCAAACTCTTAGTGTCTGCTTTTCATATTGCCCAAGTGTGCCTGCAGATGTATCGCAGTGTGATAAACTCCACCTTTTTACTGTGGGCATCAAATACTTCTAATGCTCATATATAATTTTTTGAGAATTCGCATTTAGAAATTATAACTACATTTTTAACATGTCAGCTTTTGTGAAGACTCTCTTTTGTCCCTCAATGATTGTATACAGTTCTTCAGGAAACTAATTTCAATTCCTAAATTGTTTTTTTTTTTAAAAAAAATTGATATGTGC
>PTEX01000181.1:666611-737367 GCA_003342815.1 Eudromia elegans
AAAAAAAAAAAAAAAAAAAAAAAAAAAAAAAAAAAAACCAAAAAAAAAAAAAACCCTGATCCTGACCTTGAAAACCAGCATTACAGAACACTTCTGTATTTAAAAAATGTGAAAGATATTTGCAAAAATGAGCAAATATTTGTCAAAGTCTGGCATAGAAATACACTTGCCAAAGTCTAGTGACATGTTATCTTTCCCCTCTCTTCAGTTTTTCTGCTCTTTATCTGCATGTTGTGTTGCATGTGTGTCTTACCGTAAATGCTAGGGATATTTGCTTGTTCTTTGGCTGCTCTTCATTTTTTAGCAAGAAGAATATAAATTAAGATGTTTTTTGAAATGTTTTAAATAATTTGAGTAAAATACTTGTGATTCTTAAAAGCCCTGCTTGTACTCTTCAATAATTTTATTGCCATGCATGGGGTGAGATCTTTAGATTTAGCCACCATCAAAGCTGTGTGTGGCTAAATAAGATTTGTGAGATTTTTCTATTATCTTAATTTAAACTTTAATTGAGCACCATTTTACTGTGCTTTTCTGGAGAATGACAAGTAACAGGTTGTAGTTTTGACTGTTTTGCCCACTACAGGTGACCAACTGAGTGCCATACTGAATTCCATTCAGTCACGGCCAAATCTCCCAGCTCCTTCCATCTTTGATCAAGCTGCAAAACCTCCCTCTTCCCTAGTCCACAGTCCATTTGTGTTCGGACAGTCCCTTTCCTTCCAGCAGCCTCAGCCACAGCTTCAGAGTAAGTTTGTCAGCCTTACCTGCCTCATCAGTCCATTTCTGAAGCTTTGACATTGCTGTTCTTAGTTGCTTACCAGCTACTAATCATCCCTCCATGCACTTTTCTGCTTTTGTTTTGTTAAGTTAGTTTTTCATGAGTTGGAAGCATGTGAGGTAATGCTCCTAGAGAAGCATACCTGTTCAACTTTAATTTCAATACTTTTGCAGTGTTTTCCCTTTTATTTTTTTTTGTTCTCTGCACTGTAGATAACATTCATGAAAGTGCATTTCCAATATTATGTACAAGATGGGGTTTATAACTAAGGTATATATATTATACATTACAAAGCATTGATAGTTCTTTTAACGTGAGAAATTGACTCTGTAATTCTTAAATTTTCCTACTTTCTACATTCCTAATTTTGTCTTTACTTGTAGCTTTAGGGGTAGCTGAAAGTTTGGACACCTGGGCAATGCTTCTAAGAGGCTTCTGTAATCTTGTGTTTGGGGCCCATGGGGCTGACATGCACATCAAAGTTTGCACCTCAACATGAAGAGCAGTTAGTTATTCGTGAGAACAGTTACCGGTGGAAGGTTAAGAAACTGTTCAGCTTGTGTTTAGTGAAAAATAAAATCTTTATGCTCATAATGCGTAGCAGATATCACAGTCGTAGAGAATGAATCCCTTCTTGTCCACAGAATAGGTATGGTCAAGCATTTATTCTGCTATTTGAAATATCCCAGAAGGGCAAAAAAACGATCTCAACTAGAGCTGATTTACTGGTGTGCCAACTAGTTTGGGACAAGAACCTTGTTCCGAACAGTTTATTGTCTAATTTAAGACTTGATGGAGATAATATAAATTATGCATGAAGAAGGAGAGATTTACTAATGTCCCTCAGAGCTACTTCCTTGGGGAACTGCTTTGAAAGAGAAGAAACATGTTGGTTATGTAGTGTGTACGACTGTATAATATGTAGTCTGGGCTAGTGAGAGCTTGCTGTTTTTCTTTAGAAGACTTTGCAGACGGCTGTTGTCTCCAAGAGCAGCTTCTGTGTGTGGTGAGGGAAGGCAGTGGGGTGTTTTTTGTTTGTTTTTTTCCCTTGTTTTTCTAAATTGGTTTAAGGAAGAGGGAAAGGGCTTGTGACAACCTTTTATCTTCAGAGACAGTGTTAGGTTATTTTCTGAAGAAATACTACCATGTGTTAGACAACCAGTTCCTGAGGTACAGAGTTTGAAGAAAATGGAAAGCATTTCGTTTTCATTTTGTTATTCTTATCACACCATTATAAATAGCTTAGTTAGAAAAAAAATGTGGTGTGCTTTGCCAAAGGAAGCTTGGGATGTGTTTTAGGTAGGCTAATATAAAAGACGAACAGGAAATAGTGTTACTTGATTTTTAAGTATTTGCTAGAACTTTGCGAAGGGCTGTAGGTTCAGTATTATTTAACTCCTTTACTAATTCTCATAAATGTGCTCACACAATGGAAAAGGCTGAGAGAGAATTTTCTTTTCATGCAGATAGACAAGTGCAAGATGTTCTTATCATGTCTCTAAGTTCCTTTTGGGTCTTTTCCACGGCTTAAACTCCCTATCTAGAGGGGATAGGATAGTGTGAGTGGAGGTTAGGAACAGCTGTGCTGTCTTGGATTCATAGAAAGGACACCAGTTTGTGCATGTTGATTCCTTGCTTTTTCCGGTCTGTAAGTACTCCTACCTGAGCAGGTTTGCTTTTGAGAGGCTCTACAAATGAGCAGGAACAGATTTACTCAGGAGCTGCAGCTTTCCACTGCGGGATTATTCACAATTATTTGATTAATTGGTCTCTGAATTTTATGAAAAGCGCAAGACTCAAATTGGTTGGTTCTGAACATAGCTAGTGTGTGGCAATCTATAGAGGGTCAGGAAAGGTCTTGTTCCTCAACCTCCAGCATTGTGTGCTGCGTCACAAAACTACTTAGATTCAACAAGTGGGGAGACAAAATCTTGCCACTCTGTCCGGCATCAGTTGCGCGTCCAGCATGAGTTTTTTCAGATGCTACATATTGCCAAAACATCATCCTGAAAAGTGGAGCAAATAAGTTAAATTGCTTCATATTTTAGAGTGTACAGATTTGATATTGTAAGATAGATACAAAGCATACATTTTGGGCGGTTTAAATCCAGAACCTTTCCTAGGGGACATGTGAGGCGAAGTTTGGAGGAAGACCACAAGTTCTGATAAGTGGGGTTTTGTTTTGTTTTGTTTTTTGGTTTTTTTGTTTTAGTATAAGTTTGGGGTTTCATACCTTCAGATTTATAATTATGAATTACAAAATTAGAGTTTCATATTATGTACCCTTTGAAGTTTCAAGGAATTTTCCAGTTAATATTTCAGTTTATGTATTCCAGTGACTCAAATGTTAGCGCTCTATTCTTTACTTTGGATAACAAGCATTGCCAATATTTTCCTAATGAAGCTGCATTTCAGCTTTTGTTTTACTCATTCATTCATTCATTCCCCTACTAATGCTGTCTAATGTTACTTTTCATTTTTAATAGTTAATATTCAGATGCGGATATCAGTGTATATTTTCACTTACGTAGACAAAGAATCTTTACCCAACTGCCACGGTGGCATTTTCAGATCCTGAAAAATGATGTATTTATGGCAGTGCTTAAGAAAAACATCCTCACAGCCTTACCCAGCTCCTGTATCAGTAGCAGCAAGTGGAAGAGCAACGTGTCCTTCTTGCACAGGCATCCACAGGATAGGCAGAGAGGCAAAAGCAGGGCAGAAAGACAGAAGAGTAGTTTGTAGTCTTTCAAGACGATTAAAAACTAGGAATTCTGTCCCTGTAACTGAGCAGCTAGTCTGGATAAACACAGATCATTTCCCAAGGCAGCAAGGAGATTATGTGGGGAAATCAGCCTCCCTGACCCACAGTCTCGTCTCTGAAATGTTTGAGCAGCAGTGCGGCATTCAGTATAAATTAGATGACAACACAATAAAATGTGAGTGCTCTCACATATAGAATGAGAGCACTCACATTTTACTGTGTTGTCATCTAATTGAACTTACTAAAGAATTATGTTTGATCATTTATAGAGCATGACGCTAATATGCCAAGTTGACATTTTAGGCTTGTATTTGTGGAAGTGTTCCTTTAATGTGACCTTGTGTTCCTAATGTGTTTTTTTCTGATTGTTACCAATAAAAAAAGGGGGGGGGAGGGGGGGGGGAAGTGGGGGAGGCCTGGACAGACAACCAGTCATTCAGAAGTTACTTAGCTAGCACTGAAGTATTATTATCATATGTACGCATCAAAGTAGGTAACACTGCTCTTAAATGTATTGCAATACCACAATGAAAAAAATAATTATTTACTGATTTTCAAGAATGAAATTCCAATTTTAAGCATGTGTGAACATCATCACTCTTATTCAATAGAACTGTAGCTGGTTCCTTAAGAATAGGGTTTCTAGTATAGCTGTGTGTACAAATTAGTACCTGTGGTACCACACAACAAATTTCTTGAGCTATGCAAGGATTGAAATCACTAATTTGGAAAAAAAAACTTCTTTGATTTGTACGAAGGTGTCTTCTAATGCAGAGTATCTTCTATATACTTATATGTGAATATAAAAAAAACTCTCAAAAATGTTAATGCAAATATCTTAAAGTGAATATGCTAAATCTCTCAAATATTGTTAGTGTTGTAAGAATTTGAATAATTTTTCCTATAGGAAGGAATAGGAATTAGAATAAAAGCAACTTTGTAGGAAAGTAAAATGGAGTTGAATCTAAAGCTCCTTTGTTGTCTCTCCCAAGCTCTCTCTGACGCTCTGCCTCCAGCAGATTCAATGTTGGTGGGCTCTAACCATACAGAAACTACCTCAGATTACACCAGGATATAATTTTAGATTATTTTCTTGAGGGAAAATTGTTTTATAAGGGTTAGTACAGATGTCCTGCCATGTCTGTAGTGTTTGGTTAGATCTCTTTCACTCCTGGTTATGTCTCTTAATAGTATAGAGAAGCTAAATTTTGGATGACATGGGAAGTTTTTAGAAACAGTTAAGCATTCTTTCCAGTCTTTCCAGCAATCAGTGATACCTTCCAACACAAACATCCCACGTGTTTTTTATTTGCTCAGAAGGTTGTGAGACTTGATCATCTAGAAGGCCACACAGCAGTTTTAGATAATTCACATTTGTGAATTCACAGATTAAAAGTACATGTCTAAAAACAGAGTTTTGGTAAAGACTAGAGACTGCTGGGTTTTTTATAATAAAACATAAATCCTACAGACTAGTCTCTGAATATTACATTTTGGATTCTAGTAACATCGACTGAAATCACAAAATTATTCTTTTTATTCTTTTATAAATGTAACTTGGAAAACGTTAGTGCTTCTTATTTAAAACTAAAGTAGGAATCTTAACGGTTACCTCAGAATATTTAGTGAAGGATATGCATATCATTTAAAATGCTTGTTTTTATCTTTGCTATTTTTTCCATTGAATCTGTGCTGCTTCTGTGCAACTGTTTTCCACTGTAGAAACTTCATCCTGCTGCCTTGCTTCTCGTGAACGTATTTACAAAACTAGTGATGTAGCTGGGCCTGCTTCTGCTATTTCATCTCTCTCTCACAAACTGAAGGGTGGGTATGCATGCAAACATAGCAAGGTTATTCAGATTTTACATTCAAAGTGTTTTGCTTTTTTTTCCATTCATTTTCATTTCATTCACTTAATAAAATACTATTTAAAAAATAAATGTTCAAGTTTGGTATTTGTTAGAGTTCGTTTGACGGAAACATTCAGTGTTAGCTTACTGAGTTGCAGTGATTATGTGATTTAACTGTCCTTTGACACTTTGTAAACAGAAAGTTCACTATTAATCCAGTCTCATAGTGCTTGCTTTCAAGCAGCAAGTCAATGAAATATAGAAGAAAAGGGGAAAAAAAATTCTTTTTTGATTTACAGATAAATCAATTTGATGCAGTGTTATGCAGAGCTTGGGGAAAGAGAGGAGGGACTTGGTGCTGGCTGAGTCTAGAATGCTAAGTAGAGCAATCTATCTGTATATGCCAAATCATAAATAAATATATAAAAAATAAAGAATACATATTTTTTTAATTATGGAAAGTTGTACCTTGGATAAAAAGTTTTGATCTAGCATGACTATCTACTTGATAGTCACTGCTCATACAGGTGCTTTGAATTTGATACATGGCCCAACAGTTTCCAATGTGTTATGTCCTTTAAGATAACAGTTGTCTTCCTTTCACTTCTTTTTTGGATGGGGGGAGTTCTGCAAAAGAGTCTTTAACTGATCATTTCCAGGGAATGTTCTCATCTAGAAGATGTTAAATTAGTCCATTTTGTGTCTTGGAAAAGTGGATATAAAACAATTATAATTTTCATTTCTAAATTCATATATCACAAAGTAGACGTCAAAGAGTTTACTATTATAACTGGTGAATAACTGAGCTAGCATTGAGGAACGGTTGGTTTGACATTATGTAAACTTCTTTTATTCTTTTCTTTAGCATGGGTAATCATTTTATATATATATATATATAATATATATATATATATTATATATATATATATATAAAAAGACATACTATTTTATTTCTTCCCTTCCTCTCCACCAGCAAATTGTGTAACTCATAAGAAAAAAAAAAGGATTGAACTCTCAAAATTCCTTAAAGAAGCTAATGTTTCAAATATTCCCATTGAATTTTACTGCTTACATTTGACATACTGTTCCTGAATATAGACAAAATATTTCTTCTCTGCCTGGAGAAGTATGAACTCATAGGCTGTTCTGTCCTGGGAGGGGAAGAAAATACTGACAGGTTTACTGAATATTCCAACATAGGTAGTAGTCATTTTTTCCTGTTGCTGCTGTGTTTTGTTATAAGCTACATAAAGAGGGTGCAAAATAATAAGCACTTTGTAACCTGAGTAAACATCTGGTTTGTAGGCTTCACCTCAGAGAATATCTTTGTTTTTGTACTGTGAGGGGTAACAGTGTCAGCAGAAAATGAGATCACCCATGTCTCTACACGTTCCCTAGCACAGAAATGCAGCTTCGTGCATGAGAGCTGAAGGAAGCTGGTTCAGGTCACATCAAGCATAAGGAAGTGAAAGCAGATTTCCTACCTTCAAAGTAAATATTGACGGTCGTGGATAAAAGACAGCTCCTCTAATGTCCTTTTCTTCTCTCCATTCCCATTAAAAGTCAAGGTCAAAATTTTCCACACATTGATTAACTGAAACTAAACTTTTTGACAAATTACTGTTCCCCCAAATGAACCCAGCTCAGTTGAAATATTATTACAGTGACTTAAAATCCAATAATCCAAAGTACTGAAAACCTTGTTCTAAAAGCTTTACAAGACATGCTGCTGCTTTTTTAACTAAACAAGCCCCAGTCAAATCAGAAGGGATAACAATTTGTTGAAAGTTTTGCAGTGTAATAATTTGCAGAGAGAGTTATATAGAATAACTAATTTATGATTGCCATGTTGTTTGGCAGCAATTTATTTCAACATATTCAAATGTTAATTTGAATGTTGAAATGTTAATTCAACAAATTCAACATATCTTGAATTTTCAAAATGTCATTCTACAAGAAAGATTGAGTATGTCTAAATCATGATTAGAAGTAAACTATTTAGATAAGATACTTATTTGCACATGTTTGTAGATAGCATGTATTTATATTAAGCTGTATGTATATTTAAAGCCATGTGGATTAATATGTGTACAAAATTTATTTACATAGAAGTAATAAATTACTGCATAAAAATAAGAAGATACTGAAGACTAGAGTTGGTGGTTTACCTTAATAGTGAATAAGAAGTAAGTTGTATTCTGTATCAGTATTATGTGGTCTCAAAAAATGCAGATGCCTCAGGTTATCTGTGTGATTTGTTTTAAACATATTTGTAAGTCTTTTACACACTTTATAGCTGTGTTTATTTTCAATTTTATATGATTCCTGAGCATGAAAGAAAACAAACCTGGCTGTGTGTATGATCTCTCAGCAAGCCCCATTGTTATAATCAGTCTGACACACACAGAGATAATCAGTACAGAATCCTTGGTTTCTATTGCAACACTAATAGTCTTAGTTAATAAGTACTGTATTTCTAGGTAAGAAAGCAAATTGTGCTTCATTTGTTAGTGTGGAAAAAGTAGTGAACTGCAGCTTCTGATAACTTCTGAGTTGTATGTTTTCTGTAAATATTTCCTAACATATTTTGGGATGCATTGTTTTTTTATATATATCTTTGGGGGAAAGTATTGACATTATTTTAGTGGAAAAAATCCATTTAGTTTTAGTTTTATGTGAACAGGAGCATGTGCTTGAACTGTACATTTTGTGGAGGTCTTTAATCCTTGACTCACGTTGTTAGAAGTATTAGTGTTAATATGATAGTAATTTGATTATAAAATGTACTAAACAGGTGACCGAGTGAATTTCACAGCAGCTGCTAGACCCGTTTCTCCAGCAGGAAAATCAGACATGTCATCAAAACACAGGGTTGACAGCAGATCACCTAAGCCTGATGTGCGAATGAATAGAGTTGCTGCTGACCAGAAGAAACCTAGAAATACAGAAGGTTTATCTGCTAGTGAATCTCTTATGCTGAAATCTGATGCTGCAAAATTGCGGTCAGATTCTCACAGCAGATCTTTGTCTCCAAACCATAACACTCTGCAAACACTAAAAACTGATGGAAGAACAACCACTGGTCTGAGAGCTGAATCTCCAGGACCAGGAACCCGGTCATCCTCTCCAAAGACAAAGACGCTTACAGCAGTTAGATCTGGTGCTAGTTCTCCACGATCCTCATCACCACATGATAAAACTCTACCTCAGAAAGCTCCATCCCCTGTAAAAACAAAGCTTGATCCTCCTCGAGAACGATCCAAATCAGATTCTTACACATTAGATCCAGACACCCTTCGCAAAAAGAAAGTACCACTTACAGAACCCTTGCGAGGGAGATCTACTTCACCCAAACCAAAAATGGTTGCAAAAGATGGAAAACCTACAACGGAAACTGAAAACAGAGCTCCTTCCCCTCACGTCGTACAAGAAAATCTTCACAGTGAAGTTGTTGAAGTATGTACTTCAAGCACTCTAAAGACTAACAGCATTATAGACAGCACATGTGAAGATAACACAGAGTTTAAAAGTGTCGATGATGGTTCTAATAAAGTTCATTTCAGCATAGGAAAAGCCCCGCTGAAAGATGAGCAAGACATGCGAGCCTCTCCAAAAGTGAGTCGTAAATGTGCCAGTAGGCACACAAGACCCAAAAAGGAGAAGTCCAGCTTTCTTTTCAAAGGTGACAGTTCCAAACCTGTAGAGCCAGCCAAGCAAGCAATGTCGCCTTCTGTTGCAGAATGTGCTAGAGCTGTCTTTGCTGCTTTCCTTTGGCATGAAGGAATAGTCCATGACGCTATGGCCTGTTCATCTTTTTTGAAGTTTAATCCAGAACTGTCCAAAGAGCATGCACCGATACGAAGCAGTATGAGTCAGCAACCAGCTGAGGAAAAAGAAACCAAGTTGAAAAACAGGCATTCCTTGGAAATATCATCTGCTCTTAACATGTTCAACATTGCACCTCATGGCCCAGACATATCAAAAATGGGAAGCATCAATAAAAACAAGGTCCTCTCTATGTTAAAAGAACCACCTCTGCATGAGAAGTGTGAGGATGGAAAAAATGAAGCTACCTCCTTTGAAACATCTAGTCATCACACAGTGAAATCAAAGTCTCCACTTCCATTAACACTGCAGCACTTGGTGGCTTTTTGGGAAGACATTTCTCTAGCAACTATTAAAGCAGCTTCCCAGAATATGATTTTTCCAAGTCCTGGTTCTTGTGCTGTATTAAAGAAGAAGGAAAGTGACAAAGATAACAAGAAAACCAAAAAGGACAAAAAGAAAAAGGAAAAGGTTGAGGCCAGGCCAAGGGGGAATCTTTTTGGTGAGATGGCCCAGCTTGCAGTGGGAGGACCCGAAAAAGACACCATTTGTGAGTTGTGTGGAGAATCCCATCCATATCCAGTGACTTACCACATGAGGCAAGCTCATCCAGGTAAGATTCAATATTTTTTTCCCCTTATCAGCCTATAAAATATTATTCACACATTGACATTAGTTGCTGTCATACAAATAAGTCGAGCTACCTTACCAATATTTTAACACAGTTCACAGTGTAAGGTAAATGAACAATTGATGCGCTGAGCACTTGTATAAGAAATTTTAAGTGTTATGGGCCACAAAAGATGATCAAGGGATGGCAGCATTTCTCATAAAAGGAGATCCTTACAGATTAGGAAAGATCTTATCAGTGCTTATAAATACCTAATGGGAAAGGTGCTCAGAAGAGGGAGCCAGAGTCTCCTCAGATGTGCCCAGTGAGTACCAAACTGATGCACAGGAGATCCTGTCATCTGAGCTGTCACAGATGCTGAAGAAGGTTGTTTGAAACGAAGTCTAAACAATGGACTGACTTTACAGGGCCTCATCAAAAATATACCATTTGTTAAAATTTATAAATTCAAACTGATGGGAAAATTGGAAATAAAAATTGAAGTATAATATTGATTAATCAGAGTTGTCTAATATCTGTTTTTCTGTTACTAATTACCTATTGCAATCCCTAGGTACCAGTGACTTGTAACAAGATGTACAGTTACAAACTGTAAAGTTTTAAACCTAAGTCAAAAGGTAGTTTGCAAAAATTTTAAATGGTAACTTGAAAAAAAACCATAATCTTTTGAATCTTTTTACCCTGTGCAGGTTGTGGCCGCTATGCGGGCGGCCAGGGCTATAACAGCATTGGACACTTCTGCGGAGGGTGGGCTGGTAACTGTGGCGATGGGGGTATTGGAGGAAGCACTTGGTATTTGGTTTGTGATCGATGCAGAGAAAAATACCTCCGTGAGAAGCAAGCAGCAGCAAGAGAGAAGGTATATTTTTCTTTCTTGTGTGCTTATCTCTTTATGTACTTAATCCTAATATGGGTTTGTAAACCTAACAAAATGTAGGACGGATATGGTAAATTTGGATTTCAGGATGTTATAAAGTATTGAAATATACACTTAAGTCATTGACAGCTTTCAAATATAGAAAATTTGCTAATTACTTCTTATTTGGTACTCGGCATTATTTCCAAGGAGTAGGTGATTCTTCTCCTCTACTCAGCTCTGTCGAGGCCCCATCTGGAGGGCTGGGTCCAGTCCTGGGCTCCCCAGTACAAAAGGGATGGGCACCTATCAGAGCAATCCCAGCAAAGGCAGCTGAGATGGAGGGCCTGGAACATGTGGCTTCTGAGGCCTTGAGGGCGCTGAGGCTTTGTAGTCTGGAGAGAGCAGACCATGATGGAGACCTATCAGTGCATATAGGTACCAGCTGGGACATTGTGAGGAAGATGGAACCTTCTTTCCAGTGAGAGTGGGCAAGTGCTGAAGCAGTTTGCCACAAAGGTTGTGGAGTCGCCATCTTTGGAGATATTCAAAACGCAGGCGCACTTGGTCCTGGGCAACCTGCTGTAGTTGGCCTGCTTTGGGAAGTTGGGACTTCCCAAGGGAAGGGAAGGATAGGGAAGTTGGACTAAGCAATCACCCGAGGTCCCTTCCAACCTCAGTGATTCTGTGACACTTGTCTACAGAAAGCATACAGGTTGGAAAAACATCTGAAAAACACAGTGGTGGCCCAGGGGAAAATTATAAGGAATTTTTTGTGAACACTCAGCTGGAGCTGTCTGCCACTGAGCTTGACTAGTTTTCAGCACTTCCAGATATCCATAACAGAAATTCATCCCTCTAGATTATGAATGTGGAGGACAGTATGTGTTGTGTTTTCCGTAACCCTCTTAACTTTTTATGAAGCTGATTTCTGATGCTAACTTTTCTCTGTCTTCTTCTTCCTTTTTTTTCTTTCTCATTTCTTGCTGCTTGTCTTGGTTTCTTTTATCTGTTTAGGCAAGCAGAATAGTGTTAACTTAATCATCCTGAGGTAAACGTCTAGCATGAACACTCTTTGCTGTTTGTTACAAGTTTGCATAGTTATCAAAGTAGAAGTGTTATTTTATAATGGGAAGCATCATTTATAATAGGAAGGAATCAAACAACTTTCCTGTAAGTGACATTGTCAGTTTTTCCTAGGATGAAGTATAAACTAATTTTTTGTGTGTATTTTTCTAGATTAAACAATCTAGGAGAAAACCAATGCAAGTTAAAACTCCTCGTGCCTTGCCAACTATGGAAGCTCATCAAGTGATTAAAGCTAATGCACTATATTTACTGTCACTGAGTAGTGCTGCTGAACCCAGTATCCTCTGCTATCATCCTGCAAAAACATTTCAGTCTCAACTTCCCAGTGTCAAAGAAGGGATTTCTGAAGACTTTCCCATTAAAATGCCATGTTTGTATCTACAGACACTAGCAAGGTAATTAAAAGCAGCTTAAGAGCAGTAAAATTACATTATAGTTTACACTAACTTATGGAAATCACAACTAGCTTCAATGCATTAGGTGAACAGTGAATGAATAGCGTAAGCTGATGATCTGCATTTGCAAAGAACTTTTGTGCCTATGTATTTTTGTAATTTCTAAGCTTAATGCTGATTTAAAGTTCTGATTTGATGCAGGCACCATCATGAAAACTTCGCTGGATACCAGGACGACAACCTCTTCCAGGATGAGATGAGGTACCTGCGCTCAACTTCAGTACCTGCACCGTACATCTCTGTTACTCCTGATGCAAGCCCTAATGTCTTTGAAGAACCAGCAGAGAGTAACATGAAATCTATGCCCCCAAGGTACTTCCTTGTAATTCTAGGTACTATATACAGATGCTAAAATATTAGGATAATGAAAATTAAAAAAAAAATAAGTCTAATATTATTGTAGTTAAGTAGATAAAATATCAAATCAGCCCAGAAAATCTTTTGAAATTGCAAGAAAAAGTAAATTAACATAATAAATCATAGTTAAACAAATATCTTCAGTGAATCATGGCAGTGCCAGATGTATTTTGTAGATGTCAGCTGTCAGATGTACTGGTTTGCACACTAGCTGTTTGGTTTTGATTTAAAACTTGAAGGGCTAGTGCAGGTGAACTGTTTTCCTCGAGGAAAAGCCTTGATGTCACAAGATAAATGCAAATAAAATGTTTGTTCTGAAACTGCTAAATTGCTCTTAGCATGCCAAGGTATGAGAGAAATTCATCCTTACTCCAAGGTCTACTACTCCCTGTAGAGACAAAGAAAATTTTCCAGACTCAAAACTGTAAAACTGAATAAAGGATCAGATTTTGGTGAAAAGTTAAAAATTTCACTGAAAAAGTGAATAGATAGATAGATGGATTCTGATAGGTGAAGCCAATTTCCTACCTAAATGAGTTTACCATAATCTAATTGAAGTAGGTATGGAGATTAATAAATGGTCCAGAATTACCTTTGATGCTTGAGATTTTTTCAGATATCAAACAAGAATCCTTAGTATTATAATAAGGACAAAATGAAGCCAAAAAAAATGCTATTAGTCTGTTTTTGTTTCAATTTATTGTATTTTACACTGACTAAAAAAAGTGTACTGGAATGCTTCAATCTACAATATAGTATTTTCAGAAATAGAATTTTTCTAACAAAACTCCTTAAGAGTGCATCATATGGGTATATTCCCTTATTAAAACTGTGGACACCATGGTCTCCTGAGGTCTATAAGGAGAGCATAAGCTGAGAGTTCTTCTGCAGACTATAAGAAATCTGCTGAAGGTAAGGAGTAAAACATGTCAGATGGGTAGACATAGCAATTGAAAATGGATTTTAAGGTTTATCATTTTAGAAACTTTTATCATTACACAGATGTCTAAATTTCAACTAGTGTGTTTAAAAAGTCACATCATAGATGTTTTCACATGTATTGCCAGGGCAAAATATACCTAAAATTCTGGGGATTATCTGCGTGTATTTTCTCTGAAAAATATCTAAATTCATGGGAGTGCATGAATTACTTGCTGCAAGGAATGAATTATTGCACTGTAACTATAAGATATCTGCATGCTTTTTCATCATGTGTAATTCTAATGTTTCTTTCTTTCCCATAATGTAACAATTACTAGACAAACTTCCATACAATAATAGCATCGTCATTATGAAATGCATGGCTCTCTATTTAGTACATATGTTTTACTTGAATACTGTATTCAGTAATGGGTCTATAACTTCACTAATTTCATTGTAGTTTGGAAACCAGTCCAATAACAGATACAGACCTTGCAAAGCGTACGGTCTTTCAGAGATCATATTCGGTTGTTGCATCAGAATATGACAAACAGCACTCAATTCTGCCAGCACGAGTTAAGGCGATCCCCAGGAGACGAGTCAACAGTGGAGACGCAGGTAAGAGAACAAATATTTGTATCAGGGAAAAAATACAGCATTGGATTTACAAATCTTGGCAGTTATAGACAAAAAATGTTAAAAATACATGCAATGACTTTTCTTTTTTTTTATTAATAACTATGAAATTTTAATCACATAGGATTAGCCTAAGAGCAGCTCACGAATAACTGCAGTTTTCAAATATGTAAAATATCAGTTCTATGATGACTTTTTTGCTTTTTACTTTTACTGTAATTATGAAGTTACACTGCACAAAGAATCTAATGTATGCATATTTTTATGCTTTTAAATAGAAGTGGGGTCCTCTCTCCTGAGACATCCATCTCCTGAACTTTCTCGGTTAATCTCCGCCCACAGCTCTCTTTCCAAAGGAGAGAGAAATTTCCAATGGCCAGTATTGGCATTTGTAATCCAGCATCATGATCTGGAAGGACTTGAAATAGCAATGAAACAGGCCTTACGGAAATCTGCTTGCCGGGTCTTTGCCATGGAGGTATTAATGGATCTGTCTGTAATAAGAGATTACTAACTTCTGTCTCAGATATATTTTAAAACAGTTTATATATATGTGTGTGTATATATATATATGTATGTAAAAGAAATCTATTATTGATTTTGAATTCTTACATCCGTAAGGCTTACAATTTCCCTTAGTTATGTTATTAACTCTAAAAGTCGGGCACACTAATTTTACCTGTAAATCTTCTCCAGTGGTACATTTATGTTTTGGTGCAGGTAATATCTAGGTAGTTCACAATTTCCACCTGAAATGGGTGGTTGCTGCCCAAGTCATATAGAGAGTGAACGAGTCGCCAAAAGAGTAGTTAAAAGATCAGCTACTGCAGTGAAAACTGCAAGAGTGCCGTTCTCTTTCAGTGGAGCATTACTTTAAATTTCAACTGAGCTCAAGTCAAGTTCATATAGAATAAGAGCTTTTTCAAATACTTGTAAAAATATGAGTGTGTTTTTTCAGGTTAAGTAATGATCTCTATTGTAGGCACTATCATCAAGTTTCAGGTCTCAACAGCAGTGTACAAAAGATTTTTAGCTTTGGAAAGAAGAATGTAAGAATATTGCAATCTTGAAAACTCTTTTTTCCCCACTACATTCATTTTATGGAAGTGACTGAATAATTTGAATTAATTCAGTCAGTGACAGAAATGAAACAAGGAAACCAAACCTCAGCCTACAAAGTTGTAAATTAAGAATGTAATTGTTACTATGTTAACCAAATTGAGTAATGAGCAGTACTGCCACCTTATCCTAAAAATAAATAAATCCCTTATTACAAAATTTAGTTCTTTAAAAGGCTATAAGAGTGAAAAGAGCACAGCCCTTAAGTATTTCCAGATTTATTTATTTATTTATTTATTTATTTATTTATTTATTTATTTATGTAATAAGGGATTTATTTTCAGACTTTTGTGTTACTATTTTGACTTTCCAAACCTGTCTATTCATGTCCTTATTAAAGTATTCAAAAGATAGTTTTCACTTCTGCTAAGCTTTGCTTAGCCAATTGATAATTCCTGGCATGTATTTTATTTCAGGCTTTCAACTGGCTTCTTTGTAATGTCATTCAAACAACTTCTCTTCATGACATCTTGTGGCATTTTGTGGCTTCCTTGACACCTGCGCCTGTAGAGCCTGAAGAGGAGGAAGATGAAGAAAATAAATCAAATAAAGAAAATGCAGAACAAGTATGTGAATTTCAGCATACTTTCCATGAAAACAATATCTTTATTTTTAAATCAATTTAGAAATATCTTAGTAAATCAAAAAAGGAGTCTTCATCCTCTTTTTTGTAGGACGAACATAATTATGGGGTTTTTTTAAATCATACAGTGGGTGTTTGAATCCTTTCAATAGTTATAATTACATTTATTTTCCCGTCTCAAAATGCCAAATTTGATCTGCTGATGAATTCCAGTCTTTATGTTATTCTTATATGTTATTCAAACAGTTTAAGAAAAAAAAAAAGCAAACCCACATTTCCTAATCCAGTAACAGCAAAAAATTATTTTGGTTTCTGTTCTATTCCTATTTCCCTACTCAAAAAGAAAAAGAAAACCGGAAAGAAAGTACTTTTCAGAGGAGCTTTTTTGTTCTATGTGCTGTGCCTTTCAACACAATAGGGAAATGCATAGTTTGCAAAATTCACCATGTGAAATGATGCAATTAACACAACATTCCAAAGGTCTCTAAGTTCATTTGTAATTGTTGAAAACATTATCCTGCCCACCATGAATACTTCAAGGGACTGTGCTAGTAATGATAATGATTTCTATTCTAGTAATTCTAGTAATGATAACGATTTCTACCCTTTCAAAATTAATCCAGCTCTGAAATTAGAAGTTCTGAAATGATCCCTTCCAGCCTTTGAGTTCCAGTATTTTTTGTCTACAAAGTGACTAAAATCTCATTCTAAATTGTGTGTGATATCATCTTCTGAACATAGTATAAACCTGCAGATTTATAATTCTACATATTGGTTTTAAAAGCCTCAAATGGTAGCATATGTACATTAAAGCTGATTGTCACTAGCTCAGTCCATGATACCTTTGAGTGCTGTCTCCTTGCCACGCTCCATCAGTTTTCTCCCCCGCAGTAACCTCAGTTGGCTCGTCAGAAACACGACTGGAGCAGTGGAACTGCTGTATTCTCACCAGCCCTTATACTTAGCCTCCAAAATAACAGCCGTCACTTAAAAATCTAAATCCAAAAATAAATATTGTTTTCTATGTAGTTTAGATAATTACTGATGGAAAAAATAAAAGGAGATTAAAAAGAAATGGAAAAAAATGTTACTTCTATTTTATTTGGTCCTTTCTTTTTGCTGTAATGAATGTCAGCCTTACAAAATATCACCTTGAACACTTGACTAGGATGAGTAATTTTATGACATGCTTGAAATTGGCAGCAATTTACAGCTAATTGCTAAACACAGCCTAAGTGATGTATATTCAAATCCTGCATCTTCCTTTAGTAGTGTGATCATGCAAAAAAAAAAAAAACCTATCATAAATGTATGCAGAGTATGTAACAGATCTATGACAATCTTTCAGTGCTTTTCCGTTGGGATTTTTTTGTGTGTGTGTGTGTAAAATATTTGGATTTTTTTTTTTTAATGCAACAGGTTTGGTGAGAAATCCAGTGTTGGACTTACTAAAAAATGGGATGGGAATCTAGAATGAGAAAGGATTTAATAATAATAAAAAAAAAAAAAAAAAAAAAAGAGAGATATTCAAGGGATAATATCCAGTCCATTTAAAGCGAATGAATTGCAGTGGTTACAGAATCACAGGATTGTTAAGGTTGGAAGGGACCTCTAGAGATCATCTAGTCCAACCCTCCCTGCCCCAGCAAGGACACCTAGAACAAGTGACACAGGGGTGGCATCCAGGTGGATTTTGAACTGGGCCTGCTCAGCTTGGAGAAGACCGAGAGGAGATCTTGTCAATATGTATAAGTACCTGAGGGGTGAATATAGGGAGGGCAGAACCAAACTCTTCTCAGTGGCGGCCAGTGACCGGACAAGAGGTAATGGATGCAAGTTGAAACATAGGAAGTTCCATCTCCATGTAAGGAAGAACTTGTTTACTGAGAGGATGTCAGAGCACTGATGACAGAGGAGGCAGGAGGGAGCAGTGCATTAACTGTCTAGTTAGGATACTTGGGGAAAGGTAAATACCTGGGGTCAGAACTTTTCTTGGATAACTAACAGGGTCCAGTTGTGTGCCATGTGCCCTGGGTGTCTCTGCTTGAGCAGGGGAGTTGGACTAGATGATCTCTAAAGGTCTCTTCGTACCTCAATCGTTCTGTAACTTTAAAATTAGTTTTAAATGGATCCCTTCAGGAACTGAGCAGGGTGCATTGGTACTTTTTCCTGTTGTAAATATCTTAATGATATCCATCCTAAACATGTAATATGTCAAAAGTCCAAATAGTCTTGTCGTCCTGCAGGTTGTACAGTATAGAAAATTTGACCCTCTAAAAGTAAAAAATTCTCAGCCTGAATTGTTTTTCTAATATGTTTGAGAAAATTGACTAATAAAACATTAATAAAAATGTTCCAAACAGAATTTTCATGAGAAAAAATGTTCTCTATTAACAGAGCTACCATTTTTAATTTTCAGAATTAAGTGACAGGCTGCAGTCAGGTGGTATTTTTTGTTAGCCATCTGCTTTTCATCATTATCAGTAAAACTAATAATTTCACTGCACTTTACTGCACTGGAAATTTTCCAGTTGTACTTATAGCAGTACAACTGAAGTGAGAAAATCCCCCTGTTCTTTTATTTAAAACATATATGTTATATATGTATGTGTGTGCTTTACATATATATATATTTAAATATATATATAAAACTCTGTGTAATTATATGATATATAAGTTTATATATTATATCATCGATAAAAGACACTATGGCTTTCATCCTTATCATCACTTCCCATGAGGAACAATGAGAGATTATGTTCATGGTGAAAAAAGGCAGCAGTCCCTCTTAGAGTAATTACAAATGTGGATCATTTTGAAAATGGGTTATATGGGGAAGAAATAAATCCTATGCTGTCTACTCTCAGGAACCTAAGGAAAAATACTCAAAGTCCAGAAAGAAGGAAACCTGGTTTTGAAAACTCTTTGTGGCAACCAATATCTTAGTAGTAGTGAGAGTAAGGAAAACATGTATTTATGTGTATATGTAATGCTGAAGAGGGGTGAAAGAACTGCAGAAGAAATGAGGAGGAAATTGTTGATATAGAATGAGGAAATTGACTTGTATGTGCCAAGCATGATGGTGCCTGCTGGAGATTGGGTAGTCTGTTCAAGAGCTATATAGGTGCAGGTTGAAGAGGTAGTTCGTAGAATTACTGCATTTTCCTCAAAAGGAATACTGTAAGTGTTTTTACTCCTATTTATTTTGCCTCTTTTTTTCTTTTTATTTTTTTGCTGAAAGTGTATTAACAAATTCCATTGCATCTTAGGAGAAAGACACAAGAGTATGTGAACATCCTCTGTCAGATATAGTGATCGCTGGTGAAGCAGCTCACCCATTGCCCCACACTTTCCATCGTCTGCTCCAGACAATCTCTGATCTTATGATGTCACTTCCCAGTGGTAGTGCATTACAGCAAATGGCCTTAAGGTAAGCACGAGCTAGAGAGAGTCTCCAGGGGGGCTCCAAGCGTCTTAACAGTAGTGAGGAAAAGATTTTGCATGGGAGATTAGAAGCTCAGAACGCCTTAATTTGTAATTCTTTACATGTAGTATAAAAGATTTTGAAGAGCGAAAATGAATTTGATCTTAAATTCTGTAGTGTATCATCTATTTAAAAAAGTAGTATCACAATATACCATCATATCTGTGTGTATGTGCATGGTAACTTAATATTTGCTTGAAAAGTTTGTCATCTTTTCAGACTCCATTAGCTGATTTTTTTCCTGTGCATTTGTCTTTAATGCAAATACTGTATTTGTAGTTAAGATACAATTTACTCCCATCTTCCTCAAGATAACAAAGCAACAGTAGTGATCCTGGGGGGGGGGGGGAAAGTTAAATGTGTATAAAAAACTTCTGAGAAGCAAAAATGCAGTTAATAACTTTGTTGTTAAAATCTATGTCCTAAGCAATGTTCATTTTTTTTCAGATGCTGGAGTCTTAAATTCAAACAATCTGATCATCAGTTCTTACATCAGAGCAACGTTTTCCATCATATCAACAATATTTTATCTAAATCTGACGATGGGGATAGTGAAGAGAGCTTTAGTATCAGTATTCAGTCTGGTTTTGAAGTCATGAATCAGGCAAGTATTATACCTCTATCGCAAACATAGAGATTGTGAAGAATTTGTAGTGCCTGGAAGCAAATAGTTCTAATTAAAGTGTTTTTACTTACAGTCTTGTATTTCCTTGAGTGGATTTTGCTTATGATTAGAATCTTGTTGATGTTCAGATTTTCATATTTAGCTTTAAAATTCAAAATATTGTGCCTCAATCTGAATCTACATTTTGTGGCAGTGTTTGTGTTACGTTAGTCCAATGTTTAAATAGTTATCTTGAATGCTGGATGTGTCCAGCTTGTAATTCCTCATGTGTTTTTTCTTCATTTATTCTGTAAGCAAGCAAGTACTCCTAATGAACATCTTTAAAGTGTTTTCTTCCATTTATGCATTGTTTTAGGTATTTGCTATTATATTTAGTTAATAGTATGTCCTTTGGTTCAAGAGGTGAATAAATACAACCTATAAATGACAAATTTCTTCATTAATTTAGAGAGCATATTTGTCACAATAACTATCTGCCTAGTTTTAAAAAGTATAGACAATGTACGTATTTGGGCTTAATGTCAGATATTTTAAAGTTTCTTGTTTGTTCTCACAGGAATTGTGTATCGTGGTTTGCTTAAAAGACCTAACAAGCATTGTTGACATTAAAACATCAAGCCGACCTGCCATGATTGGTAGCTTAACAGATGGCTCTACAGAAACGTTCTGGGAGTCAGGAGACGAAGACAAAAACAAAACTAAAAACATCACAATTAACTGCGTAAAAGGAATCAATGCTCGTTACGTGTGTGTTCATGTAGACAATTCCAGAGATCTCGGGGTAAGTGGAAAGCAAAATGTCTCTCATCAGAACTGCGTTATCAAAGCTTTATATATTCATCAATCAAAAGCTACCATTTTCTTTGCATAGATGCATTTGGAATTCTAATTCAGAAGCTTGTGCTTAAAAAATAAAGTTTATAATTCCTGTGATTTTGAAAGCTGTATCTATGATGAATAGATTGATTCAACTAAATTTACAGTTTACGAGAACCTTATACTGGGAAACTTCAGTTCAAATTATTTCATCATTTACCTTTCTTCCTTAGGATTTCTGTAGAAGAATTCAACTTAAGAGGTTTTTACAATATACCAAACTATTTTCCAGGCTTCTGACTATCACTAAGTGCAACTGTCTAATTTGTCCAACCTCAAAATTTCTTTTTCCTTCAACTTTTATTATGCACTGTAATGATACTTTCTAAAACATAGAGTTGCTAAATATAGGGGAAATTATAACATACTTTGATATAGCATGCTTTGTTTTAATTTGACTGTCTCAAGCTATGATAATAATGCCAACAGACCATAGTGAGATATCCTAAAATTGTCATCTCACTATTAAAAAAAAAAAAAAAGAAGACGACTTTTTACATCTTTTTACATTATGTTCATTGATAGACCTATACAGCAATGTTGCAACCTCCAACTTCAACTACAGCTTTTAAAGCAAAGAGAAGAATATATTTTTTGGGTTTTGTTTGTTTGTTTTTGGACAGTTACACTTTGGATTTTTCCTTGTCCTTTTTTATTGATCACTTCTTAAATTTATTTTCTTGATGCTGTTTGTCTCTTTACGTATGCATTCTATTAATATGGAGGAACTCACCAAAATGGTCCTCAACTGCACAGTTTAAGTATTTCTTGTTTCACTTGTCTGCTGCAGAACAAAGTGACTTCCATGACTTTCCTAACTGGCAAGGCAGTAGAAGATCTCTGCAGAATAAAGCAGGTAAGCCATTTTAATAGTTGACAAGGATAAAAATGCAGTCCTTTTTTTGACTGCATGTTCCACAGTTTTTCTGAGCAAATAATTTCTATTTATTATAATGAACATCAAAATGCTTTGCATCATAATATCCATGGAAAATACTGTTATTAGTGACAGAATTGAGTTATTTTACATCTCAAATATCATTTTAATTACCAAAGCTGAAAGGATAAGGTTACCTTAGTTGTGTTCTACAAGTCCAATAGACTGTCTGGTTTCTTTAAGTGTTTCTCCTTTACATAGTATGTCCAAAACAATTACATAGAGCAGTATTAAATATTGTTGGTATTCAGATTCTGATCTCATTGATGTTGCACTTTTTTTATTTCATTTCTTTTTTATCTAACTGTTCAGTTTCCTTTAGAATAATGTAGCTGAAGAGTCAGAAGAAGTTCAACACTACATAAGGAAGAATATAAAAAATTGCCTTCAATTTCTTAACTTGAAGTTTCAAGATACATTTTCTAAAGTGTATTATGATACCTGCTTTTCCTTGAAATTTTTAGTTTTCAGCTTCAAGTAGCTAGCTTTTTGTCTAGAGACTCTCATTCATAATGGAATTCAGTCTTGATGTTCTGCTCCTAAATCAAATGATGGATACCATTTGTGGTTTTTTAGAATGGAAACAATGTTTCTTACTTTGAAACCAATAGGTCCCATCATATATGATAAGCTTTCAAATGGTCAGTTGTCATTTGGGGCTCAGAGCTTTATTATTTGGATTTTTGACAGCTAGTGGTAAAGTTCATCGAAGGAAACATTGTCTTTAGGTGTCTTAAAGCTTTTCTGCTTTATTGTTATAGCATCTGAAAATGCAGAAATTTTGAATAGTGAAAATTATAGAGAGGTAGTTTGTTTTTTCTCGTCCTTCTCTGTCCTCAGAGGACATAAATGCAGCTCCAGAAATCATTGAAAACAAAAGAAAGTGTAGTGAAAATGTGTATGCAAATAGTGAAGTGTCTATGCATATATATGTAGACAGATCTAAAATGTATGTGTGTATATATATTATTGGATGCATGCATACACATATACACAAATACACAGAGTCTCTCGGAGTATTACCGGTATAACTGGTGTTAGGTAACTTTTTCTTTTTCGTGCATAGACTTACTTGTTATGCCTCTCTATCCAGTTAAACAAACTGAGGCCAAGGCAGAGCTCGGACTTCTAGTCATGCTGGTCACACAGTTTAATTGTCATTTTATTCCTTGGCCTTCTTTCTGTCTTCCAAAACACAAAGCTCAGGCATTTCCATGTGTCATTCACTCCCAGAAGACAGGCAAGCCTTCACTGAGCTTTGCTGCCTCCATGCTTACATAGTCATCCTACACTTTCCCACAGAGTTTTTATCTTCAAGCACACTCACACACTACACCCTAATTCATGCATCATATACCTTCTGCTTCACATTATTAAAAAAGGAAAAAAAATGTTTAGAATGTGAATTTCATAGCAAGTCGTATATTGGTCCACTAGTATATAATGGATTTTATTTGGATGTTTGATACTGTGTTGTCAGTTCCCATCTTTATATTTCTGTTCAATAGGTTGACTTGGATTCAAGACATATTGGGTGGGTGACGAGTGAACTTCCTGGCGGTGATAATCACATCATCAAAATTGAGTTGAAGGGTCCAGAGAACACGTTAAGAGTTCGACAAGTGAAAATTCTTGGATGGAAAGATGGTGAAAGCATTAAAATAGCAGGCCAGATTTCAGCAAGTGTGACTCAGCAAAGAAACTGTGAATCTGAGACGCTGCGAGTGTTCCGACTTATTACATCCCAGGTGTGATTTTGTCACTGTATTATACAGTGAAATATTAAAGAATGTGAAAGTTACTATATTTTTTGACTTCTGTGCTTTATGTTATGATGTAAAATGTCACATCTCTATTAGTTTCTCTGAGCTAATTGTCCCTCTCTTCCTTCCAGGTATTTGGAAAACTCATATCTGGAGATGCTGAGCCAACCCCAGAGCAAGAAGAAAAAGCACTGTTGTCTTCCCCAGAAGGAGAGGAAAAAGTACACAATGTATTTATTTGTAATCTCTCAATACTACTTTGCCGCAAAAGTTATCCTGGATAATTTTCAGCATGTGTCCTGTCTTCATGCTATATAATTTCCAGATCAAAATAGTAGTAAAGTGTCACCATTACATATTATTGAAAAAATTGTTGATAATTTTCATTAGTAAATTTTAATTGGGCCATTTTCATTTAATGGAAACACTGTAGCAATGGGAGTGTAATTTCTATCAGCAATTAAAGAAGAACTTAAAAGCTGCAGTAACCGTCAACCCAGAAATCCCTCCTTGCCCAAATCTTGTCTCTCAAAAGAGGTTCCTAGATCTGCTGATGTTTGGGAAAAGTGTGTTAGAAACAGCCCCAGTATCTTTTCCCTAGTATACTCTCCTGTCTTTGAACAAGCAGTAGTTGAAGTGCTCCTGAATCACTGCTTGTGTGCCAACCATTATGTTTAATAGACCAACTTGGTCAGTCCTCAAAGAATGTTTTTTTCTCAATTATACTTTTGCCCTACCTTGTATCTTGTAATAATTTGCATGATTTAATTATTTATTTTGGAAAATGGTATTTTTCTCCTTATTATACCTCCTTTGTGGTAGTTTAGTTATGTTTCCTAGCTCTTACATTGCATTTTTCTTGTATTTACCTTTACCACTTATTTTTCACACGATCTTTATTTTTCATTTCAAGATGTCATTTTATATAGAGGTCTTAAGACCTCTGTAAGGTCCTTTCCTTACATTTGTTTATTATTATTATTATTATTATTATTATTATTATTATTATTTATTATTATTATTATTATTATTATTTTCCGCTCATATGAAAACCATGCTACTCACCTATTAATCTTGTCAAATTTTCTTTCACGCTTTTTGTAGCTCTCAAATGACAGCATTTTGTTACCCATTCAATAGCACATAGAATTTTTAAAAATATTTACTCTAACTGTGTTTCCCAATTTTGGGAACCATTTAAATACATAAACTGCAAAGTATATTTTGTACACTGCTTTATAAGAGTTCGATCAGTGAGTGTATTCAGCTGGACAGAGAAGTTGTGGATAACTATGCTTCACTTACTATACTTGTTGGTAACACCCAACATCATGTCTTATAAAACTGGAAGAAATGCACCTAAGATGTATTATTATTCATAATTAAGTTGATCTCACTGATGTATCTCTTTCTCGGGGTAACAGAAAGCTGCAAGCTTTTAGAACACATTTTGTTGGTGTTTTGTATTAAGTGCTGCAGCAATTAGGAAATGTTCTTGCAACTTGTGATTTAACATTGAATATCCTTTTTATAAAGGCGACATCAGATGCAGACCTGAAAGAGCACATGGTAGGGATCATATTCAGCCGGAGCAAACTGACAAATTTACAGAAGCAGGTTGGTTAGCCCATTCTTAAATGCTTTGAATGCTTAAATTCTGTGTATGTTGTTATAAGTATACTCTTTTTCAGTAAATATGGAACCTTTTGTTTCTCGTTTTCGGTTAGAATTTCTCTTGTTCTCAACAAGGATTGGTTTATATTTTTAAGTATATATGTAGATGGCTTTATACAAAAATCTGATGAGACTGATACTGGAAAAAAAGTCCACATTAATAGGATAAAAAATGTTCTGTTAACCTCAATTTAAACTGCCATGGAATTGTGTTATAAATGCTACTTATTCATGTTTCTTGATAATAGTCCCATGACAATAGGCCAGGACAGATTTAGTTCCAGAGTTTAGGTTCTTTGAACATCTTTTCTCAACGTTTCTGCCATCAGAAGTATTTAGGTTTGATATATTACAGGCTTCGCAAGAGAGTCGGTATAATCAGTATATTATTAAATAATTTCCTTTCTGCATAGTCAGTAGCAGCCTGGATTTGCTGCTTTAATTACTTACTTTCGTCTTTCTTGATAAAATCTTCAGATACGCTTTTTAAACATGTTTAATATGAAAAAAAAATGCTTTCTGAAATTTCTTGAGCTTCTTGAATAGTAGACTATACAGAGAGACTATACAGAGATTATAACTAGTTATTTCAACTGTGTTTGCTAAATGTGCTTCTTTCTGTTCTTTTTTATATCTGAATATCACATTAAAAGTAAAAGGCAGATACTTAAAAAATATTCAAGTGAAGGATTTTTTTTCAGAATGAAGATGAACAAGTCCAGTATCATGTCCAAATACGAAATCCAAATTTGAATTTATGTAGGAAAGTGCTTTAAGGACAGTCCAGATTTCATGACCGCCTTGGCTGTGCCTCAGCCTTGAGCGCGTTTCAGCAGTCGCCTCTTGCGGTTGCTGCTGGTCTAACGGCGTTGCTCTGTGCTCGGGCTGTGTTTGGGCAGGTGTGCGCTCACATCGTGCAGGCCATCCGGATGGAGGCGACGCGCGTGCGTGAGGAGTGGGAGCACGCCATCTCGAGCAAGGAGAACGCCAACTCGCAGCCCAGCGACGAAGACGCTGCCTCCGACGCCTACTGCTTCGAGCTGCTCTCCATGGTGCTGGCCCTGAGCGGGTCCAACGTGGGCCGGCAGTACCTGGCTCAGCAGCTGACCCTGCTGCAGGATCTCTTCTCCTTGCTGCACACCGCTTCTCCCAGGGTGCAGAGGCAGGTGAGAGGCAGCTCTTCCTCCTCCTGCTTGCTGTTCCTAGGAAAACCGTCTCCTAGGAAAACATCATGTGTTCTTGATAGTATAGTATGTACCTGGAATTATCTTTTGCGAAGGGTGGTTTCAGATTTTCATGTCAAAAATGTTATCATAATCAGTTGCAGAGTATGGCAGATTGGGGATACCAAGAGAAGAAAAAAGCTTGTTTAGGCCCAACCCTTTCAGTGTAAAGAAACACGTGCTGCTCTGGTTCCATTCTCCACCACACCACTCGGTGAGGCTGAAATGGATCCTTTTCAGACAGCTCCTGTTGGTTCCACAGCAATTGGTAATGACATCCTTCTCAAAAGGAGAAAAATAACCCCCAAGCATAAACTTTTCAGACTGTGCAAGCTGTCTGTAACATATAAGCGGTTGTCCAAACTACTTTTATAAGGTCTATACCAAGCATACATTTAAAACTAGGAAAACTATAAAACTATTAAAACTATATTCAATTCAGGTGCTGTTCAAGTGAGATTCGCCTTGAAATCTTAGTATATTAATAGTCATCTCAGTATATTAATAGCAAATAAACTAGAACTGAGTACATGTTGTATTCCAAGGCAGGAAAGAAACTTGTTACGAGCATGAATTAAATTTAGAAAATAGATTAAATCCTTCTCACAGAAATAGCCAGTGAAGAAGGAAAAGAATTTTATTTAATTTTGCCTGAAAACTCCCAGCTGTCTGGGTAAGAGTGTTGGTGTTTTGGTTCTTCTTCTAGGTAACATCATTGCTAAGGCGTGTTTTGCCTGAAGTAACCCCTAGTCGCCTGGCTAGTATCATAGGCGTGAAATCCCTTCCACCAGCAGATATAAGTGATATCATTCACTCAACAGAGAAAGGAGATTGGAATAAACTGGGTATCTTGGACATGTTTTTGGGATGCATTGCCAAAGCTCTCACCGTACAGCTAAAAGCCAAAGGAACTACTATAACTGGGACAGCTGGGACTACCGCAGGCAAAGGAGTTACTACGGTCACACTTCCAATGATTTTCAATTCCAGGTTTGTTACAAAGGATTTTATTGCAAACTAATAGCATAAAATAAACACGTGTCAGTTGTATTTTTGCCTTTTAATACTCTATTTTATAATTTGTAAAATGTGTGTAACACTTTTTTGACAGTGTGAGTCAGCAGTTATTACAGTGATACAAATTGCTGTCTTCTAAATGTGTACTGTATTTGTCATAGATATAGATACATAGTAACTAATTATTTGTGATTATTCCATGTACTATAAAATGTCTTTTTGTAGCTATATTCGGCGAGGTGAAAGCCACTGGTGGATGAAGGGCTCAACACCTACACAGATTTCAGAGATCATTATCAAACTGATCAAAGACATGGCAGCGGTAAGTTTCTGTCTTCTAAATGTGTGGAGGGTATTCGGATATTTCTGATAATGAAGAATGCCTTTTGTTTTTCATTAATCTCAGTTATAGTCAGTACTGGGTTAAAGGTGGACATGTCAAGCAGAAAAAAAAAAAAAAGGTGTAGAAAAAAAAAGAGTTGATTCCAGGCCTAGGAGCAATACTGTGTTCTCTTTATGATTCTACTAAATATTTATCCAGTATTCAAAGAAGTTTTTGGATGAGTCACTGGAACAAAAAATGCAGTATTATTTTCTACATTCTTAATTTAGAAGCCTGATTTTTAAAGAATCTTGAGCGCTCAGAACTCCAGCTAAGAAGTAAAAAGTGTCTGTGAAGTAAGAAATATTATTCACAAATATTATATAGAGTTATTATATGTGGAAATTCTTGTTAAGTTTAGCTTCTTTCAGTCATACTGAAGTCTACATTTATAGTTGCTTCTTATTTTCATCATCTGGGCTGACATTTTCCTTGGGTGTGTCTGCTTCAGGCAAGTATTTTTCGCAGAAGAATTTAGTGAAAAATGATTCAACTATTTCCCAGAAATAAAATTAGGGAAAAGGTGACTTTGTATCTGTTTATTAGGAGAAGAGAGAGAAGTAGTTTGGTGGAGTTCAATGCTTTTTAATTCTATACCTAATTCAGTAAAATGATCAAAATCATCCAGATTTTCTTCTTCATTTACCTCTGTTTTGGCTTGTTCAGCAGATACATGTCCAAATTTGAAACTTTATTTTCTAAAGCATTCACTGTTTTTACATTAAGGAGATCCTTTTCCAACATTGCTGAACCAGGGTGGGAATTCCCTGCAAATGCTGCTCTTGATTGTGACTGCAAGATTTCAGAATTGCACAGTTCATCCTTTGTGACTACAAGATTTCAGAATTGCACAGTTCATCCTTAGTTGGTGAACTGACTGTTATTATTAAAGTATGTCTCATCTCTCTGCCGTGCTGCTGCATGAACAGATGGTGACTTATTCTCACCTTCGATCGCTCCACTAGCTAGAGTGAAAAGATCTGTTGTTGGTACCACATGATGGATTATTTTTTATATGCTTTTTCAACACACTAGAAAATTGCATATGAAAAAAATAGGACTGAAAAAAGTGTAGTCTGCAAAAGACAGTAAATGGCAGGATCAGTGTGGTGACTCTTGTACATAAATGCCCAGATGTTTTCCTTAGGCTGCCCACTTCAATCAGTTTACAGGATGCCCCATGCACTGATAAAGAAGACAACGCGTTCAGGACTGCGTATTTTTAAGGCTTGCTGCCACTGTAACAGTGTCCCCCACATACCTAAAGAGTTTTCATACAGCTGCTGAGTAGACCTATTTAGGTCTTCAATTCTTTCGCTTAAGACATTCTACTTGGAATAAATATATAGTTATTTATAGGAAGTTGAGTGTGAATTTCATCAAATATGTCTTTATTTGGAAATACCTGGTTTGCCAGGGTCCTCCCTGACTGGCTTTTTCTGTTCTAACCTAATATCCTAACTTAACTTCACTAGTTACAAATTTATTTCTTTTCATTGTTTTGAATGGAGCAGTTTAATAAGTTGAGTTTTAGATGTTTATGTA
This sequence comes from Eudromia elegans, assembly GCA_003342815.1. Classification (NCBI taxonomy): domain Eukaryota; kingdom Metazoa; phylum Chordata; class Aves; order Tinamiformes; family Tinamidae; genus Eudromia; species Eudromia elegans. The sequence continues at coordinate 696,005 of PTEX01000181.1, forward strand.
TATTTTCCTCTTTAACAGGGTCATCTCTCAGAAGCTTGGTCCCGTGTGACGAAGAACGCGATTGCTGAAACCATCATAGCTCTGACCAAAATGGAAGAAGAATACAGATCACCAGTAAGATGCATCGCAACAACTAGAGTAAGAGCTTTACTAGCTTTTACATTAGTTAACAGCAAGCAAGTAGAGCCAATTATTTATTTACCTTATTTTTTCTCTTTCTCTTCTTATCTTTTTCATTATATTGTCTAGAAACTTAACCTCAACAGGTTAGTTTTAAATTATGACATTCCTGTCACCACAGCAGGAGTTATAAGAATTTTGCCTTCTCTAGATGAACTAAAGCTATTTTTTGGGACAGTTCTGTTTCCTTCATTTTCTTCTTTCCCCAAAACCTGCAAGGTTTGGAAATGAAATGAAAGTGTTAATGTTTACCTGTATTTGCCCTATTTCTGTACTGTGCGGTATGTTTGATATTGCTTTGTTGTTTCTCTCTGATGTGATAACCTGTTATGACAACATACTTTCAAGAAAAAAGATAGTTTTATAAAATGCTCGTCTTATCTGTCAAAGATGTTATTATATTTTATATTGTATTTTAGTATGTTAAAGGGCAGGTTATGTAATATGTCTAAAACATTAAATTCTACCTTCACTTTCAATAGCTGTGGTTGGCTCTCGCATCTCTCTGTGTGCTTGATCAAGATCATGTTGATAGATTGTCTTCAGGAAGATGGATGGGAAAAGATGGACAACAGAAACAGATGGTGAGATTGAAATTCATAACCTTTTCGTCTGTTTTAATTTACTCAGTGGTCTAAGAATTTAGAACAAATGAAAAGGAAAAGTTGATCGGGGGAACTTTATTCCCTCTCTTTTCCTCCATGTAAATGGCAAATACATGTTGGAAACACCTGTGTTCCAGACACAGCTCAGAAAATGAAAATTCTAATTTAAAAAAATAATAGGGCATCGGTTCCAGTGGTATCCAAGATGGAATATGGCCTTTCCAATAGCTGAAGTATATATTTGGAACTGTAGGATGTATTTTTAGTGTATTTGACTTGGTCAATACAATATTTTCTATCAAAGCTTCAACCTTTCTGTGTGGATCCCAGTGACACAGTAAAATTATTCGTCCGTATTGTAATCTTAAGATTCAGCTCTTTTGTGGTCTGCAAGAACTTCCCTTTTTCCATGATTTAGCTTCCTCTTGCAGACCTAAGTAGTGATTCTCTCTGGAAGTGAAAAGAAAGATTTTCTAATTGGGGAAATCAAGCTGGATATAGTAAACATACATTCACCTGGAGGATTTATGATTTAAGCTGAAATATGGCGGATGGATCAATTTGCTGTCCGCATTTTTGAGTATCGTGAAGCTTTTTTAAAAAAATGTGAATCTGGAAAATTCAAAATAGTGAAGTTGGTCTCTATAATTTGGGTTCGGTAAATCCCCGTGGAAGTCAAAGGAAGACTGTACCTTCCTGCTAGCAACTGGGTTGGCTTGGAAGACACCTCTGAGGCAATTTAATGTAGACAGAAAGAGAATGTAGGAGATACAGCTAAATGAATACAGGAGATATAGCTGCATTAAGAGCAAAGGCTATAGCTGCTGAGTGAAGGAAGCAGATAGAAAGGTCTCTGAGGTGATTTAAAAGAAAAAAAAAACAAGGAGAAATTTTTCTAGAAAGTCAGGAAACTTCTGTAGAGGTCCTGTGCAAATCAGATATGGAAAATTGCCCAGCTAAGAGAAAACCTGAACACAGGAACAGTCTCTCTTTTCTCATCATGAGCAGAGAAAGATTTATTTTTTGATCTTTAAATTCTGACTTCCCAGCAGTTTTGAGGGTTTTTTTGCCTAAAAGGTCAACTTGGTTTCCATGTATCTTTAATGAAATGGCTTTAGAAATCAAACACCTGGTTAGTGGATATAGATATGCTTGCTTTAAAAACTCATAGATCTCTTCTAGTGGTAGCAAGTAAGGGCTCAAAATCCCCAGTCTGGCAATTTCATGCTTTTTGTATCCAGGAAAAAACATTTAGATACTGATTATTCTAAAGATCCAGTTGATAGTACAAACAATCTCTTTATTGCCCTTTATGGATTTTCTTGCATGATTTTTTGAGAGAGTGAAGACAGAGATGTTGAAAGTTTAATAGAGAATTGTTTTGTTATATTTCTTCTTTTTTTTCCAGCCAATGTGTGATAACCATGATGATGGTGAAACTGCTGCAATTATTTTATGTAATGTCTGTGGGAATTTGTGTACAGATTGTGACCGATTCCTTCATCTGCACCGACGAACGAAAACCCACCAGAGACAGGTAGAGCATATATGAGACTGTGTTGTAGGCATTTCATGGACTGTGTGCATTTCTGCAGTTAATAGCTTAGAAAAGAGTAAGAATCCAATCTGCTAATAGTGTTCTTTTTGTTATTTTGGAGATAGGAAAGATACATATCCATTTGATTCTTTGTTCAATGTTAGTTAAATTTCCTTGCCCTTTGTCTTTTGCAGACTGCAAAATCACGTAGCACTCCCCAGTCTTAGGGGATTTGTGCTACATTACTTCTATGCTACATCACTTTTTGCTTTCTTTTTCTAACATTGTTTAGAAACATTTCTCAGGAAAAATCTACAAACAGCATAGTCCTTCCTAAAAATGTGCTCTTTTTTCCTTTTAAATTCTGTCTTCTATATGTGAAGTCAGTGCTTGTTACTGCATTCATTTCATTTCATTTTATTTTATTTTTAATATCCAAGAAGACCCCTTGACAACTATTTTTTTTTCTATTGATTCCATTATTTCAGTCCTCTCACATATGATCTTCAGGTTCCTTTTCCACAGAAGTGTGCTGTCATATGAGTAGGCTTGAAAACATTGTAGTTTCTTTTCTCTGTCATGTTACCCTTTCGTCCCGTCCACCTCTGAGCCTGAAATGCCATTCTCCTTGTGGTATTGCCACTCATTTATTTTTCTCATTGAAGATTTACCTCGAAAGCACCTACATTAGACTTTCAGTTTGTGTGAGGAACCAGAGCTCATCATCTCCACTTTGGTTCGTGTTACAAAGCAGTCCATGAATCAAATTCTTTTCGGGTGACACTGTAGAAAATGAGAGATCCAGTGGCCTCCAACTGCTAATGGGTATTTGGTCCAAGGGATCAGGCTGCGACAGAGAACAGGAATTAGCAAAAGACCAGATACTTGGCACCAACGATTTCACTCTGCAGGACTGTTCCTTGGTGCCTCAGTATTTGTAACGCAGATTCAGCCTTGAAGTTGCATGTGGATCTTTCTCTTCTATTTCTTAGCTAAAATCTTGCCTAACCCTTCTGAAAATTTCCAGTTTTACCATCTTAAGAAGACTATTTCATGTGTCTATTTCCCTGCCATGTCACATCACAGTCTAGTCTCATTTATTTTTCTGATTTCTCCTATATAGCCTGTTCAGATTACAATTGATGAAAGTAAGTTCTCGTCTCACATAAGCTCTCACATCTCTCCTTTATCTGCCCAAAAGAGCTATTTATCAGACTTCACTGTCCACCCCTAAAAGCATGTTTAAACTTTTAATCTTTATTTACCACCTTTACCTTTACATCTGTCATGTCCAGCCCCTCAATTTAAATTTTAGACTGTGATGCTCACTGTCTGATATCTTCTGTTAGCTTCCTTTTCTGTGTCCAGCTTCTGCCATATCCTTTACTGTATTTTCTCCTCTCCATGAAAGGTCATCCTGTAAGTTGTTATGACATGCTTATACAAATCCTTCCTGAAGAAATTAGTTTTGTTGTTGTTGTTGTTTTGTCTGATTGATTATTTGTTTGTTTTTCATGATTCTGCTACAAATAAAGTAGTTTGAGTTTTTACATCTGTGCCAAGAACAAGTCTAACTTCTATTGCATTGCAGCTGAAATTAATGAAAACAGAACCACCTTCAAAACCTAGGAAAAGACCAAGGATTTAATTCAGTTGTTTAATATTACAAAACTTTTTGTGTCTCCTGATTTTAGTTAAAGATATTCACTGTATAATGTTAAGATTGTAAGTAATCTATTCCAGAGAAACTGGACTCACAGTTCAGCTAAGAAAATAGCTTACTTGTAACACACAACACAGTAAATTTTACACAGGCCAATAACTTGAAATGATTTGATGTATTATATGGATAATAAATGAGAAATAAATATGCTCAGATTGAAGCTTGGTATTGTCTGAAGATCGCTGGCAGGTAGATAATCTGCCAGGTCACATCAAGCTACAAATAAAGTTACAGAGTGTCTCTGGATGGACTAGTGTGAACCAAGTGTCTGGATGAAAACCTCTTAATGTGTAGGTAGTAAAAAAATGTTTTGTGTATCTAGGCAATTGACTATAAGTAAGTTGACTTGGCCAGTAAACCTTAACATACTGGCTTAATCTGCAAAGGTAAATGATAATAAACATCTCTGACTTGGAATTAACAATCTTCTGCATGATACAGGCAGATTATTTCATGACCAACCAGCCTGGTGTTCTGACTTTTGCTTTTGGAAATATCCAGGCTATTTCCTCACTTTCCTTCATCTGATTCCTCCCAGTCATCTCAATTTGTATTAACAGAGCTACCGTTAGTTTACATAAATTCTTTATAATTTTCACTGCTGTTTTGATAAACTACTAAGACAGTTATGTAGAGATACTTCTCATTTTATGCTTTAAATATGCTGTGGCCTACTGAGTGAGTTGAATGGCAGTTATGAACTCCACATTTTATATACAATGAATTAGGAAAAAAAAAATTCAACTCTCTTCTTAGCATTGCTCTTGTTTTCCAAGCCTCTTAGTTCCTAGCTTTCTCAAATTAAGCATTAATTTTATATATTTTCACCCTTAAAACCAAAATGCTGCACAGGTTTTATGCATTCTGGAGTATGTACAAATTACCGAATGTAAGAAAATGGCACTAGACATGGAATCTATAAAATACTTGATGAAACTCCAAAGAGCTAGTGACAAAAATATCATAAGGATACTGCTTATTTTCTGTTTGGTTAAACTGACAGGTATTTAAAGAAGAAGAAGAAGCTATCAAAGTTGATCTGCATGAAGGTTGTGGTAGGACCAAACTCTTCTGGCTGATGGCATTAGCAGATTCTAAAACTATGAAGGCTATGGTGGAATTTAGAGAACAAACAGGTAAAATATGAGTGCTGCTTCTTGTTCTTTTTCCTGATTTTTATCTTACTGAATACTTGTCAAAAAGCAATTGAACAAACAAACGGAATATTTGGAATTTTCTCATGCTTTAGGATAATGCTTTTGATAGTTGTTTGCTAATTAAAAAAATTTAATGCTGTTCTGTGATGAGTGATAACATGACACTTGGAACATTCCCAAATAAAGAGGATCTGCTCAGGAGGGATGCAACAAATACAAGTTTGAAGCAGGAGGCTGCCATCAAAGTAGGACGCTGGCAGTTAGGATTCATCTGGCAATTGTGTAGATCCACAGTGGAATTGATAGACATGGACACTTCAGGACAGCAAGTCACCTCACTCAGAACGCTTGTCCAAAATAACAGTGAATTGCCCTCAAGTCTTTATTTCACTTCTTCAATCACAGCAGTCACAGGATTTTTACGTGTGATGTAGATGTGTATTGTTGAGATCTAAAGGTAAATATCAGTCAAAAGAACTGAATTCATAGTTCAAACAGGTTCTGAGAGCTAATTTGCCAGACCAAATTAAACAATGTTTTTAATTACAAAAACTATGAAAAGGTGTGTAATTACAAATTACTTCAAAACAGAAGTTTATTGTCTTAGAAAACGTTAGACTTCCTGAATTATTTATGCTTAATTTGTTTAACAGTCACTGTGTGTTTTACGAGATTTTTGTTTGTATGTCTACTCTTAGAATATTAATCGCTTATATTTCATGACAACAGTTTTTATTTCTGTTTATTCTGGGGACATAGGGAAGCCAACCACAAGCAGTTCTGAGGCCTGTCGTTTCTGTGGGTGTCGGAGTGGAACAGAGTTATCGGCCGTGGGGAGCGTTTGTTCTGATACAGATTGCCAGGTGGGTACTAATAAACATCAATCACCGTGAGCTACATAAGATAGAAGAGGTTCTAAGATCTAAATAATTATTATTTTGAGAAAATCTCCTTCATCCAGATAGTCCACTTTAAATCACACCTTTTATACAAAAAGGGTTTTAATACTGAATTTTGTTTGAATATTACATTACAATATTTACAAATTTGTAAACATTTGGTTTAATTACAGACAGCAAACACCAATTCTCAAATGAAATTCAGAGTTGCGTATTTTCATTATTATCTTCAAAAAGTACTTCAAAAGTATATCAAAAATGGGAAGATTCCCATTCTTGCCAACTTTCACAATACTATTTCAATTATAAAGTAAAATATGTACTCTCAGAATAAAGCCTAGTTTATTAAAAAGTTTGATAAAATAACAGTAACAGCCCATATACATAATGTGAGTGCAGAACATTTAGGACTAGGAGTGATCAGGTTTTTTTCCAGCAGCGTGTGATTCTTGTGCAAAGAGAGGTGCCTTAGCTAGGTGTTACAGATTTTGCAGAGATTGCATTAGCAAGTTGAATACCCTTTTGTTAAGAAATTTGACTTTAAAATGGGATGTTTGTGTTGTGTTTCTCCCAGATGAGTTTTTCTTACATAAATTATGTCTTTGTTAGGTCATAGCTATTCAGGAGCACCATATTATCAGTAAGGGCAGGTATAGGTTCTCTTTCAAGTACATAAAAAGAGCAGTGTTTTCTCCTGGTCCCTGGGGTAGCAAAGTGACCATTCATCATGATTCTTCCACCTGCATAAAATGGCAGTACCTCCAAAAGTGCCCCTATCCCAAACCTGTTCTTCAAGGAGGGGCAAAAGATTAACTCAGTTATTTCCTCACCCTAGGAGTATGCTAAAATAGCCTGTAGCAAGACACACGCGTGTGGTCATCCGTGCGGCGGCGTCAAGAACGAAGAGCGCTGCCTGCCCTGCCTGCACGGCTGCGACAAGAGCGCGGCCACGCTGAAGCAGGACGCCGACGACATGTGCATGGTCTGCTTTACTGAAGCACTCTCAGCTGCACCAGCTATCCAGGTGGGTCTCTCCTCCCCTCCCTCTTCAAGCAATGAGCACCGTGGTACTCGTGTTAAACAGGGCAGATGTTCAAATAAAAAGCCACTGGAGTTACACTCTCAAAAGCTGCAAAATAGATAGTATGAAAGTAACAGTAACAATATGAAAGTTGATTGAAATGCTTTCTCTTTGTCTGTTATTATCATTATTTCAAGAAAAAAAAATGCCTACATTTAATTTGTTACAGTTAGTTTATTTAAAATGTATTTTAAAATTTAGGAAAAACAACCAAAGTGATTAGTGGATGTATTTCGTATGTATTTTGCACATGCAGTGGTTGTTTTGGAGTGGAAAGTTTATGATTTTAAAGATCATTTAATATTGTTTCTCTCTGTTAAGAAGAAAATGGAAGTCTTCCAGGTTTTTTAATCATTTAGTTGTGTTCCATACATGTTGCCACTTAAAAGCTAGTGACTACAGCCATGGGTTCTTTTTCCACAGTTGGACTGCAGCCATGTATTCCATTTGCAATGCTGTCAGCGAGTGCTAGAGAACAGATGGCTTGGGCCAAGGATAACTTTTGGATTCATGTCCTGTCCAATCTGCAAGGTAAATGGGCTACTTGTTCACTGCTTAGGTCAAGGAAGTTACCTAATATGGCCCTTTTTGCCATCAGTCATGCTGTTTGTTATGAAACAAATAAGGGATACCTCACTTGTTTCCTTAGAGTATCACTAATGTATCTTTCTACTTTCCTAGCTGTTTCCCTGAAGTAAGGCTGTAATGCAGACCGTATCTTAATCATCTTTTATACTCTTTTTCATTACCTTGATATTCCTCTGTTCTCAGAACCATCAGTTTGCAGCAGCTGGAGACACCATAGGAAGGCATGGGGAGCGGCGGGCAGGAAGGAATTCCTGTTATTGCAAAAAGGAGAGCTGGGTTCTCTCCTTTTAAACTTGCTTTATTTTTCAGTACGAGAAGCACGTAGCTGAAGAATAGATGCAAACCTTTCACGTATCCTTTGTCATTGTTGCAGTTTATCGAAAGGGCTGATTAAATTATGTTACAAAGAGCCCTGTGGAAAGCATTTGCCTTTACTATTTTTGCAGCAAGTGAAGTATGTGCTACACGTGCTCTTATTGAAATATTCATTCTTAGGCTGCCTGAGCAGTGTGTTTTTATGGCATCTGTTATGCTTTTTTTGTATTCTACCATAGTACAAACTATGACAGCTATTATAATAAGCTACAAGATATTCTAACTGGTTTCTTTTGTTTCAGAACAAAATTAATCATACAGTATTAAAGGATTTGCTTGATCCAATCAAAGAACTCTATGAAGATGTAAGGAGAAAAGCTCTAATGAGACTGGAATATGAAGGGTTGCACAAAAGCGAGGCCATCACAACACCAGGTGTTAGATTTTATAATGACCCAGCAGGCTATGCCATGAACAGATATGCCTACTATGTTTGCTTCAAATGCAAAAAGGTAGGACAAGTAGTGTTTCCTCAGATTAAATGCATATGATGGTTTCAAAAGTCATTTCTTTAAGAATGTGATATGTGCTTAATATATTGTGCATGGAAGAGAAAAGAAGGAAAAGAAAATGATGTTGCTAAGTCTTGTTTAATGTTAAATTTTTAAAAAGCGTTGGGCAAGTTACACGTACGTAGTGTCTATCTCGTGAAACTCAGAAGTACAGGCAGCAAATGAAGTTCAGACAGCAAATGAATATTGAGGTGGTAGCTTCCTTCAAAGCGTGGGCAGATACTGTACTTGAGTATCAAGTGGATCTTCTTCTCAGAGCTCCACAGCCCTGGTTTCCCCACCACCAGAGGAGAGACTTTAACTGCACAGAGACCGGGGTTAAGGTGATTTTAGATAATCACTGATGTCCTCCTGTTGTTTCTTTGCTCTGAGGGTAATTTGAGTGCCCATTTTTTTCTTCTGTGTATTTTTTCCTTTTCCCTTGAGGTATCACTGGAATGAGACCATTCCAGAATAAAATTCCACAATAAAATTCTCAAGGCAGAACTTAATAATTTTAGTGTTAAATGTAAGTGCACAATGTAGAGTTAGTGGAAAAAGGACTGGCTTCTCTTCCACATGCGAGCAAAGAACAGTAGTGCTCCAGCTCTCTGCTATAGAGTTACCCAGTTCATTTTGTTGTTGCCTCCCACCATTAATCCATTTTCACTCCTCATCCTGTGTTAACTTACCTAGAAGATGTTTGGACTCCCTTTGAAAAATACTTTCTTTTTTGGTCTTATTTTCATCCATTTTTTTCTCCCAATGTCTTATACTTCCCAGTATTTAATACTCCAGTGTTTTTCCTGTTTCCCTCCTTCTCATTCCCTTATATCTTGTTATTGCCTTTTGTACCATGTCCAGATATCTTAACAACAACCACTGATCTAATTTCTTAACTCCTTCCCTTGCTGCAACCCCGTCAACCTCAGGTTAATGACTAATTCCCTATTGCACATCCCTTGGGAGCCTCCCTTTCCTTTAACCTGCAGAGTGTGAGGGAAGTCAGGCTAGTTAGGTTTTTCCATCCTTGCCTTGAGACCCCTGGACATTGCTTTTTACAAATGTCCTACCCTGGTGGTCCCTGCAGAGGGGAGAGACATTGTCCCAGTGTCCCAAACTCTGGTGTATGGAACGGGCCGCAGAGCCGAGAGCGGTTAAGCTGAGTGAAGACTGTGTTCATGGCCTCAGTTCAATGTTTCCTCCTTTTAGGCTGATTTTGTTAAGATGACAATTGCCTGTGATTCACTCTCTGATCATTCCTGTATCAAATTTAGGCATATTTTGGTGGTGAAGCTCGCTGCGATGCTGAGGCTGGGCAAGGAGATGACTATGATCCAAGAGAGCTTATTTGTGGTGCATGTTCTGATGTTTCAAGGGCTCAGGTGAGAAACGAACTTGCGCTCATGTTTTCATTTCATTGAGAAGCTTATCCTGTAGCTGTTCAGTAATTCACCTTCATTTACAATACCTGTGTCCTATGATTTTCATCAATACTTCAGAATATAGAAATGCATTGGTCAGACTGATAGAGCACGGGTAGTTCCCTTAGCAGTGTCTGTTCTCTTTGTGTCCAGATGTGTCCCAAGCACGGTACAGATTTCCTGGAGTACAAATGCCGCTATTGCTGCTCAGTTGCTGTCTTTTTCTGCTTTGGGACAACGCATTTCTGCAATGCTTGCCACGATGATTTCCAAAGAATGACAAGCATCCCGAAAGAAGAACTTCCACATTGTCCTGCAGGTAGTATTGTCACAAAAGAAGTGTACTACACTAAAATCTCAGATATACTATTTACTCCTTATTAGTGTTCTTACATTATTTTGCTGGTAATATTTAGGAATTCTACAGTCATTTAAGTTTTAAATTCAGCAGTTTGAGTAACGGTAGGAGGAGTCTGTTCTACACGGCTTTTTTCTTGGTTTTCTTTTCTTGGCAATAACACAGACAGTGCTGTTGTCACATAAAACTGACCCTTTAAACATGGAACATTAGATATTTGGTTGCAGAAAAAAAATCAGTCTATCTACAGCAACCCAGACATGCTGTATTACAAATCCAGTTAGGAGTTAACACACTACTATTCAAATACAAACTTACAGTTGTTAGTATATTGAGAGACACAGATGACCAGACTGCCTGTAATTTCTTCTTCTTGGGGAGCTATGACTTTATTTAGCTCTAAGTGAATGGCATTTTTTGTCTGTTAACCCTTCAGACTCCTTGCTTAAATTTGACTATGTGAAAGGACCTTTTTATCTGCTCTTTCTTAAGTTCTCATTATTGATGCCTTATGAATTCATGTTATAGGAATATTGCCTTAACACATTTTGGGGGAAGTATGTGCTTATTTACAGTTCGCAAGCATTAATCTCTTTTCTTTTTTTTCCCATCACTCCTAAACTCACTGTAGGTCCCAAAGGCAAACAACTTGAAGGAACAGAGTGTCCACTTCATGTTGTCCATCCACCCACTGGTGAAGAATTTGCTCTGGGTTGTGGGGTTTGCAGAAATGCTCACACTTTTTAGACTAGCTTTTTTTTTTTTTTTTTTTTTTAAAACCAGAGCAAAGCAGGTGCCCTCATCCCTCAAGTGTCCTGAGAGTAAAGTCCAGTTGGGATGAGGATGGGACCATATCATAACCCAGGTAAAAGGAACAATTTACAGTGCAAGAAGGATGCCAAATACCATGTACATAATTCTTGCTGTGAGAAATTGACATTTTTTGAACCAAGACATCAAAACTTGTGAGGTGTTTGCATGTGGCCATTACAGTCATCGGCTAGGAAACATTGGACATTTACAAATTAATAATTGCTATTAAAGGATCTGTGTGTCTGTGGACTATGAATGATACTGGCTTTCAGGAGAAAGAAAAAAATGATTATTGTATACTGACTTTTTGTAATCTTGTACAATTGTAACGCATCACAAGTGGGGATGGGAAAGAGGAATATTCTGGTTTATTTCCTAGACTGTTATAAAAAAAAAATTGTGTTAGGAAGGCATAAATGTAACAAGTATCACGCTGTATGTAAAGGTATCAATGTTTGTCCTGTATAAGAATTATTAAATTACAACAGCAGTTTCATTTAAACTTCTGGGTTATGTTTGAGCCTGAAATTTTAATGAAGTGCAATACTGAGTGTGCCTCATATCTTGCAGCTGTAAACATATTGGAATGTACATGTCAATAAAGCCACTGTACATTTTTATACAGTGAAAGTCTAATGAATGTGTAAGTGTCAATTTTCAGAAATGTTTTTTAAAACAAGGTTTATTTCTCATACTTATTTTTGCAGGTTCTTTTTAAAAAAAGAAAGTAAGTTATTGGGTAAACTGATGGCTGTAGAATTACTTAGAACATAAAAAAAAAGGACAGTTGTACTAGAATTCATATCAAATATCATATTTCCATTTCAGCTCCTGCCAGTGTTTCAGAACACAATAGAAGACTTAATTTTAAATGGTTTTTGTCAGTTAGTAAGAACCTTCTTTGAGTGATCTGTCTCCCCCACCTTTGATACAAATAACCTTTTCCTATGAATCCAAAACACATTCATTTAGCAGACTCCCTATAAAGAGCCCTTTGCTCCTCAGTTGGGAGAGCAAAGTGCAATCTTGAGGTAAAGGCGTTTTTTTCCTGTGCAATTCTCTTTCCAGCCTTTCCATGTTGGATTTTTCCTCTTCCAGTATCTTAAAGTTAATTAAGAGATGTTCTCTGGGCCTCTGGTGGGCCCTTGACAGGCTTCTATCACCTGAGGTCTGACTCTGGTTGCTGCTCGAGTCCTCTCCCTTAGGCACCCGGACATTACACCTAGAGGGAGGTTGCAGAGAAAGTTTAAGGAATTTGATGAGAAAATAGGACAGACCATGGTGAGCAGGCACAGGACTCGGTCAGACATCGCACTGACTGAGAGCTCCTTCACTCAAGCAGCCCCTCTTACACCCCTTCCCCTCTTGGCCCCTCTTGGTTTCTCTAGAGAGTCCAGCACAACCCCACGTGCCTCCCTTGTATTGAAAATCCTCATGTTTGTCTTATTCTCTCCTCCTGACCAGTGACACGGTCTAACGGGGCCCTGTCAGCAGTCTCTGTGGCCATTGATTAGTGGCTGAAGCTGCTCTCTCATCTTTTTCCCTCACCATCTCTCCTTACGAGATCTCCATTATTTTCTTCATGAAAATAGCCACTGCCATGAAACAGCTGCACAAGAGGATCATCCAGGAGGACTCCTCACATCTGCAAGGAGCAAGAGAGGTAGCAAGAAATCATGTTATGTCAAAACTAAATCCTTTCCAGACCGGCAAGAGCCAAGGTGGCCTCATCCTTCACACACTTGCCAATGCTGAGCCAAGGAAAGGAATACCCCAGGAGGAATACTCTTTTCTTCTCATGTTTTCTGTCTTAAAAGCATTGGTGCAGATGTGCACATCCCAACTTACTTTTTTCAGATGACTCATGTTTGAGAAAATTGTGGGTCCCGCTGTGGAGCTGGTGTTTTTTTCAAAACAAAAAAGCAATAGGGCACCTTATAGCTGAACTACTTGATAGATGGTTAGACAGTAAATAAACTAAAGGCAGAGGTGAATCACATCCCATTTACTTCCCAGGGTTGCCCACTGCCTTTTCCCCTCTCTTTGAGGGGGGAAGGTAACCAGAAAGGCATCTGAGGAAGAATATCAGGATGCTGACGTAAGCTCAAAGGTGAGAAAAGAATTCTGAAGGGATTAATCTGTTTTGGAGATGATGGAGAGATTCAGGCATTAAATGTGAATGGCCTTGGAAGGATGGGAAAGTGGGAGCTTGGCAGAGTGTCCAAAAATGTGAGGAACAGAAGATACAAGAACAGTGTTGAAAATGAAGGAGTGAAGATGCACAGCACTGAGGTACATGGAAATGCATTTGGAAACAAACAAGTTTAAACTTTAAGGGCACCCAACTGCTTAGAAACTGTATTCAGAGAAAAGAGTAATAGTTTACAAGCAAATCAGAATAATATCAAGTGATATTCCCCAGAGGTCTGCCCTGCTTCTGGCTCTGATAAGTGCTTTCATTCACCACCTGAGTGATAGAATAAAGAGAAGCTTTATTAAATTCATAAATTGTACTATTGCTATATAGAAACAAAGGGATACAGCTAGCTAACCCTAAGCTCTATTCAGCTATTGTGGACCCTGATCATTAAGTTTTTAACACCATATCTGCTGCTGTCAGCCTTTTAATATAAAATGAATGATTCATTTACGTGCTGTTTGTGATTTTCCATTGAACCATAGCTTCCATTAGAGTAGAAGCTGAGGCCAAGGCTCACTTGTTTGAATGTATGCTAGTTTACCTAAAATACCTTTTACTACTCATCTGTTTTAGCTAATTCTGACTTGAAATAGAATCCAGAGCAACATCAGTTTTAAGAAGTCTGATGAAAACTTGTCTTTGTCAGTAAAGCTTGTAGAAAAGGGAGAAAGTTTATGAAGCTCTCTGAGAAAAATACACAATAATAAGGTGTATCCTTTAAGCTGTAATGGCTGTTTTCCCAGTTCCTCACTAAACTGAGGAATCTTTTTTTAGATGATTAAATTTGCATGAGCAACAGTTTTTTATTTGGGCTTTTGGAATACAAAATGGGGTAAGGTTTGAATATGTATACATTCTTTACATGTGGATTGCAGTATTTATCAGGGCTTCTGGTGAAAAAAAATATAGTCAAAGGCAAAAAAAAAAATTTCAGCAATATCAAGTAATGTATTTTGGTCCCAAAATATATGCTTGGTCCTATATAGATGAGCACCATTCCACATGCCAAAGAAACACAGGGACAATCTGCCCTCTGTTCCAAGTGCTGTTTAGACCGTAATGCCCTTGTAAGTGTTATCATCCCCTTTCATAGAGGAAAAAATAAGAAAGTGATTCAGGTTGTTCACAACTACTCTCTGTGTTTTCCTAGGTTCTAGAAAGGACTTCAACATGGGTTTTTACAACAGCCCTTTCAGTGTGTCATGCACCATTTCCAATGTAAGAAGGTAAAGAAGGGGGAAAAAATACCTTTCTTCTGCGTTGGTACTAAGGATAGAACTCATCACTTAAGTGTTTCTAATGCATATATTGACATCCAGATGGATCATCCTTGGCGTGCTCTGTTATCGAGGATAACTGGCACTTTGGGGTACAGTCAGTCAGAGCTATGTTAGATAACTGTTAAAGGGAATGTTCTGTGCTGCCTTCATCATGTTATACTGATCTTTCTTACTTGCAAGGGGAGTACAGAATGACTACAGATGGTGACTGTCTAAAATGCTTTAGCTATATTAGAAGGGAAAGTTTCCTTAGCCCAAGTGTTAACTGGTTTAGGGTCATGAGGGGAAGGGAAGTGCATAAATTCCCATCTATTATATAATTGTATTTAAGTTTGGTTGTTGATATGACATGACTAAGGCTCCCACATCCTTAGAAAAGGTTTATTATTCTCAGGCTTCTTATTTCCACTCCTGTACTCCTGAATTTCTTGGCCTTCAGGTAACCATCCCATATTGGAAAATCCCTCGCCTAGTAAGTATTATCCCTAGTGTTTCAAAACATCTCAGATCCTGTTCAATGAAATTCCTAGTCTACATATGCTGGTCTGGGACTGAATTACCCTTCAGGCTATTTCTTTCTTTACTCTTCTTCATAGAGACATAGAAAGCTAATTTATGGAAGTATCAACAGCTCTTTCCAAGATGGAAAACCTTTGCAAAACCCTAGTCAGCAACAAAGCTTCACTATAGCAGTAGTAATTTTTACCATGTCTAGGAAGAGCGCAGGTCTGTGTTAGGAAATCTGCCGGGGAGTATCATATACTTCCTTGAAGACTGCCCTCCAGTTTCTGTCCTAACAGTGATTACATATTTACCAGGCTTATACCCATAACTCACTTGAAAGCATCCCTGGATCAAACATTCATCATCAGTTTTTGGATGGCTTTTAGTAATATGCTTGCTGGAGCTCAAGCTTTTTCTGTTCTGTGGAAGAAAAGGAATTGGGAAAAAACAGGAACCTGGGAAAACTAACACTTGATTTTTTCAAACAGCCTCCAGTGCTTCACTTGTATGTTAAACCTGTGCCTTCCCCAGGGAAGGGCAGCAGCAGCATGGCGGGCGTGGCTGGAAGCAGAGGAGCGGATCAGCTGGAGCGGTGCTGTGTCCCTGGATGCCTGCTGCCGGGCACGGCTGCAACGGCAGGAATCGCTCCGTCTGCCAGCATCCAAATCTCGCCCTTCCCTCGCAGCCCAACACAGCCCCCTCCAAAGCCTGGCTGCTTTGGCTTTGTAAATCCTCCTGGCCTTTCTCTGCTACTTTTATCTTACTGTGCTCATTTCTTGTGGTTCATGAAGGCCTTCACAGCTCCGTTTTTGCTCTCTTTACTACCCATTCTCCCCTTCTTAGTCTGTCATCCTCCACACAGACACTTCACGAGACAGGAAACACCTGAGTCCAAGCCCATTCCCAGGGAGTCCCACTGATAGACACATCATCAAAGTTCTGTAAATTAGACCCAGCCCTTGCTTGGGTGCAGCCGTCTCTGCAGAGCTCGGCTTGGCATCAACCTCGTGAACTCCTCACCCCCTCCCCGCACACACCAGAGCTCGGTATTCCTGCAGCATCCCCACGGTATTCTCAAGGAATTTCTGCAGCACTGGCAAAGACGGACAAATCAGCTTCGGGGGAGAGCCCCAGGACACACACGCAGCAGCTGCTGTAAAGCAAGCTCTCCTACAGGCGATATCAGGGCAGCCGGACGGTGGGATGTCAATGGCCTCGCGTATGGCCGTGCTGCTGCCCATTGGCACCCCCCTCCCGGCCTCACAGCAACGTCTCCTGGCACCCTTGAAGAGTAAGTTCTAATTTCCTCTGCTTTTCCTGCTTGGCGTAGTCTTTGGAGGAGTAAGATCACAGGCAGCTTAGAGAGCAGGGGCCACGGGTTCATTCCGCTATCTCCCCCACTTATTCCCAAGTATTACCCACAAGTGGCATTTTCATTAAAATGGGGTGAGCTGAAATCTGCCAGTTGGTCCACACAACACTAAATCCAAAGGCTGGTCACAACATAACACAACCTAGAGTAATGTTGAGGCTCCGTGACGCACCGTGCTGAGCTGGTCACCACACACTGAAGGAATAGAGCGGTTCCAAATAAATGCTGGTGGTGTAATTGTTATTTCGAGGTCGGGATCGGGAGCACAGCATGTAGCTCACTCAGCATATGGGCATGGGTCATGTATCCTTTTAGAAGTCCTTTTCCCAGCCCGTTTCTCCTCTGACTCTTGTCTTTGGACCTTCCTTCGCCTGTTTCCAACTCCCAGTTGCAGCCACCTCCAAGAGCTCCGGGTGGAGAGCGAGGCCCAACGCGACGCTGCCCGTCTCGCGGTGCTGCTCGCCTGGGCGCGCTGCGTGTCCACGGCACGGGTCCTCTTCTCCTCCCGCATGCCGCGTGCCCAGAGCGCGCAGCAGCAATCGCTGCACAGCAAAGAGCAGCACTGGCACTAACGACTGGGTTTTTTCCCCAAATATCGGGCAACAAAGTGACACGGCGGGGTAATAAGTCTCCCGCAGTAAGTCAGCAGTGAGTGCGCTCCACATTCAGCTAACACACCGGGGATTATAAAATTGCGTTGCCTCACCATAATGACTCACAGCCCCGTTCTGTTTCTCGAGACTTCTGCACAGGGAAAAGATGTTGCCCCAAGAGGCTCGCTTTTCCTGCACACGACAGAATGTCAGCGGAGCACGCTGGATTACTCTTGGTGAAAAGCTGTTTGTGCTGCCGCCATGGCACGTGGATCGGGCACGGCGCGACGCTGCCCGCAGCCCGCCGGGAGGCTGCTCCGAGCACCCGCCGCCGCATCCGTCAGTCACAGACTGTGTGTGTCCCGGTCACACCCTTGTCGCCGGAGATCCCCTTGATCTCTCACGTATCCATCATTTTGCACATCACATACTTGCATGTACCTTCCCACTGTAATTAATGGCTTTTAGCTTCCCACTTTTGGGCAGCAATAAGGAGATGAGATTCCTAAATAGCAGGAATGACAGAAACCCTGTGTTAAGAAAACACTACTGCAGAATGTTCCGTTCCATGAACTTCATGGTGGGAATCAGGACCGTAACCCACCACTCTGATTAAAAGTTCGCAGCGCAACATAGCATACACTGTGTTGTTGCAAGCTGGCGGAATCTCAATGTCTTTGAACTTTTTGGTCATGTTTCAGGGCTGAAAAATGTGCCCTGCGTGTACGAGAAACCTCCACCACGTTTCAACATGTTTCTAACTAAAGGAAAGTGCCACACATGGCGCTCTTCCACCTTTGCTGTAGTAAACAGTTCATTCCCAGTGACTGCTGGACCCACAAAACACTGTTTGCTCTCTCGGCCACTGTTACTCGGGGCTGTTTCCTAGACTGCACTCCTCCTTTTACTGCCCTCCAGACAGGCCAGCGAGGAGGACGAGCAGGACGACTGGCTGCTGCGCCGCTGCTTCCCCTCTGTGGCGGCGCCGACCGTTAGGGCCCCGCGGCGACCGTTACGCGCGCGCGGCCCCGCCCCACGCGGCCGCCGCCATTTTGGCCGGAGTGCGTCGCTTCCGCCGCTGCGGCTGGAGTAAACAGCGCGGGTCGCGGCTGCGAGCTGGGTCGGGAGGCGCTGCGGCGGGCCCGGCCTGCGCTGGAGGCGCCCATGTGGCCAGGGCGGAGGCGCCAGCGCGGCCCGAGCCCCGGCTAAGGCGCAGCAGGGAGTCGCCAGGTGAGGGCAGCGCAGCGGGGCGGGCAGCGGTCCCCGCTGTGGGGCCGCGTGCGACGGGAGCGGCGACCCTGGGCGGCGGGGAGCCCCGCGGCACCGTCCCCGTGCTGGGGCCGCCGCCGAGCGCAGGGGCCCGGCGAGGCTAATCGCGCACCAGGCTCTGCTGCGGGCGCCGCGATGGGGCCGGGCTCGCGCCCTCCTCCCTCCGCGCGGTCGCGCACGCACTTTGCGTGTCCAGAGAGAGAGGAGAAGAGGGGGGTGAGGGGAGGAAAAAAAAGGAAAATATAATAAGAATAATAATACAAAGGCACAGAGCAGTGAGCTCGGCTCGGCCGCTCGGGAGGAGAGCGGGCTGAGCGCTGCTTGTCTGGGGGGCGTTTCGTGTCGTGGCCGCTCAGCGCCGAGCAGGCGGCGCGCCGGAGCCGAGTTCACTGGCTGCGTTTGCCCTTACTTGAGACTTACGGGAAGTTTTACTCTGTTAGCCACTGGCATTGAATTTCTCTACGTTATTTTTTAGGTGACTCTGCAAAGTTATGCGGGCAAATACACGTTCTTTTAATTCTCTGAACTCGCTTTGGTACCTTGAGAGGTTGAAACCAATCATGTCTTAAAGCTATCCTGGTACTTTAAAAGCAAAGAAAGACAGGGCGGTCATCCAGTTCTTGAAGTTATGTTTCCACCTCCGGGTGTAGATTTTTGTTTTAACTTCCCCGGGGAGATGTTTTTGAAAGTCTGTGATTAAACTTTTTTTTCCAGTTAAACCAACATCCAGGATATCGGCTACAAAAATGCTGCCTGGGAATGTCTCCATCTCTTCTATCTTGTACTTCTGTATCATGTAGCATGTATTGGAAAGCATTTTCTTATTTTCTTGGAAAACTGTCATCAGGAATAGCAGAATTAGTCATTTCCATTATGGGCAGTCTGTAAACACCTCACATCTGTAAAAACTTTACATTCTGTGACCTCAGAAGGGGAGTTTAATCTGTAACCAATGTATAGTTAAACTAGAAGTCTTGGTAACTGTGCTGTTCTCTGAGCTAATGGGGTGGCTCCGAGTGCCCTGGCCCCTCGCTGCATGCCATGCCTTGGAGGACCTTCTGAGGAAGCAGGTGGATGTTTGGTTTATATTGCAATTGCTGCCAGTGCCAGTGGGGCAGGAAAGGGAAGTTGAAAGAATCAAGAGGCTCATTCCAGTCTTCGGCTTCTCATGATGGTGTGGACAGGTTTGATGCCAACGTTTTCTGAATAAATTCAGACGTGAACTGCTGGCTTCATTTTTCTTGCCACGTAATGAAGGGAATGGGTGAGTGCTGCAAGGATAGGGAAGGAAATGCAGGGCCTTGGGACTATAGACTATAATGCTGATGATAACCAGTATACTTTTTAACATTTTAAATATACTAGTGAAACTATTTGGAACAAGACTTTTACTAGAAAGACTAGGAAATACATAGCTGCAGTATATAGCATGAGAAGGACCCACTGAATATGTAATGTACATGTATTTGTACTTGAGTGTTAAACCAGAATGGCTCCACTGTGTATGATGCTCATATTTATCTTCTAGGTAATATTTTTTTCTTTGTTGATTTATAAGTGTCAGTGCTGTCCCCCTCTTTTTTCCCCAAGAGTCTCTTGGGTTTTTGGGAAGCAGAGCAGAGTGTGTTGTAGGTTAGTTTAAGGTCTTGGAATGTACTGTCTCACTGGCGTTTTTAAAGATTTGACTTCCCTCTGGTAGTCTGTGTTCAAACTGGCTTGTACAAAAAAAAAAAAACCCAACCCACATGAATCAAAGTCTGGTGCTAAACACTTTTAGTTTACACAGGTTTTTTTTTTTTTCTCTCTTTTAGTACGCACAGTAATGTAGAACTTGCATTAATGAATGCATTATAAAATAAGTAGATATTACTGACGTACCACTTGCCTCAGACTTGCTGGATTTATTATAGTTTTGAGGAAAACTTGCTGTCTCTTCAGCAGTCCTTTTTTAGGTTTGAGCCTTCCCCATTGTTACCATAAACCTTTCATAATCCCTAACTACTAATTAATTCATTGGAAAAATCAAAAGCATTTTTATTTTATTAACATAATTAATATTATTAATTATGTTTTAAAGAGTAGTGCTTTCAAATAGGTGCACTTTGAGGGGGTGTGTGTGTATGTGTGGTGGTGTGTGGTTTTTTTTTTTTGTTTTTTTTTAAATGCAATGTTCTGGGTGCTTGAGAATAAAAATGAACAGATCAGATGTATCACCTGCCAACAGGTCTACATCCATTTCATACTGTATATCCCTGAGTTTTAAATTTTGTTGTTTCTGGTAAATAGACCTAGAGGAGCAATATGGATCACAAAGTACTCTGTACAGAGCTGTGCACAAGGGTGTCTTTGCAACAGCAGGGAACTAAAATAACAATCCGCAAAGCAGTAAAAGCAATTAAGTGCAGAGCAGTCTCAAGCACGAAAAAGTGAGCGTGCAGTGTTGACAATTAGAGATGTTAAAGATATATTATTTCAAAAACTGGATTATTGTCTAAACATATATCAAACTTGTCTTTTTTCTTTTATACAGGAAAAATTAAAAAAAAAAAAAACTTGCAGAAAGCATGCATTGTCCAATGAAAATGTAGCTCTTGGCTCTCTTATATTTACAAAGATAGAAATAGATTTTTTTTTTTAATTATTATTTCTTATAGAATGAAACGAGGAAGGAAAAGTAATGAAGCTACCAGTGGCTCACCTGAAGAGGCAGCTGATGAAGAATCCAAGAGGCACAAGATGTCAGATGAGAAACACAGAGCTGTGCAGAGCCCTGACTGGGCCAACCTGCTTCAAGACATCATCCTGCAGGTGTTCCAGTACCTGCCCCTTCTGGATCGTGCTCATGCCTCCCAGGTCTGTCGGAGCTGGAACCAGGTGTTTCATATGCCTGATCTCTGGAGGTGCTTCGAGTTTGAACTGAATCAGCCAGCTACATCTTACTTGAGGGCTACGCATCCTGAACTCATCAAGCAGATAATTAAGAGGCATTCCAACCATCTGCAGTATGTGAGCTTCAAGGTAGTGTGTTTCTCAGGCTGCTTTTTTTAAAAATAAATCTTTTTTTAGAAAGTTACTTTGTTATTGGGTAAGAGTCAAGGGGATATCTTTACTCTTGAGATAGTCTTCCTGGTTTGTCACACAAACATGAGAACTGTGATTTGTTTAAGTAATTTAAATTGTGTTGATGGTTAGTGATAATCTGTAATCAAAACTTTTAACTTACTGAAAACTGAAGAACATGTCACTGAATTTTAGAAGAGGCTTATGACTTGTTTGTGATTAGGACTGCCAGTTATTTAAAAAGAAATATAGCAGTTCTCTCTCTAGTAGCCTTGGTCTTCAAACACAGTGTCTTGAAAAATGAGCTCTCTAAATGAGTGTACAGATATGGAAGTTATCTTCTGCTTTGTTTATTTATTTGTATGTGTTACAGTACCTTAGAGTAACTGTTCTGAAAATATTTTTTCATTGCATTTTTCCTCTCCTTTCTTTAAGCCTCTTAGCTGCCTAGAATTCTGCCTCAACAAATGGTCGGATGTGTTTCAGTTCTGATACTGCTAAATATCTGAATACCTGTCTCAGAATTGAATTTAATTAAGTTTAATGAGGATTTATGAACTGTACATTTCCTTTTTTCATATTCTCTGGGGAGCTAGTTCTAATACTTGGGGTCAGAAAACATCTAATGCACAAGTACAAAGTTTAATAATACTGGTAATCAGCTAGTAGTTTTACTTCTGAGTAGTGTGGGATTGTCTGGGTGTGAGGTTTAGTACAGCTTCGCAAACCCTGTTAACTGAGAAAAGTGTTTTGCAAGGGGTGATGCACCAAGCGCTTGTGCTTGGCAGGGAAATACCCTCTGGTCAAAACTGGCTTTGTTAACGCTGTAGAGTTACCTTCTTTCAGCAAATTAAAGCTTCTAACCTGTCATGCCTACATTGCTTTCTTTTTAGTAATGGTGTTGTGGAGCAGTCAGGGCTGTTGACTAATTTAGGAAGGAAATTGCTTCTGTAACAAGTTGGTCATATAGGTTTTTGCTTTTGAAATGTTGCAGTTTCAGTACTGTAGGAAGCAGCAGTTTGTGAGTAGCTGGGATACATCTGCTTCTTTGTGTGCATTGCTGCTGTAGCACTAGGGAGAAACTGGTTATCACAAGGTTTACCTCAAGGCTCTGAATATAGAAAACTTAGAGCTGTATTGCAGAGACTTGGCAGTGTTAGATTCCAGATGCTGTTTCACACCTCATGCTCTCAAGGAGTTTCTGATACCTTTTACTAGGAGGGACATCCCAAGAGACTTCTTGAATGTATCCCTAAATATGCCTTGATGTTGCAGAACAGAGACTAAGTCACGGGAAAAACAGAGGAGGATAATCACAAGGAGGCAGATATAACACTGATTATTCTGTTACTGCTAAAAGCTTACACTTTTATCTAGGCAAAGTAAGAAAAGATTGTTAGAAAAAAAGAAAAATGCATTATAAGTGGCACATTAGCATTCAGATATCTGACTACAGATTTGTCCCAGATCAGTTGCTCACAAGGTAGCATGGCCTATGGCATACCTAGAAATGATCTTGTGATGAAGGCTTTTACTGTTTGATGAGTTTACAAAGTTCTCATACCTGCTGTATACAAGAGATTATTTGGAAAGCACACCTGAGTGTTGAGGAAAAAACACCCGAGGCACACTAAGTGATTCGGTTGCATAAGAAGGCAAAGCCTTTTCAGCGCATCCCTTGCGTATCTGTCACATTAACAATAAAGGTCTAGGCAGACAGGTTACGATTATGCTTAACCAGCAGCTCCGTGCTGTGACCTGGAGCACTGAACAAAGAATCAGCTATTTTACATAGTGATAGCTTTATAGGTTGTAACTTTTTTATCAAAAGTGTAAGCAGAGAAAACGGGACAAGTTTCAGAGCTAAACAAATATCCACTTGCCTTTTACTTGATATTAATTGAATTCTTATCTCATGCAAAATTTCACAGAAGTCTTTAGCAATGATGTAAATTGACAGATTATGTTGTGGGATTTTTTTTGTTTTGTTTTTTTTATGCAGACTTTTCCAGGGGAGAGTATAGGGGTGAAAAATCAATGTTTAGGACATTGATAGAGTTGGAGTGAAGTCTTTTTTTAATCATATGTCAAATGATAGCATAATAATAAAGTGTGGCTACTTGGGTTCTTTGTGAAGAGAGTGTTTGCTACAATATTTTCTAAAACAATTCACTCTGTTTTAAGGTGGACAGCAGCAAGGAATCCGCAGAAGCAGCTTGTGATATTTTATCACAGCTTGTGAATTGCTCTCTGAAAACACTTGGGCTAATATCAACTGCCCGGCCAAGCTTCATGGATTTACCCAAGGTATTCTAATATGTATATTGTCCTATAGAAAAATATTGCAGTAGTTCATATAATATCGCTGTTATTTAACAAATTTGCTGTTACAAAAAAGGAAAAAAAAAACTCTAGAGTGAGAATTGTTGTGAATTGTTGCTTTAGGCAAATAAAACTGTATTACCAGGCCTTGTTAAAGGGAGGAACTGCAGCATTGTACTCGGATGGATTCCTAAAGTGCTTACATGAGAACATGGTTCTGAGCTTATTTTTTCAAAGTACTTCAGTTTGTTGTCCTTTAAAATGTTGGGAAATATTTTGCAAGTCAGGAGGTTACAGACTTGCAAATTTATGAATTATTGGCCCCAGCTGTGGTCACACTCATGTCATAGAGTTCTCTGGAATGTATTTCTACTCCCTACTTTCTGAAGAGCCCTTAGAGATTTCTCACTGGATTTTGTGGGGCTTTTTACTGTTTCAGCTGCTTGCACAGGTGAACATGCAAATATCTAAATGCAGTGAAAATGGCCTACAGTCTTCTTGTGTTAGAAATAATCTGTTTTCTTTTTTATTTCCTAATATATATTTTACATACATATATGTATAAATAATAAAGCCCTCTTCTGATCTCTAACAGTGTGAAGTCAGGCAAATGTTATTTGTAGATCACGTTTATCATTATGTTGCCTTAACTTCTCACTAAGCACTTTCCACCAGAATCCTTTAAGGACTCTACCAAAATCTGACTCATGCTGTTGCTTACATGTGTGTCAGTGATGAAAAGCCATTAAATCACCAGCTCTTACTTTTTGGGGTGCAGCATGGCTTCACTTCAGTCTACAAAGTATGGTTTCAAATCGCCTGTTTTTACAAGGATTTTTTTTTTTCTTTAGCTGTTTTAACATCTTCTTTAGAAAAGGAAGATAAATTCTGACTACACAGAATGACAATACAGTATTAACAGATATGCAGATTCAAAGTGCAGATATTCTTTGACCAGCTTTTCTTGTTCCATACATAATGTATATAATCAGAATGCTGTCAGGGTACTTGGAAGTACTGCCTAAAACCACAGTGCTAACACTTCTTATTTATTTGAACAGTCTATTTTCATTTGCATTAACTGACTCTTTCAGTTTATAAATATGAAAATATTATTTGCTGCTGTAAGACTACTTGTATGTGAATTTCAGAAAAAAAAAAAAAAGAACAAAACAAAGTGTCACACATGAGCAAATAGAGTTGTTGGACCTTCTCTCATATTACTCTTTTCAGGATTCTACATGGCATGTGCTTCACAGTGGAACTACACTGAAATCAAAGTACTTAACTAATCAAAAATTATAAGAAATTTGTGTATTAATATTCTGATACTTGTTTGGGTAGAGGAAAACTCTTTTTAGGAGGCTGCATAGAATGCAGTAATGTAGTGATGTTCCAAAATTTTAAGCTTTGATATTCAGGATTTAATTGGTATTCCAAATAAATTTTATGTAATTTTTGTTTCTGAAGTTATTGACGTGCTCTGTCTTTATACGCTGGCAGCATGAAATGTTAGCCTTAATAATAAATATTTAATCAAACATATTTAGGATTATATATTTAATCAGCAAGTTTTCTTGTCAGAATATCACTTTTGTCCATCAGGGAGGGGAAAAAAAATCAGCCTTAAAACTGATTGTGTGTTGGGCTTGCCTAACTCCTGAGTTTACCTCTTGCCAGCACAGCACAGCTCATGATGTGGGCTCTCTTCTCCCACAACCTGCTGGAACCTTCCTTAAGAGTGTGATGCTTAAGAGCGTGGTTTGCCAATTACCCCCAAAACTAGGGTTTCTGTGGCTTTGGTTGTGGCCCTTCGAGTCTCATGCTCCAGCTCTGTGTGCAGAATTACCCTTGTGAACCTTTCAGTGATGTTCACTGTTAAACATTCTGATTTGCATTAATGTTTGATGAAACTTTGTCTTTAGTCAGAAATATTTAAATATTTTTAGGTACTCAGCATCAAATTAAAACTGCTGTAAATAAAGAAAAGTCGGATTACTCTGTGCAATGTAGATCACTGAGATTTTTCTTCAGACGCTGCTGTTTCATTTAAACTTTTCTTTAACTTCTTTTTACAGTCTCACTTCATTTCTGCACTGACAGTGGTGTTTGTCAACTCCAAGTCCCTCTCTTCACTTAAGATCGACGATACACCTGTAGATGATCCATCTCTCAAAGTACTCGTGGCTAACAACAGTGACACCCTCAAACTGCTAAAAATGAGCAGTTGTCCTCATGTTTCTCCAGCTGGTAAGCTGCTGTGTCTTCTTCCTGTGCTGTATGGTGGCTTTAGTGGGTTTCTTGTTTGTTTTTTTTTTTTATTTTTATTAAGTATTCATTAAATTCTTTCTGAAAAATCCCTTTTGGGGAGCAGGAGGAATAGGGGGAACAGAGTGATGTAAATACAGCAGCTGGTGCTTGTGCACTAAGTATCACAGAGAAAGATATTAATTCAGCTGCTTGTCTCTCCATCCCACGCTTCCCTTCCCAAGGGTGTTGCCAAATGGATACTTGGCTAGGAATAAAACAGGGCATAGCTATTTTGGATGAATAACTCGCTGCCTGTGGTGGCTAGAAGGACTCAATAGTTGCGCCGTGCTTGTGCTCTGAGAATGTAAGCATGCAATACAGTTAAGCCTCTTTGGAATTTCTCTTCAGATTTCCCACTGAAACAGCTATAACTAGGATGCCTTTCTTAGTGCTAATACAATGAAATCCTCAGTATTAAATATGTTACACGTGAGATTCACCAGCAGGAGCCCTCGGGTTGTGGGAGAGCTGTATGGTAACAGAGGTCACTGGCAATAGCAAAGCACAAACTTGCTCCCTTTGCAGGTCGCTTTCAAACAGAAGCTTTTGTAGTTGGGTTTCTGTTAACAAATCCTCCAGTTACAGGTAGGTTTTGCAGCAGATTGATCAAGCAGAGTGTTTAACAGCATGTTAATTGAAATGTGATTTCCTTAAAGCTTGATGAGCCTAGACAGGGCTCTATTGAAAGGGTTAAATTGATCATATTTTTTGGACTTAAATGCTGAGAAGCTTTGAGTGTGCAGGAAGCAGGGGAGCAGTAACATGTGTTTGGAGAAGGCGGCCGCAGCAGTCGTAGCCACATGAGGGGAAGTAGTTCCCTGGCATTTGGCTCCCCGAGCGCCCTAGCACTGTTTTGTGCTGAGCAGGCCAAGAGAGGGGGCAACTTCACGGAGTTGTGGACTGCTGTGTGTTGTTCAGCGCCTGTGTAGAAGGAGCACGGCTGCTGTTGCCCTTCCTAGAGCTTAGAAAAATAAGGTGAAGTTGGCTCCTTCCTAAAGACAGAGAAAGAGAGCGAGCGCTGAGGAAAATGCAGAGTGATTTGGTTGCCTAACAGAGGCCTGGATGTGCCCTGAGCAGGAGAGAAGAGTGCAACAAAGCACTGGGAAGCTTCAGCACAAGCAGATGACGAAAGGGAGACCCTTGAAGGGGAATGAGAAGCTCTGAGCACTGACTTTTTTTTCCCCTCTCTTTTTTCTCATGTCAATATTATAGTTGGGTTGCTATAAACTAGGAGGGAAAAAACTTTAATTGAGCCAAAAGGGTCACGATTATTAAGCACTACATTAGGTGCACTTAAAAGTGGTAAATTGAGTCTTCAAACTGAAGCTCCAGCAGGGAGCTCAATCCCAGATGAGGACTTGAGACTTTTGTTAGTGAAGGGCAGAGGGCAATAACGCGAGCAGTGCCAGAGACCCAACTGTTGCAGGGGTGAAGGAAAAGACCAGTATCAAAACGCAAGTTTGTTGATACCAAAGGGTGTTGGGGACAATCCACAGGTTACTGTGCCAGATAAAAGGCCACTTTGGGGCTGGGCTTGAGAATGCGCAGCCAGGGTGACTGTGCAGGCAGTTTCTGGGCTTGCCGTTTCCCATTGGAGCTTCAGCTCCTGTCAGAACTGCGATGCACCTCGTAAAGCAAGACAGGGGTTATTCCTAAATCCACATTGGTGTCTAGTCTTTTCTTACCTGAAATACTGGCCGTTGCAACAGAGGGGAATGGAAAGTGCCTGCACAGGGCTGGGCTATAAGGGCTTGCAGCACTTTGAATGCCCTTCCCCTGCATGCTGCAGGTCCACTAAGTTTGGTTATATACTGTGCTCTTAGATTCCACTCTTTTTCAGTCAATGAGGCTTTTATATCTGGAATGACAATATTTGATACAGCTAGAACTGCTTCTGTTTAATGTTCCTCTCTTTTTCTGACCCTCAGTGATAAATTCGTACTTTTTTTTTACAATTTTTTTAAGCAGCCTATTTTTAAGCTCAGTAGAGGCTTTTGCTGAGCTGCATCTTAAAATAGCTGCTATCTCTTAATATTTCCTTCCACTGACTCAAAGCCATAGCGTCCTGAGTTCAGACTTTGCAGATCACACTATGTGTTATGTTCCTGTTTGGCAGTTAATGGAAGAACCGTGTCCAGAGTCACGTGCAGTTGCCTGTGGCCTGTGAAATGCAGAGCCAGTCTCCAGGAACGCTGTTGTGCAGTGCTCCTGTGCAGCAGCATTGCTCATACCTGTCAGCGGGATGAGAATGTGACATGGTAACTTGACCACCTTTCTCTAGCAAAATAGCAATTTAATCACATGGAGAACATATGTTTTCCTACGTATCCAAATAACACCCAAGAGCACCTCTGCATAAAGCAGGCTCAAATTTGGATTGTCCGGGGTGACTTTGTTCTGATGTTATGTCTTTATCCTGTGTTCAGGTATCTTGGCACCTTCTTGACGTGCATAAACAAACTCAGTGGTGCTGTTTCCTGTTCAGGTGCTGGTGTTTTTATCTGTGTGAGCATCTCAAAACATTCCCTGTCCGCAGGCATCCTGTGTGTGGCTGACCAGTGTCACGGTCTGCGGGAGCTGGCGCTCAACTACCACCTGCTGAGCGACGAGCTCCTGCTCGCCCTGTCTTCGGAGAAGCACGTGCGCCTGGAACACTTGCGCATCGACGTGGTCAGCGAAAACCCCGGGCAGACTCAGTTCCACACAATCCAGAAGAGCAGCTGGGACGCTTTCATCAAGCACTCTCCCAAGGTGAACCTGGTGATGTACTTTTTCTTGTATGAGGAAGAGTTTGACCCATTCTTTCGCTACGAGACGCCCGTCACTCACCTCTACTTTGGGAGGTCGGTGAGCAAGGACGTGCTGGGCCGTGTGGGCATGACGTGCCCGCGGCTCGTCGAGCTGGTCGTGTGTGCCAACGGCCTGCGGCCCCTCGATGAGGAGCTCATCCGCATCGCGGAGCGCTGCAAGCACCTGTCGGCCATCGGCCTGGGCGAGTGCGAGGTGTCCTGCAGCGCCTTCGTGGAGTTCGTCAAGATGTGCGGCGGCCGCCTCTCCCAGCTCTCCATCATGGAGGAGGTCTTGATTCCCGACCAGAAATACAGCCTGGAGCAGATCCACTGGGAAGTTTCCAAGCACCTTGGCAGGGTCTGGTTCCCAGACATGATGCCCACCTGGTAAAATCCCCAGAAGATTTCTGGGCAGGTGGAATAGCACCTTAAACCCAGGCTTACCACCCTGCAACTGATCACATGTGCTTATTGAATACTGTAGTTTTAACTGCATTATTTCATAGAAAATTAATCACTCATTTAAGAGTTACTTGTAAAATTCAGATTTGAAAATAGAACTTGTGAATAGCTCCCAAATCCTTTTTTTTTCTTCATCCAAACAAAACACTTCCTGTTCAGATTTGCTCTTTCATTGACAGTGACTGCAGACCTAGAGAAAGAAAATAAAATACAGTATGGGAATGTCCCTGCAAATGCACCTGTATCAGTTGTCCGTATGTTCTCCTCTGATTTAGATCTGAACACGGATTGGATTTGATCTTAAAAACAGCAGAAACTGTGTGCGTCCATTGCAGGCTTTAGATGGCGGGATGTAGATGGTCTGGAACATGTGCGCCTTCTTTTATATAAACATCGTAAGAGGCAAGAGCGATATAGTAGCATAGTGTAGGTACTTAAAACTCTAAATTTGCTATCATTATTCAACAAATTATTAAATCCATATAAAATGTGTATATAAAGCGCAAACAGGGAGTCATGAGAGTTAATAAGTGTGGGTTTTTTTTTTTTTTTCTTCTATGCATTTCGACATAGTTTGCTTGCGGGGTCTCCAATCCATGCCCGAACCTGTTTTAAGGTATTATGTTTAGCTCAGGAAGCGAAAGCATTCTGGGAATTAAATGTAGATATATTGTATTTAAAAATGTATTGGAGCTAACGAGCTTTCTTGTGCATTACCCAGTTTTGCAGCATCAGGTTAGAGCAGTGTGTGGTTTATTAGATGAACACTGCGCTGCTGAATGTGCTGACCTGCATGTGAAGACCAAAGTGTGAGAGAATAAAAAGTTCAAGTGGTGGCAAAGAACTTTTGACAAAATCTTAGGCCTAACTGCTGCTTAGAATTGGAGGGAAATGGCTTTGTAACAGTTGCTTAAGCTGTATAAACTACCTGTATACTGTAAATCTGTTTCAGAAATGTTTATGTATAAAGTGAATGTTTGATAGATGATCATTTTGTATACCTTGTAATTAAGCTAGTTGAATTGTTTCATAATATTTAAAAACCTAAAAGCAGTTACCTTGTGCAAATTAAGCAATCAGTGACATAGAGCAATATGAAAAAAAAAAATTTTGGATAGGGGTAAGTGCATTTATTAGGGAAAGTAATAGTCTAACCACCATGGGCAGCATCTTGCCTGTGATCCGGCTGCGGCTCCTCTCTTACCACCGGCAGTGACTTCGTTGTGTTTTCTGTTGCCTCATTGATTAGCAACACTAAAATATTAATGCGGCTGCTCAGTGCAGTTGAGATGTGAGCGGCCACCAGCAGGGCAGGGCCGGGCCTGTCCGCTGCATTGGGCTTTGCTGGTGGCTGCATCCTTTGAGCTGGTCCTGCTAGTAAGGAGACTTTCCTTGCTCGCCCAAGTGTAGAGGCCACCTCTCCTACCCTTATAAGCATTTTGGAGGTCACAACTATATTTTGGGCAAGTGTTGCTTAGTGGACTGGGTATCTTTACAGGGTAGTGCTATGTTTCTGCAGAGTTTTGTGATTTTTAAAATCATTTTATTAATGTGCTTTTTTGTATTAGAAATCATTAAATTAATGTAAAACTATAATTTGCTTTCATTTGTATAAAAAGTGTTTATATATTTAGACTGTAAAAGTAAAGAAAAAAATTATCTTCACTGTGCCATGCTGAGTGCTTAGAAAGAGAGTAACACTAACGCTGAGGGGAGGAGGATGCTCACCTTGTGCTGGACCCCTGCTGCTTGCTGCTGCCCCATGGGCATAGAGCCAGGGAGGCAGCCGGCCCCCAGCTGAAGGGCTCCGTTATGGATACAGCCCTTCGGAAACCTCAGCGCTGAAGCCAGTACAAAACATGCTTTGGGGCAAGGCCGTAGCTTCAGGCTGGGTGCTAGTGGAGCCATTTCTAGCACTTAGCTCCCTTTCCTGTGCCCTCCTGCCTCTCATCAGACGCAGAAGGGGATGCACTGTCTCTGATACATAACCAATCTCTTTTGGTGCCAGAAATATACTCTTCTCCAGCTTCAAGCTAAAGTATGTTTGGCTGTACTGGGTATCTGTGTAACCCAACAGCTTATCTCACCTTTCCTGTTTAATCTGTAAAGTCTGCTTAATTAAGCCTGTTTTGCTCCAGCATTTACTCTGGAGTCTGTGTTAAACTGAGGCTCTTAACCTGGGAAAGCTGATGTAGCTGCTGCTCTCATGATGGGTTTCAACCTCGTAAGACGGTGCAGCAGCAAGAGCTTCAGCCCCTGGAACCAGGAGCCTCTTCCCTTTGCTACCCAGTGTGTGTCTTTCTTTGGTGGGTGTTGTGCAAAGAAGATGAAACTCAGGTGGTGGAGCCTAGGATGGGGACCTTAGCCACTGCTCCTTCAAAGCGTGGTACAAAACAAGCTTCAGGTTTCCAAGAACCATGGAGCTCAACGAGCAGCTCTCCTGCTGAGCAGCAGTGCTCTCCTTACCTCACTCCTCCTATTACCTCTGATGCTCACCTTGCTGCGTAACAGTCTAATCCAACTAATTAGGTTATGTTGCTTTTCTTAATACAAGGTCCTTTTTTTGGCTATTTTTATGATTTGAACCACATTTGGAGTGTACTTGTATTAGTTACAGCAGCTGCAGGCTGTTATTTCAGCTCCAGCCAAAAAAGACCTGTTCTTGTAGTGGTCTGTTCCTTGTGTCGTTGCTTAACTGTGATGCAATAAAACCCAGCTTAGAGTAGTGCTGCTCGTTCTGTGCCTTGGGAAGCAATCTGGCTGTGCAGAGGCCTTGCAGCAACCAAGGCAAAGTGCTTCACTTACTGGAAAGCACTGGAGTTTAGCAGCCAGGGAGTTCCCAGCTACCCTAAGCACCCCAAGAACAAATCCTCAAGGGCACCAGAGCTGGCAGAGCTCCTGCCCTGCCAGCACGGCTGCCAGCAGCACATGGAGCTGCTCCTGCAAAGCCTGTGTGTGAGAAGCACCAACTCGTACCCGTGACTTTCACACCCCACAAAAGTGATTACTTCTTTTGTATTAAAGACTCTGTACTGTGATAGGATAAAGGAATACAGATGTGACTTCTAGGAATCTGGCCTAATTTAAGCCTCAGCTGGACTTAAGAACGGAGCCTGCTAGAGCACTCGTTACACCTCAGAGCTGGTCCACCCACAACAGAAAACCATCATGCCAACCGAAGGAAGAATTGTCTGTATTGAGCTTACAGCGCAGCTGAGGGAAGCGAAGCGATGAGACAAGGTAACACTGATAGCGTCTTCGAACAAATGGCCTCTCCCCACCCTGCTGCTATGCAGTGGATCAGAGGAGAGTTCCCAGGTCCCACTTCTACCAAAGGCACATGTTGAGGGAAGGGAGCACATCCAGGCACTCGTGTCTCAGCTCCTCCGCCTGGGGAGCTGTGCTCGACACACCAAAAAGGCCTTCAGCTCCTCATGTCTCATCGTGTCCCAGCCCGCCACAGCTTCACCAGGGTCTGTAGTTACATCAGGTCAGGGTCCTGCAGTGTCCAGGGACTGAGGCTCCATGGAAGCAGCAGAAGCTAGAGATGCTCCAAAGAGTTCAGGGATGTTTGGCAGCTGTCAAGAAAAGTCACATTCTTCCACCTGCTCTAGCAAAGCCTTCCCAAAGCAACTTCCACAGCTCACAGGGAATCATCCACTGCATAGAACAGCAATTATTCAAAAATAGGAAGCATACCCTGGCGAACAGGTAATGTTGGTTCTTATAAGTCAGAGGGTGTTTTGCTTCCATTAGGTAAAGGGACTTCTTCATAAATTATCTTGAGATAAGGGAATTTCATAGGTAAAAACCAATATTCCAAGTTGTAAAAGAGGTAGAACTGATGATTCAAGATGACACGATTAATTATTTTTAAAAGATCCACAAAGAACTCTCCAACTGTCCGATGGGGTTTGAATGGATAGTAAAAGTCTCTTATAGCTGCAGCCAGTGTCTTGTTTCCTAGAGGTCCAAAAATAGATGTTTCATTTCCCAAATAGATGGGTTCCCCACTGAACAAAATTATGCTGGTGTAGTTTGTCTGTATCTTATTAAACACTGCTCCCAAGTCAGCCAGCTTCTGGTATGTTCTCAGGATAAATTTGGAGCATTCATAAGAGTCAAACCACACTACTGCCTGCTTGTCAGGACTTGCCTGGACTGTCCACGTCTCATAATAAATGCCAGTCTCGTTGTCATATTTTACCCATTTTGCCATTTCGTTAAACATGGTTCCTACAAGAGATGAAAATAAGCATTGCAGAAGCAAGTTAACAGAAATACACAGAAACATGTGACTCAAAATATCCTCCATCTTACTATTTCCCCTCCCTTTCCCGCAAAGTTCATCTGCACTCTCCTATCTGGACAAAGACACAAGGCATGGCTGGCAGGGAGATGTGAGAGTACACTAAATAAACTGTATTACATATAAGTTATTTCAATTGCATTTCCTTTTTCTGCCTTTTTTCCTGTTACTGTTCCAAAATATTCAAACTTCAAAGTACGACAGCACCTATAATTTTGGTTTAGACACACAAAAACAGAGCAGGTTACACTATCTATCTGCAACGGAAGCTGACAAAGCACTCCCCAAAGCTGTAGGTGTTTCAATACGTTAGAAAATTTTACCCTTATTCGGCAATTTCAGTCAGAAGTTCTCATGTCTCTTCCCAAAAGAAGCCTGTTTAACCTCAGAGTGGGGCACCCTTCTGTTCCAGCAACTCCTCAGCTAGCAAAACTGACCAAAGCCAAGCGATACAAGCAGCACATGAAGGCAAGCACATTTAAAGACCTGGAGGGTTATTTTTATTTAGAATACACTTGGTGTATTCTGGTTATGGGCCACTTCACAGCAGAAATCAAGAAGATACCTCTAACTCAGCTCCTCTCCCTGGTAGCTCCTTACAAGCAATGCAGAGCGCTGCTCTTGCTGCTGCTTTTCCCCATGCTCCTAGCAACACTTCTCAGTCTATACCCTCCCTGTCTCTCTTTTCTCAGTTCCTGTTAAAACGCACAACCGCTTGGACTCAGCCTTGCATCTGTAGCACAGCCAAGTTGTGTAGATTCCTTGGGCTGCCATATTAGAAGACACAATCAGCTCGTGATGGCCTCTTTGAAGCCACGGCCTCTCCTTCGCAGCCATCTCACAGTACCTGTGCTGGGAGTCGGTTCGACGAGCCTGCTGCAGCCTCCTTGCATGCAACAAGGAGTCTCACACTCCCGCTCTTCTACTAAGAATTCCTGCTTCTTCTACACTCCCACTCTCCTACTAATTTACCCCAATACTGCATCTATTGAGATCACTCAAGAGCGCAGCACGCTACACAAGTTGAAGGTCTTACATCTTCGCCTACTCCTTCTTCATTACCGAGTAAACACAACTCAAGTTCATCTCAAGGCAAGGCACATATGTTCACAACCACCCGGAGCAATTTAAGCTCACCATTTACCTTCTAAGCTACCCTGCTGCCACCTGGTCTTAAGAGCTTTTGTGGTTCACAGTAAACACAGTGGTTATGGTATTTGTTGGATTAGTGAGCTGGGTTTTTTTTTTAATTACCCATGCCTTGGTTTAATAAACCAGCAAGTCATAAAAACCTGTTATCAGGAACTGTACAGTACAGATGTCTTGCAGCTGCCCCTTAACTTCTCCAGTTCCTAGCAAACTGGCTTCCTGGTGAACATTCTGTAGTGTTTCACAGGATTTGTATCTCCTAACAAGACTGAGATGGATTTAGATGGATTTAGAGATCTGCTCTTAACAACCAATAAATTAAACAAAAAAATTGTGTTGTTTCTCCATAACAATATTGTTCTTTATGTTTTCATGATGTTTAAAAAATAAACAAAAAAGAGAATCTTAAGATTATTCTAAGTAACTGAGGACTGAAAAAAAAAGTGACACACTAGGGAAAAAACCCACAAACTTAAACGAATATTCAAACTCGGTTCATTCGTGAACAGTTCAGAGGGCCGTGCATCTCCTGGAGTGACTGGTCACCTCCAAAAAGCAGAAGCAGCAGCCCTGAGGAGCGGATAAAAGCTTGTAATTTGATGGCGGATACCTGGAAGTGAAATCTGTCCTGCCAGGTTTCATAACCCAAGTGCAAAAGGGTGTTTGCTGAACACTGAAAGGAGCAAATTCATCAGCAATGCCTTGAAAAAGTACAGCCTTCAAAATATTAGTCACCAATAGCCTGGTGGTAAAGCTCATCTAAGTGGCTGTAAGCATATGCTCCAGGAAGATTCAAATAAGAAAAAGGGGGCAACAAAGGACACAAAAAAATAAGTGCATTTATTACAAACGGATCATTCCAGAACCCTTTTAGAAGATACATTAAACCTACTCCTCAGGGCTTATGTCAGGCTCTAACTAGTCTCTTTTATGAGGAAGAGTATGCAGCTGCCATCTGATGCCCCACAGAGCAGCAGACCACTTCACCACATCAAGAGAAAAGAGTAAATGCTTTTGCTGCCACAAAATGCAACAGCCCTCAAAGACCTTTGCCCCCAAATTATCCACTCTATTATTAATCAACTGGAGTTATTAGGGAGAGATTTCTATTTGAGGGCTTCAGTTTTCGGCATATACCAGGAAGCTATTCTGGTGGTCACCCACATATTTGTAGATATAAGTCCTGATTTTGTTCTAAGACATGACAGATATACCTATCACCGGAGATATCTGCACTTTTTCTGTAGCACAAAATGTGGAAAATGAAAATGCAAGCAAATATATTTTATGTATACTGAGCCTATTTCTAAACTTGCCTTATTTACTCACTCTGTAATGCACACATTTTTATCAATTTTTCTATCTCAGCTGCCATCTGCCACTTCACAGCACAATGCTTTGTTTCGGTGGACATGTGAAAAGAGGCCATAATCACTCTGCACAAGCCATTTTGCTATTTTTATACTCAAGAGACTCAAGTAGTCTTATGAAGCACCATCAAATGACATTCATTTAACAAGATCTCTTCAGTACGGGCTGTTTAAAAGGCAGTGGCCTCATCCCCTTCTATAGTGAGGCAAGTGCAGGGGGAATTTTTCTATTTCAAATTAGCAGCATCAACCACTGCACTAAAAGTCACCTAGAGAAAACAAGTAACCCAATGCTGCTTTACAGTCAGAGAAGGCTGTTTCTGTATTTCATACTAGTACCACCAGATTTGTATGACATATACCTGATATTGTGGTCACGAGAACCAAAGTCCCATTTTCCTTCCAGTGAGCATCATCTATTCCTTCATAAAAGCAGGCAGCGCCCTGGTTACACCAGAAAGGTGCATCCATGCCAGGCCGGAGATGAGGAAAAGTGCAATTCCCAAGCTGGAAGAGCTCGTACCACTCCATTGTGTAGTTTTTGCCAGTCAGAGAGCTCTTGAAGCCCACAGCATCATGCATAATTTTCTGAGGAGGAAAAAAAAATTAAAAAGAGAGAAAGATTAAAAAAAAAAAAGGAGAAAAGAAGACAGACAGTATCATGCATATGGAGGCACACTGCCTCAGCGATTTGTCTACTCATCCACTGTATACTTTGTTATTCATAGGCACATACGCAGCAGGAGCTCCCTGTAAAAACTCACAGTAGTAAGTCTTCACCTCATGGGGAACCCAAACAAATAAATAAAACTGAGTCACCAAAACTGGAACATAGTAATAAAAGCCACAAAAGGAACAAGATAAATATTTTTTTCAAAAGCTGCATGGCAAATGTGTAAATTCTATCTTGGTTTAACAATTAAGGTAATGATATGTGAAGTTAATCCCATCTTTGTTTTTGTTTTTCAAGCTTATTTGTACTATGACTAGACCTATAAAATCATTAAGGTTAAGATTCTTTCATATTTGCATGTCTGCAGGAATGGATATTTTATTCAATATTACTTTTAATAACTCAAAAAAGAGCAATAAAGGCAGACAAGTTTGCTTGGTGCATCCTTTTGATCAGTTTTCCACTCTGTACCTGTGTACATGCAAATATAACACAAATACGCCTAAAAAAACCTTCATGCACTAAGCAGACACTTTATCAGACAAAAGGGGCCAAACTCACGTATCCTCTAGGTGCAGTATTAGTGGAGAATATCCGCTGTTCCCTCCCTCTATATAATGGTGGTGTGTGTATACAGAGCAGTCCAAATATCCAGCTATGTCAGTAAACATATTCAAATCTGTGAGTAGTCTAAATCGTGCTCTTTTCTTTGGCTAAATTTTGTACTTTTTGTTTGAAACTTACTCCTTTTGGGGCCCGTCTCCTACAGTTAGCCTGCGTTGTGCCAAACAACACTCTTCCACAGGGACATATCACAGCCTTACAGCTCCTACTCTTGACACCAAGATGACACCAAGTTGATGCCAGCTGAATTTGCTGCTGTGACTGTTACAAAATCACGGCCTTACCAGATGTCCCAGGAGGTCACCATATTTGAACTCCCACACCGGGGCCTGCAGTCTGTACACTTCAATGACATCCTCTTCCTTCATAAGGGGGATGGCAGAGCCAGTGGGACAGAAAGTGTAACGAGCCTGGCAGTAGGGATCCGTTTTCGGACGGTAATCAAAGCGCCTGTGTGGAGACAGAAGGATGCAGAGCGGTTAAGAACAGCCTTGTGCTGCAGTAACTGCCTTGGGACTTGCTGAGGGTGAGGCAGGGAGCCTCGATGGGCAGCACTGCTCAAAGACAAACGTGTGATCCCAACTCCAAACAACTTGGAATACACAAGTTTGCGAGATTTCTGTAACCAACATGACTTATGGCTACACAGCGTGAGTGCAAATCATGCAGTACCTGCTGCTGGTATCTAAGATGTGGAAATGATGGCGACTGGAAAGGGTGGCTTGTATACACAAAAGCAGGCACACATTGACACGGACTAGGGAATAGTTGAGATCTGCTTCAAACGCATTTCCCAAAGTTTGTCTACACAGAGACTGACCAGTTTGCTTTGGGAAACAACACTAACTGTTCTCCAAGCAGAGCCACTTTTACTCCAAAATATAGACAATATCCAGGAGAAATATGCTATTTCTCTACTCAACTTTGTTATAAAAATTGAGCCCACCGCCAATTTTGGGCTAATATAATTTTATTTGTATAAGGCAAGCAAACAGCGCTGGGTGCGCGGGGAGTCTGCGCTCCACCAGCACGCACACCAAAGGCCAGTTACAATCTCATTTTATAGGGTAAGAACACCCATATACTGGAAGCCCCCCCTCTTTCTTCTTTTTCCTTGCATAAGCAGTTTCTTCTTGTGCTGGTGCCAGCTGGTGGTTGTCCTTGGTGCTTCTTTTGATCATCGAGGAATGAAGGCACCCAGTCTTCATGAGTAACTGCGAGATAACCCTATCATCTGGCTTGTCCGACTTAAATCACAAACTCTTGCCTATACCTTATCTGGGAGTCACGGTTTGTTAGACACAAATTATGAATTCTTGTATATACCTCATTTGGGAGTCACAGCTGTTTGGCTTAAATCACAAGCTCTTGTTTTTATTCATTTACACGAATCACAATGGAACATCTCACAATCCCCCACCTTTTTCTTTATTTTATTGATTCGTGTTCTTTCCTCAAATTTTTCTAACACCCTTTGAGCTGGTGTTATCCTCCCCATTTCCCTTTTTACTATCATTAACTTGTRAGTTTTTCCCTTTTTGACCATTTCTGGATCTATAGGCATTGCTGATATCTGCATTCCYTGTATTACAGACTGGATCAGCCTTATAAAACAAGGTATTAAACAGGGTATAAACACGAGCCCAAACATAGAACAGAGCAACATAAATCCTATTTTCTTCAACCAACTCCCTCCAAATAAGTTGYTSCACCAATTGTCAGATAGCATTGAGTTCCACCTCTGAACCGGAACATGGGCTATTCGCTTAATCTTGTCCGAGATCTTTGTTATTGCTTCCCCATGATCATCGATCTCAATGCAGCAYTCRGAGGTGTTGAATTTACCACACACTCCACCTTCTTCTGCTAATATATARTCCAACGCAAGGCGATTCTGATATACTGCAGTCTGTGTTTGCGATAGTTGTCTTGCAACTAAGTCTAAAGCCTGGGCCGTCTGGTTAGTAATTATTTCTACCACTGCTTGTAACCTTATGATCCTATTTAACATGTCTATTGGAGTTCTGTACCCCCAGCTTCCATCCTGAGCCCAAGTAGCAGGGTCATAATACTCGGCAATCCTCACGGCCGGCCATTCATTTTCAGGCCACCTCTGTTTTCCCCCAATTGCCTCCCTCTTACTTTGTTTATAAGCTTCATATAAAGGTACCCCTAAAGTATTTTCCCDGGATTTTGGTAATAAAAAGAAACCGGGTTGAATTATTCCTATCGTACAAGTCCCTCTCCACTCTTTAGCCAATGTATGATAGGCCCGTTTCCCACATATCCAGAACATTCCATCYGGGGCTTTCCAGGAATCACTTCTGCTCTCTGGAGTCGCCCAAAAATCTTTCAGTTCAGGAATGGTCATGAAGGGGTTACTTTCCTTTTTAGTTTGATTATGCCAGCACAATTCCAGGTTTTTATCCCAAATACCATTAACACAACTCTCATTATTTTCGTTTCCYCAATATCCTTCAGGAGGAGTAGGCCACCATGTTCTACCGATATCGTTGGTTTTCAGTACTATTTTACCTCCCATATGACAGGTCTGTAGATCCCTCTGATCGTAGCATTTAGCGTTTASATGTGAATGTGCTGTGAAGGAGGAAATGTATCTGCGCCCATAAAGTACCATCTGATAACACCGATTACACGGGTTATCCCCTTCGCCGAGGGGAACATGATCAGCAAGCTCATCCAGAGACTCAGGAGCCTGCGACCCATCCTCTGTCTTTACCGTGTCTACCGGGTTGCAGCCGGCAACAGGACTTCAGATCTTCTCGACAGCAGGAGGACGCCCCCTCTACTGAGTATCTCTGTGCCTCTTTTAGTTTTCGGCGCTTAGCAGCAACTCCTTCTCCAGCACTTGGTTCATTTCTCCTTTTCTAAGTCTTTTCCCTATCTTCCCCCCCTCTTTTTTTGGAATTCTCTCCATTAACCACACATACCGCTAGTGGGGCCTACTTCTCCCTCCGGAGTGTTAACTTCAGGTCCCCCGGTTCGGTCGTGACTCTCCACCGTTCCTGTCCGTCGGGGCAGGGATGTGTAATCGGTCCCTTAATCCGCGAGGCATGAGTCCACCCTTTTTCAGCCATCCGAATTSCTGTATCTGTAGTTAATAAGAGAAGAAATGGTCCTTCCCATTTCGGGGTTAACATGTCTTCCTTCCAAGTTTTGACCATTACGTAGTCTCCCGGYTGTATTTTGTGTATCGCAAAGCCCAAGGGAGTGTTCTGGACCTCCAGTCCTTTTTCTCTTAATGCACTTAACCCTTACTATATATGAAAGAGAGAATAGTGATTAAACAAAAGATACATCGCCAATTGCCTRAATACTTCATCATCATGCAGATCCGCAGTYGCTGGAGAGCCCCTGTTGCAGTGAGGATTTGCGGGACCTTCCCAGCAATCGGGAGATCTTACGCGGTGCGTCCACCCGTAAGTGAGGTCTCTAAAGTCACTGCAAGAGGGTCCAGMTTTTATAAAACCAACTSAGCAAAACTTGCATTTTCTTTGTTAGCGGTAACATCTGGTATGTCCTGCTTTCCTTATCATCCTAGACCGGGACCTGGCCAGAGTCCCAGCTCCGGATGGGAAAGTTTCCTTCAAGGTCAAAAACACACGACTTACACGAAAGCCTAAAAAAAATTACATTTCATGATTCTACATGCAGGCTGGCATAAGCAGTTTACAGGCAAGAAACACCGCTTCAGCGCAGCCCGGAGSCACTGTCTCTAGTGACCCCCCCCCCCCCGGCATTGCACCAGAGGACGAACCGCTGCTGCAAAAGCCCCTGCTAGGTACGCTGCTTTCTGTTCCTCTGAGCCGATGCGCTCCCAGGCTC
>PTEX01000181.1:738222-778088 GCA_003342815.1 Eudromia elegans
GTCGGGGTCACCAAATTGTTATAAAAATTGAGCCCACCGCCAATTTTGGGCTAATATAATTTTATTTGTATAAGGCAAGCAAACAGCGCTGGGTGCGCGGGGAGTCTGCGCTCCACCAGCACGCACACCAAAGGCCAGTTACAATCTCATTTTATAGGGTAAGAACACCCATATACTGGAAGCCCCCCCTCTTTCTTCTTTTTCCTTGCATAAGCAGTTTCTTCTTGTGCTGGTGCCAGCTGGTGGTTGTCCTTGGTGCTTCTTTTGATCATCGAGGAATGAAGGCACCCAGTCTTCATGAGTAACTGCGAGATAACCCTATCATCTGGCTTGTCCGACTTAAATCACAAACTCTTGCCTATACCTTATCTGGGAGTCACGGTTTGTTAGACACAAATTATGAATTCTTGTATATACCTCATTTGGGAGTCACAGCTGTTTGGCTTAAATCACAAGCTCTTGTTTTTATTCATTTACACGAATCACAATGGAACATCTCACAACTTCAATAAGGAGCCCCAAGAATCCAAATTCACTCAC
Organism: Eudromia elegans; assembly: GCA_003342815.1. Taxonomy (NCBI): domain Eukaryota; kingdom Metazoa; phylum Chordata; class Aves; order Tinamiformes; family Tinamidae; genus Eudromia; species Eudromia elegans. Next base: position 738,763 of record PTEX01000181.1, read on the forward strand.
TTCCTATTCATCATTCCTTTTAAACCTCATGTACAAAAACCAAAGACCAAATCTGGCAATGCTAGCAATTACACAAGCTTCCAAACCACAGAATCACAGAATGGATGAGGTTGGAAGGGACCTCTAGAGATCATCTAGTCCAACCCCCCTGCTCCAGCAGGGACCCCTAGAGCATGTGGCACAGGGTGACATCCAGGCGGGTTTGGAAGATCTCCAGAGCAGGAGACTCCACAGCCTCTCTAGGCAGCCTGTTCCAGGGCTCTGTCACCCTCACAGGAAAGAAGTTCCTCTGCAAATGGAGATGGAATTTCCTGTGGTTTGATTTACACCCGCTACCCCCTGTCCTGTCCTCAGCCACCACCGAGTTTGCCCCCACCCCGAACTTCGGACATTCATTAGCTGTCCCATTACAAAACACGTCTTGCCACAAGTAATTAGAGCATGCCAGACACCCAAACGAAACCGTGCAGCCATTTTGTAGAGGGCAGACACTGCGCCCCGCCCACCGCTGCCGTCGGCGCCGCCGCAACCGTTGGCCCGCCTCGCCCCGCCCCACGCCGCGCGGCCGTTGGCGCCGGCGCAGCCGTTGGCTCGTCCCACCCCGCGCGCGGCCGTTGGCGCCGGCGCGGCCGTTGGCGCCGGCGCAGCCGTTGGTCCGGCCGGCCCAGCCCGCCCCGCGCGCTCGCGGCCGCTGGAGGGAAGGGGCGCCCCATCCGTGGCGCCTCGGTGCCCGCTGCGCCGCTCACCTGTAGGGCACCGGCCAGCGGCGTCGCGCCGGGCAGCAGGGCGGCCAGGCCAGCAGCAGCAGCAGCAGCGGCGGCAGCAGCCGCTGGCAGAGGCGAGCGGCGCCCATGGCGGCCCCGTGCTGCTGCCGCCGCGGGGGCGGGAGCGGCGCCGAAGGAAGCTGCGCGGGGAGGCGGCCGCGCTGCCCCCGCCCCGTGCCCGGGGCGGCCCGGCCGAGGCCGCGGTGACCGGCTGGGGTGTGACACGGTGTCAGAGGAGGGCAGGCTCGCGGCGTGGCAGCTCCGAGCCGGGATGGGCCCATCACGTCCCAACCAGGCTGTCTCCCAGGGTACTTCCCAAGGACGTGACAGAAGACTGGAGAGAAGCTACCTGTGGTTCAGGCCCGGGGCCCACCCGGGAAGACTAGCCCGTAAGGGAGGCCGGGAGGAGCAGGGCGCGTCCCGTTCCCGCACGCGAGCTGCGGGCCTGCTCGCGTCTCGGGGCCCCTCTGGGGAGGTGCGGAGGCCCCTGCTGGCTCCCGGCTCCCAAGACACTCGGTCGCGCTGACCCCTGCCCTGCCGCCGGGCCCCGCTCCCGCAGCACCCGCTCGCCCACCGCACGGGCGCTTCGCACCAGCGCCGCCCCGCGCCCCGCGCCCCGCTCGGCCGCCCGCAGCGCCGCCACCCCGCCGGCGCCGCGAGATGGCGCCGCCCGCCCCGCCCCTGCGCAGCGCGGAGCGGGGGGAGGCCGCACGGCGGGGAACGCGGCGGCCATCGCTGCTGCTGCCGCCGCGGCTCCGGCCATGGGCAAGCGGGCGGCCGTGGTGCTGGCCGGCTGCGGCGTGCTGGACGGCAGCGAGATCCACGAGGCGTCCGCGGCGCTCGTGCACCTCAGCCGCGGCGGCGCGCAGGTAGGAGCGCGGCGGGCGGGCCGCGCCGCTTGTGACAAGGGCCGCGCGTGGACTGCCCGGCTGTTTGCTGAGGGCTGCTCCTTCGTTTTGTCATATTTATATATTGTTTTTTATTTATATGTATAATTTATTTCTGTGTAGCTCGCATTGCTATGGAGCGGGATGTAGCTTTTTGGCCCTTTCGTCGGCTTCTGCCGACAGGCGTTGGTCACTTCCAAGCCTGCACTCCAGAGCCTGGCCGCACTGGCAGCACCGCGCCTGGCGCCCGAGCGCAGGGCTGACTTTAACGGATCACCAAAAAAAATCCCATGCGCGATTAAATCGGTGAGCCCTGAGAAGTGGGCAAGCACGCGTCAAAGCAAGAGGCGTGAAAACAGCCACCGTGCAAAGCTTTGCACAGAGCTACATAGTTCTGATACAGCTCTTCCCTTTCAGGCGTAACCAAACTAAGTTCTTGTTTTCTTTTATTTGTCTAGCTTCTAGTTTTTCAGGACAATGAATAAAATTGCCCATCTGTAATTTCTCCAAGGAGAAATGCATGTAAAGCTTCAATCTTCTTTAATCATTTTTTCTAGTCCCTTAATCTGATAGAGGTGACCCATAAAGTTCAACAACAGTCTTTCTTTTCTGTTGACTCAGTAGCATATGGGATTCATATATATCATATATATATATGTTGATATATCAGCTTTGATTTATGTATAATGTAAATATATGTAAATGGATGTATATGTGTGTATCTATGCACATATATATGCACACTGCTTTATCTTTGTATATATGTATAATGAATGCATTATTAGTTCTTTGGATTATCCACCTGAGAGTGAAGGTGGGCCCTGGCAGAGCCAGTAAGTTTAGCACTGGTGTAAGGACACGCTCCCATCAGTCCACTGCAAGAGCGTGGGGGGAAGAGGGAGGTCTAACCATCATTGTGCATCACATCCTCTGTCACTTCATTTATTGCAATAAATCGTTCTGTGCACTCTCCATTTTCCTGAGGTAAGAGACTTCAGGAACAGAAACTGCTTGGATTATGCCACCCTAGTCTTCACTGATATGTATGAGTTCTGTTTAACTACACAAAGTTGTCTTCTTTCTGTTTTCTAGGTAAAGATTTTTGCTCCCAATATTGAGCAAAGGGATGTAGTCAATCATTTAAAAGGAAGTCCGACAGAAGAGAAGAGAAATGTCTTAGTTGAAAGTGCCAGACTGGCAAGAGGCGACATCCAGGATCTGGCTGAACTGAAAGTTAGTGAATTCGATGCAGTCATTTTCCCTGGTAGGTGCTTTTAATATAAATTCACTCCGACTTCTTCAACTGCAAGCAACTGCTTTGCCTTCAGTCCTTTCTTTTATATTTACATCCATTTAAATAACAAATTATGCTATTGAAATTGAGAGGCATCATTTTTACTTATTATCTTTTGGGGATGAGGAGATGTTTTAGCAAGCTCTTGCATGCCAATAAGCCATCTCAGTTTGTTTATTAATTTAAAACACTACAGTGTTCTTTTGGGGTTAGACATATGTGAAACGGTGCCTTCTTTCTAGAGATGGTCAGGACTTCCACAGCTGCTGGTAGCCAACTTGCCACTGGACTGCAATGCCTTAGTTGTAGTGTGTGTGACATTGATGACAGAATGGCAGGTTGCCAGGTAGATGGTACTTACTGTCACACGGGAGCCTGTTTTGTTTTAGTTATGTATCTGATCTGCTGCTGATTAAGTTATACCAAGCACGTTTGTGGAATACTCTTTTATATTCCCCAAACTTTTGAAATGAGTAAACTAAAGTATTACAAGGAAACTATGACATGCTTAAGATCACTTTCCAGAATATTCATAATATTGTTAAATACAGTTTTTAAAGTTAACGCTGTCATCTGTTTTAAGGCCAGCAGGTGGCACATGTGTATAACGCTGATAATTATACTTCTAAACCGAGAATAAGTTAGTGACATCAGGGCTGATAGGGGAGTAGAGGCTAGCAAATATTTTCCACGTTAATTTCATGCTCTATTATAACCCAGGCTCAGGGGGGTTGCAGTAATAACTGCTAGAGGGAAATAAACCCTATTAAGTTTAAAAATTAAAATCTTACCTCAGAGATTTCAGATAACAGTCAAAAGTGAGGAAAGGGGATGGAATGAAATCAAAAGCATTAAAGATAAAAAACTTCTTGATGTTGTCCCTTGAAATACTTTTGAAAATTTGAGTTGCATCATTATTATTTATCATAGAAAAGTTGATGTTGTACCCATTCCATAAGAAATAAAATATAATGGGTGGTTAAACTTGCTAATAACTTTGACAATTTAGATGGTCCTAAATCCAGCAAATGGTGGTGCCTAAATGAGGATGAAATGCAGATAAAGGATTGCTTTTATAGCTAATTTCTAGGAAGACAAATTGAGCTTTATTTTTAGCAGCAACATGTTTCATTGTTTCTGTATGTGTGCACTATGTTAACCAAGTTTTTATTTTAAGTCCAAAAATAATTCTAAGAGAAGGAAAAAACCCCTCTCTTTAAAAATTAACTAAAACTCATCAGTGAAATTATTCCAGATAATTAATCCACTCTCTGTATTATTCTCTTAAACTGCCCTCTCTTACTTTTAATTCATTGCTGTTTTAATCCCTCTCTTATTGATAGGTGTGTAGGAGACTGCAGTTTTTCCAGTGACTAGCGAATGCAATTGGAGTTTCACATTTCTCCTAAATCAGAAAAAGTGATTTATTGTTACTCACTGAAACAAGGCTAAGCTTGCTGGCCTGTGCAAAAGACGTGAGTTAGAATATCTGCAGCTAAATATCTCACAGTTTAAATCCATATTTCATCTGCTGAAAGCTTTCGCTAGGGTAACTTAAAATTCCTACATATACTATGATTACATTCTGGAAAAAAAACCCAAAAAAGTGAGAACTTCTTTCTAGTGTGCTAGTTAATGGTTTTTAACAGTGCCATTATGTTTGCTTCCTTTTAATTTAATTTAATTATTTTATTTTTTTAGGTGGGTTTGGTGTAGCAAAGAACCTGTGTTCCTGGGCAGTGGATGGCAAGGACTGCACTGTCAATGAGCATGTGAGAGCCACTCTGCAAGCTTTCCACAGTGCCAAGAAGCCGATCGGTCTGTGCTGCATCTCCCCAGTCTTGGCAGCTAAAGTTTTTCCTGGTTGTGAGGTCACGATTGGCCAAGATAAAAATGTTGATGGAAGGTGAGAAGGGGACGGACAGATGGCTGATGTGGGAAGTAGGATTAGAAAACAGCTGGTCATCTGTGCAAAATCTTCATGAAGAACTTCTTTCCTGTGAGGATGACGGGGCCCTGGAACAGGCTGCCCAGAGAGGCTGTGGAGTCTCCTTCTCTGGAGATCTTCCAAACCAACCTGGATGCCACCCTGTGCCACGTGCTCTAGGTGTCCCTACTGGAGCAGGGGGTTGGACTAGATGATCTCTAGAGGTCCCTTCCAACCCTAAAGATTCTGTGATTCTGTGAAATTGCACTTCTCTGGTACCTGTAACCTTTGGGTCACTTACTACTTAGGTATTTTTCCTCCTTTTACATTTTTCACTTGCTTAATAATAGTAGACATAGAACTATCAGAGCAGAGAGGCTGAGTATGTGAGATCAGTAGCTTGTTAGGCACTTTGATGCTTGAACAACATATCCCTGATTCAGAAATACACTGATGCTAATATCCACAGGTATATTACAGTAAAAAAGAAAATGTAAAGAAGATGAGCACCCCTGTCTCTTGCCCAAACATCTGCCCCGAGCCACTGAAGGCTTAAATATTCCTGTAATATTCCTGTTATTCTCTCATTCGAGTTATGGTGTCAGAGCATTAAAGGCACAGCATCTCTTTTTATATTAATCAAAATCTTTTTGTTTACAGATTTCCCGATTTTGAAACAGCATCTGCTATCACAGAGCTTGGATGTAAGCATGTTTGCAAGAATGTGAATGAATCTCATGTGGATAAAGCCAACAAGATAGTCACTACCTGTGCTTTCATGTGCAAGGCTCCTTTGCATGAAATTTTTGATGGAATTGGAACAATGATACAAGAAGTTCTGAAACTTGCCTGACTGAAGAAGTGCAAATATGTGCAAGGAAGTCCACTCACTAAACCTAAACATCTAGCTTCCCTTGTATTAATAAAATAATGCTAAACTTCAGTTTGGTTTTTTTTTTTTTTGTGTGTGGGTGGGTGGGTGGGTTTAATCTGTAATACACTAAAGGGTTACTACAGCTTGATCCTTTTTTTCCCCCTTTAAATTAGGAAGCATCTGTTGAAGGTGTTTTTTTCCCCCCCTGAATCCTCAGTGTGCTCTGACTTGGTGAAACAAAGTAGGAGTCCTCCCTGCCTCCTTGTCCTTTCAGCACGTAACTAATGGTTATCAGCAGTTGACAGTTGATGTTACCCCACCCTGCACAATTACAGGTGAGCTGGCTCTAGATGAGTGTATACTTTAAGCAATTTAATTCTACAATCCAAAGGGGAAAAGGAAAAAAAAAAAATCCTTGTGCAACTTTATACAACCGTATCTGAGGGGCTTTCCCCACCCCTGAACCTCCTATATAAACTAAGTTTATAACACTGGAGTCAGAGACTTAACACATTCTCTGTGTGGAAATCACACTGCTTTTCCCTCTGGTAAAAAAAGTAGTTTGGAATCTGGTTGGTAAAACAAAATGGCTATATTTTGTGAGCATTTGCATACATATTTTAGTGCTGCAAAGTTAGATACATTTTATATATTTAGAAACACATCCTTCGATCTCAAATATCCAAACCACCACGTTTGCCTTCCAGCCTCAACCATTCTGTGAGTCTGTGAATTCGCAGCCAAGGTTCATCACCACTGGTCACTGCTGGATCATATGTAGGTGGAGAGATAGAATCTGTTGTAGTAAAGAAACTTCTTGAGCGCAGACATGAAATGTGACAAGCAGCTTTACCAAAACTTGCAGCTGTTGGCAAGTGCACGGGGTAAGAGACCTTCACTAACATATACACATCCACAAAATGCAGCACGCGCACAACCTACCTCACTTTAAAGTAGGTCTTTCCTACTAGGAATAAATAACCTGGAATGGCAGCCTATGTGCGCATTCCTTACGGTTACTCATCAGCTTTGTGGACAACTTGGGAACGGAGCTCAATGTCTCATCATCCTTCTCATGGGGATGTTTCTTATAGAGGCAATATTTTCAAACTCTTCCAGAATTTGCATCTCCTTGAAGTTATTTAAGGGACACAGGATATGTAGATTATTTTATTCTGTTTTGGGGGGCAGATGATTTGGGAGGAGGGCTTTTTGGTGGCATGCAAGCAGTGCTCTGCCTCTAGAGGCACACAGATAATTCAGACGGACGGAGGCAGCAGACAGCAGGTGCTCTGCTCGGCCTCTCACCAAATTGTGTACATAATCTCAGCATCATTTACTTAGTCATAAAACACAGTATTGGACTGAGCATGGCTCCTGTGTTGCAGGAGTCCAATTTAAAAGTTCCTGAATCGCTAAATAAGGGTTTTTCCTGGATTTTGTGTTAGCTTTGTGAGTAGGCTCTAGCTGCGAGCTGGGCTCTGAAGTGACGGAGCGTTGTTCACAGCAGGTGCATCTTCTCTGAGCGCGCTCTCGCTGGCCGTCCCGACAAAAACGTGCTCAGCACGGAGCAGTCCTCCACCTTTTCCAGGTTGTAGACCGTCTCTATAATGCCTTCCACAGCTTCTGCGGGGAGGACTCGGGAGGCATTGGCCTGGAACTTCTTCTCCAGGTCCTCCTTCCTCAGCGGCTTCCTCCAGTGCCCGTAGAAGGTGTCGCAGCGGTGGCTGCGGGCGCCGCCGCCGCGCAGCGTGGCGCTCACTTCGCAGTACAGGCTCTCGAAGCTGGGCTCGTTGTCGGCCGGGTGCTCCAGGCGCGTCTTGCGGAGCAGCTCCCACAGGGCTGCTCTGCGGAGGTTCTCTCCGGCGAAGGACTCGACGGAGACGGCGCCGTCCAGCAGAGCGGAGCACGCGACAAACTGGAAGGAGTGGCGAGCTTCGTGCTCTGAGCTCGGCGTGGGCCTGTTCACGTACCTCACCTCCGGCACCCTGACGACGACCGCCTCGATTTTGTCCAGAGGGAGCACGTCGTCACCGTGCTCCATGAGCTTCCTCCTCACAGAGGACGCCGCATCAGCCACCCAGTGTGTTCCCAGGTGAGCGGGGAAGCGTTTGATGGCGACGTCCTGTTGTTCCAACAGCCACGGATACGCCTGCAAGGTCGGCAGGCTCTGCGGGTTGTAATCGGAGTAAAAGGCCCCCATCCCTGACTCCATGTCCAGGATCTGCCCGTTTCCTTGAACGCCCAGCGATGCCAAGCAAGCCGCTTCCAGGCCGTGCTTGGCCGCGTTGCCCACGTGCAGGGGCTTCGTCTGGGTGGCGGCGTTGGCCAGCGGGGCCCCCGCGTAGGAGGCAGCTACGGCCAAGGCGTTCTTGCATTTCAGCTGGTCCAGAGCCAGCAGTTTGGCACAGGCTGCTGCGCTGCCCATGGTACCAACCACGGTCGGAGGGTGGAACCTGAGAAAACAAAACCTCTGTCGTTGCTGCATTTCATAACCTTACATGAATGCACAGGATGCACAATGCTCCAAATTCCTCTGAGATTTGTCTAGGTCTTTACTAAACTTCTGGACGACCAACACAGTAAATATGATCAACTGCACCATTTGAATTTTTACTGGCATTTAATTAAGCATATCAGCCCTGAGGAAACTTGCACTCAGCTTACTCTATGAGGTAGCTTACATACCTTTTTGGGATGTTCCTGGCCTCGCTGGAAAAGCGCAGCAACCTGCCTTGCACTTCAATCCCCACGTTGAAAGCTAAGAGCAGATCCAGCCCCGAGATCTTCCTCTTCTGGGCAAAGGCCTCCGAGAGGGCGATCACAGCGGGCAGCACCGCCCCAGACGGGTGTGTGGCTGGGTGCCACGTGTCGTCAAAATCCATCGAGTGCACCTGGGGCCAAGAGAAACTTCCCTGTGTCAGCAGAAACCAACTATCTGCCTTGGCGAGATCAGATCCGTCACATGAAAATTCTGGGATTGGTGTAAAAATATTGAGGGACTTATTTTCTTCAGGAAGCAAACCTTTTTTTTTTTTTTTTGTAATTATTATTTTTAAATCTTTCTTCTAGGTACTTTAGACCAAACACAGTTTGATGAGAAGCAGAAACGCAATATAAATCTTGCCTCAAAGGGGCATAATTCTCCTCCTAGTTGCACCAGCCCCAAATCAGTATAACACTGATATTTCTTCCCTACATCAGACTTTTGTTGCTATAACTAGCCTGGTATAACTAAAGCAGCAGTTCTAGAGCTGCCATGTGGATGCAGCTGTGTCTACCTTCACTTCCTCAAACTAACATTTAAATATAATGAAGTTACTTCCCTTGTGATACAACTAATGCTGACAATTAGGGCTCATACCAGTAAGTTATACACACATCATTTTATTATATATATATGTGTGTGTGTGTGTGTATGTATGTGTATATATGTGTATATATATGTATATCTACATAAATATATTTATATATACAGCCTGTAAACACTGTATATGTACAGGCTTTAGCAGACACAGAAGAGCCCCGTCTCTTGAGCAACCAGATGCACTGGGCTTGCTGGGAGCAGGGGCAATCTTTAGTCTTAAAACCCAGACGAGCTGCTTTAGCCTTTAAGAGCATCTGGAGAAGCCCCTTCTTCCCCACATCCGGAGTCCAACTGCATCCCTGGAATTTTCCCAGTGTTCCCAGCATGGCACATTGTGGCTGTTTTGATAGCAGACTGTTCCCAGCAAGGTTTGTTGTTGTTCAGAGTCTGCCAGAGAGCCCCAAATGTTCCAACTCATTGCCAGTGTCCGGAACAGCATTTTTAACAGAATCGTAAATGCCTCAAAACCACAAGTGACTTTCATGCCTATTCCCATGTGTCTTGTTTCATAGATCTACAAGCAAGGACGGTTGCTCCTTGTGCTCCCCAGCACTCAGAGCTTGTTCTGTAATGCTGGGAACACACAATTCTGCCATGCTCACGATCAGGCTGCTGAGGACTCTGCTCCTAAACAGACAGAGAAAGACCCAGAGCCCCTCTTGAAGAACATGATACCATCTGTGAAGACACCCTACAACGTGGGATATGGAAAGTTGTGCCTAGCACCCACTGAACTGAGTTGCTTGAGCTTTCAGTAAGTGTTTAAATTAATCTGTTATTACCAAAATGTAAACTGAGAATATCACATATGTGTTAGCAGCCAGATTTGAGCATCACTCTGATTATTAAGGGCTAAGAGTTACTGTATCTCATTTCCAAAATAATCTTTTCTACATTGAAAATGAGGTGTCAAATTTGACCTCTGATCTTGTCGTCACACTAATTTAGACAGGCTTAATATATCATTTCCTTGGCCGGCCGCCTTCCCTAGTTCTGCATAATTACCAAATTTGTCTAAGCCGCCTCTAGCACAGCCAGTGACTTCAATTGCTTTCGGCCTAGACCTGCGCTTCGGCAAAGCTCTGAGGAAGCAGTTGCTGCTTTACTGATAAGGTATGTGTCCAAGAGGTACAGCTGCATGACTGGAAATTGAACCCCTTTGCGACAGCGCACACCTACAGGTCCATTGACATACGTCAGCATTTGTGTTTTTCAGTTAACTCTCGCGGCTCAGCTGGGATGAAGTCTGGGTCCTGCGAGAGCAATCGGTGCGAGCCGTGTAACCTCGTGTTGTGTGGCTGCAAAGGGCTGCAGCAAGCTGTGGAGACCTGCACCTTGAGAGCAGCCCCGGGTGAGCGGCCAGGCTGGCGCCCGGGTACGTGTTAGCTCGTGCTTTGAGCCCGGATTTACTGCAAGAAAGTTGAAGTAAACTAGAACAGCCTAGGCAAAAAATGTGGCAGACCGCAGGTAAAATAATCAAGTAAGATTTTAGGAGCGTTCTGTTCTCTCTGTAAGGAAGATGGAATCAATTAGTGTGATTGAAGAGCAAATAAAGATTGTCCCTTACGGCCACTCCGTTCACGAAGGCTGCGTACAGAGGAGGAAGCCGGATGTCCAAGTGGCCCCAGGTGGTACTGGATGTATCCGAGCTGTAGATCTGAAACAAAACGACAGCAATTATTTCCAAGTCCTGGGCAGAAGGATAAACGTACTCTGTATCTCTGACATAAATGAGATCAGAGCATGCCCTTTTGGGACTCGGCGGCTCCCTTCTATAGGAAATGAAAATGTCTGCGTGCTCTTCTATCGGGAAGTATTGAAAGAAACAAATTTTCCTGAGGAGCTTTGTCAGGGGCTCAGACAGATCACAGGGAGCAGTCTATTCTGGAATAGTGTTCAATAATGTTTGCTCTGCTGATGTTTTCATAAAATCTCGTGTGGGTAAGAACGGCACTCTTAGTTAAGCCCGGCCTGCTTTCAGAGGAGAGTCTCAGCATACAGCTTCTTGCACAGACTTTTAGCCATCCAGGGCTAAGTAACTCAGTCAGTGCTGTAGACTGAGGCAGAGCACCCTTTCCTCCTCCTCCTCTGTCAATAAAACAAGCTCACCACGACAACGTTCCCCCCGCAGCCCAAATTTTCATTTGCTCTTCTTGCGCTTTCTGAGGGTGTACTACGAGTACCAGACATCTTGCCTTGCTGTACTGTATCACTTTGTGGCAGATCTCGGTGCTGGTACCCAGAAGGCCGACTCCGAGCGTATCCAGAATCATCCGCTTGCTTCGCTGAATGACTCGGTCCGTCAAATGGTTCGCGCTCAGACCGTGAATCACGTTGGCAAAATTTCCCGTAATGGTCTGTGAGGAAGAAAAAAATGTAGATATGAAACCTTCCCTTTCTAAAAAAAAAAAAAAAAAAAAGGCATTTTTTTCTCCTTTTTTTCAGGTTTGGATTTTTTCTTAGCATGTTGACCATTTCTATTGTCCTGTCCTTGCTTATAGGAATTGCATCAGCAAACAAATTGCACCAGGAAAAATGGTGTCCTAATTGTTCCTCTTTCTATTCCCAGAAATGACATAGTGCTACTTATGTTTTGCTTTTACTTTCGCCTGTCTCGTTTGTCTGTTTCTGCTGCTCCCTCCCTGACTCCAGTCCTTAAGATACAAATGATGTAACTTGGCAAGTTTTATAACACAATAGGAGGGAAAAAGCACCTGGATTTCAATAGCACCTTTTCATTGTTACTGAAATCAGTGGGAATCTGGCACTTCAGGCCAATGCAGCCGCTGTCGCTCAGGGAGGCAGGATTTAATCTCTATGAGTAGCAGATTCACCACTCCAAGCTTGGAGCTCAGAGACAGGACTTGGCAGCTCTCCCTGTCAGCAGCAGCCCCTGTCTCGCAGCTCCCACGGGATTCACGGGCAGTTGGGGTTCCAGCTTTTCTCCAACACAAGATCTCAGCCCTCTGAAAAGCAGTGGCTCCTTGTTCGTGGCTCCTGCTCATCCAGGAATTATATTTCTCGTTTTCTGCTTTCCCATTGAGCACTGACCCATTATGGAAACTCAGCACGCTTCATCTGGCCTGGAGCTGACGGCTGCTATTAATACTCCTATTAGAAAATAATCTAGAACTTCCCTCCTCTGACAGACTTTCTGCTGTAGATAAGCCTACATTGCTTGCGACAACTCTGTACACACACTTGCTTTTCTGTGCTGGCATTGCCATATCTTCCCTGTGTTTAGAAATCATCTCTTCCCTTCTCCTTTTCCCTTCCATTACTCCCCTGCATATATCCATAGAGTGATAATAGTTCCTTTGTTCTCTTGGCTTAAGTAAGTTCAAACTTTGCCATACTAGGTCTGTAGCTTTTCCTTGTGTTGCTTCAATCAGATTTAATTTTCCCAGCAACAATGACCAAAGTGTCCCCATTAGTTCATGTAAGTCCTCACTGAGCTCAGTAGGAAGCATCCAGACAGCCTTGAGGAACACAAAGCGTTTAAAGCAGGTGGACTACGTAGCCCACAGTGTGATGCACACCTACAGAAACACGCACAATGAGGATACAAAAGCGGGTACTGTAAGAACATCGGAAAGTGCAAAGAAACGAGACGGTACCTTGGCCCACATCTTGGATGGACGGCGGTCCCAGCGAGAAGCAACAAATGACTGGCAACCAGGGAACAGTGAAAATCAGCCTTTCACGACTTTTAAACGTGTTTGTATGAGGTGGGGCCATATTGGGACAGATCTATAGGTCATCTTGCTCTGCCCATTTCCTCTTCTGCCTGGAAATGTTCCCTTTTCAACATTTTCAACTTTCCTCTGACTAACTATACTCCAAACTGCTGAGACATGTGATAGGACTTTGCAAGTCAAGCCCATGTGTCATGTGTAAGCTGATAAATGTGTTTATTAGCTAATTAGCAATATTAGTTATTACCTAATTAATATTAGGATATCAATTTTAGTTTCTTGTGGACATGGAGAGAAGAGGTGACCACCAGGTGTGTCAGCCTGGGGAGCTGCAGTACACCATTCTGCTGAGGGAAGAGCAGACAGCCCTTCATTAGCCCATTTTTCTTTCGGTATATATGTCCCCTGTACAATACGTGCAGTTTGGACACAAAGCCATGTGGCATTGGAATTCCAGACTGCGTGGTGTTTTAAAGCAGCTGTTGGAACTTACTGGTGTTTTGATGGCACGAATCTCTATAAGAGACCAGGTAAGTTGGATTCCCGCCTGCTGTCAGGTTTTCTGCACCTCAGTCAAGGATAACTTCTCCGAGGAAGGAGGCACTTCTCCCACCGTCAGCCCAGGGGTTTCACCTCTGTAGGAACTCATGACTGCAAGTTAAACTAAACCTGCCAGACACTGGACTCGGTGTCGAGAGGAAAAATTCACCCTCAGCCCATTAAGAAAGGAGCAGACCAGAGAGGTGCAGAGTCCACTCAACAACTCTGAAGGGAAAAGGTAACGTATGCCTGAAATCCTGGTACCTCCTGGGTCAGGAAACAAAGTATACAAGCTTTCAAATTCACGTTTTTGCACCTACAAGCTCAAGTGCCGCCTCACACAGTTTAGACCTTCAGCCCTTTACTCAGTCCAGCCCCAAATCATTTGGTAAAGCTTTCTCTAACTCCCGACTTTTTCCAGAGGGAGAGAGCTACAGGAATCTATGGCTGCAATTTATCATTAATTTGAATGAATCTAACAACCTCTGAAAGGGACAGTCCTGTCCCCTGCTCCATCCGCTCACCCCTGGCCATGACCACATGGGAAGTTCTCCTGCTCCTCCTTCCACCGGCTTTGCTGCTCAGCAGGTCTCTTTTTGAGCTGAAGGACCTCTCTCCAGCCCAGACATTCTCACTTGTCAGACAAAACTGAATTTCATTGCCCCAGAAACGCAACACTAAGCCTAGCTGCAGGAGAAGGTAAAGGAAGGAGGAAGGCTGGTAGTATTCAGTATATCTGACATATATGTGGAAAGAGATGGGAGGGAATCAGTGGTTCCCCAACAAGCTCTAACCCAGACATCTTCCTGCTTTCCCTGTTCCTTGAGCCAGCTGATGGATCCCATCTTCCGGGCCAAACCTAAGCCTGAAAATTGCACTGGGTAGGAGCAGCTAAAGTGACAAAAGCTGCAATGTGCCTGTCCACAGATGTAGCCAATTTGCCCAGGGCCTAAGATTCCCCAAACCCTACAGACACATATGTGCTGTTGTGCTGGCCAAGGTGCATTGTGCAGCGCGTGAATTTCAAGCCATGACCCTGTCTTTCTCCTCAGTGCGAGCAGCTGTTCAGCACGGCTGCTAATCCTCTTAGTTCTCACACACACTTCTCTACGAGTACACCACATCTTTCTGCAGTTCTCCCATGCTCGTACATATACAACCTGAATTACACAAAACCCCCAGCAGCATTTCCTAGTTCCTATCAGACGTGTGTTCTGGCCAGATCTGGACCCTGTGGGGAGATAAAGCCCAAATGTGCATCACTGCTTCTCCTCTCCACCCTTTTCCTCCCTCCCCCCATTTCCACACTAAGGAAAACCGCAGAGGTAGCCTGGATGTGCTAGGAATTATTGATTGCCCTGATACTGGAGTTTACAGATTTAACCATCATGGCCCTCTTGATAGGACTGGTCACTTCGGCAAGGCTGGCAACAGTTAGAATGGTTAGTAATAACAAGTAGCTCGTATGAGACTAAAAAGGGGGGAAAAATTCTATCTCTCTGTCCTTTCACATTACCCTTCTTTCAGAAAATTAGAAGAAAATATATACATTAAATAAAAAATAGTCAAACCTATAGTCAGTCTTCAGTCCTCTTTTTTCCATTATCCTTGGGATGCCGTTTGTAATCCAGCTTCCCCTACTTCTGCCTTTCATTTTGCTCTTTCTCCATTGAGACAGAGTCAATTTCAAATTTCTCCTTGGACCCTCTATGCCACTGGATTTCCCTAACACAAGAAGAACCCTTTGTATTTCCCTTTACCACTCTAATGGAAGGAGAAGTGAGTACAGCTGAACAGCTCAAAGATATGAGAAAACTTTGAAGTAATGTAACTCCTTCTTGCATCAATATAGTCACGGAATCACAGAATGGTTGAGGTTGGAAGGGACTTCTAGAGATCACCTAGTCCAACCCCCCTGCTCCAGCAGGGACCCCAGTTGCTCTAATGGAGGTGGTGATATGTTGGAAAGTGTAATCAGAAGAGGGCAAAAGTGGCTTGTAACCCTCTTCCTCTCTAGAAGGTAGTGTCAGCCTGTAGGTCTGCAGCCTCCCAGTCAGTAACTGCATCATCCCTCAAAACAAGGTCTTCACAGGCTTGCTGCTTACAGCGTTATACTGCCTAACACCCTGAGACATCCATTACAAGAGCCAAGCTCAGAATTCCAGGAAGTCTAATAGCTGCATTTAATCCCAAGTCAAAGCTCAAAAGTGAATTCAAATATCATCCAGAGCTTGGGATGTGCTTTGAAATGTGATTTGCTGTCTCACACTCCTAGCTCTTCTCAGATACACCGTCACTTCCTTCTGCAACCTTGTTTGCAGTATGGAGTGTCTAGTACGTTGTAGTAGCAACTTGAGTACTACTAAGGTCCAAACTGAGATACTATGAGAAAGTAACTTTTTGTAAATGAAGGGAAACTGTAAATATTGAAAATTAAATTACTTTGGAGTCTAATTTTCTAAATGTGATTTACATCAGAGCAGGGGTACACTGCAGACTAGGAGGGAAAGGAAAGCAAGATGATTATCCTTGCGGGAGAAATAACCTTCCATACAAAAGTCTGTGCCTCCACAGGAAAATTTGTAGGGGGTCTAAATAAAACAAGGCTGAAAATGACTCACTGAGAGTTTGGCAAAGGCCTTCCTCTCTGCTTTCCTTTCCTTTAACATAATACACCCCTTGTTCAGCATTTTGGGCAGAACATTTGTTAACGAGCAAACATGATGTAAAGACAAAACACATTCATCAAACTGCCATTTGTAACAGCATGCCTATCTACAGCACAGAACTGCATTGATTATAGAACAAGGCTTGAGATACCCAGCGCCCCACAGAGATATATTCTCCCGCTGAAATTGTAATTTTAAGCTGTTATTTCTTCTTTTATCTACTGCTATTTTAGGATAAACTCTGCCCACACATGCAAGATGTATTTTTGCAACTGAAAGCAGTATCTGGACTCAGTCTTCCATTCTTTTTGCCATAAAAAAGAATGACAAAATATAGCAGTCAGGTTGCTTTGCTTGAAGCTATGGCTTACTTTTTAAGCTCTAGCTTTGCTGATGGTTGGAGGAAATATGAGGAAAAGGGAATGAGGTACCAACGTGCTTTGTTTACAGAACATCCATTGGTGTAAAGGATCTGAAAGCAAATTACAAATTTTACTCTACTAAGATTTTTAAAGTAAAATACAGAGGTGAGAAATCTGCTAGGGACAGAATCTTAATGAATTGCTTGATGGCTTCACGTAAGTCTTCTTATCAGCCAGACCGCTATAAATCTTGGGATCCTGTACCACAAATAATGCACTCTGCTCTGCCCTGTCTTCCTGTAGCCACTTCAGCAATAGTAACTGAACTAGCCTGTCTGTCAACAGCAGATATCAAGAAAATCAATGGTTGCACCATAAAACATGTGACAATGGAAATTTCAAGCCCTTCACAGTTCTCTTATTTACTTACTTGCAAAACCAGAGACAACTGCAAAGCAATCTGAGAAATTACAACATCTTTGTTTCCTTTTTTCTTTTTTTTTCAAACACTTCACATCAAAATTGGAAGCAGCCGGACATATTCCAGTAAAGGTTGCTACGTGTCAGTGCCCCAGGTCCACACTATTGTCCTCCCCTTAGTAAGTTAGTGGTGTAAATTTGAAGAGGACTCTGTGCAATTCGCTTCAACTCATAAGGTGCTCCTTGACCAGGAGCTAGGGGCATATGCTAAGCATAGGACGGCAGAGCTGGACATGAGGGGGATAATCAGGTGGGATCTCATCGAGGCAGATCTGTCCCCTCGGTGGAGAGAAGACGATGGAGGATGGACGATGGACGTACAATGGACGTACGATGGACCACCGGTCCCAAGGCACTCCGAGACTGCAGAAGGCCAGTCCGAGGTGAGCCCACGTGTGCGTCACCCAGTAACCCCCGTGACTCTGTGCACGCAGCGTTGTGAGCAACGCAGGAAGGCACTGCAGCTCCGTGAAATTCCAGTTGGCTCAGTGTTAATTTTCTCTTAAGCTTTTCTCCTTTCAATCACTGCAGCATCTCCTCAAGCATCACGTTCCCACCAAGGTCTCGGAGGCTGCTCAGGGAGCCCGTGAGCTACATGGGCACTGCTGCCCTTAGCATCCTCCAGCTACTTTTGAGGCCCACTTTGCAGCTATATGCAGTTAGACCATGCATTTCCCAGGGCTGATGATTGATTGATTTCAGAAGTGCCAAACAACCTAAAAATTACACATTAAATATGATAGTGTGTAAATGTGATTTATGGTGTAATTATATGACCTGTCATGAGATACTTTGGTTTCAGATGACCAAACACACTGAGGAATTTCTACCTGTTTATGCATTCATCTCTAAAGAGAAAGTGGGCAGAATTACATTGACATTTCTAAAATGGAGAAATAACTGCAAAAACAGAAATAAGTTTATGTTTGAAGGCAACAGATGTAAATACATAAAGCATTAACATTTTTCTAATAAAATACATAAACAAAAAAGCTAATGATTGGGTTTAAATTGGTCTTTTTTACATAAATAACCCTTAACATAAATATTTTTTAAATGGCATGACGTTTTTCTAATATCACTCATCTTCAGCATAGTAAGTCAAGATAAACTGAAGAAGGATTAAAAAAAGGAAAATACATAATTCGACAAAATGAATGGTCTGTCGAAAGGTCTACAATTTTTGGTAATTTTTGTTGATTCTTTAGTGTCATCATGGTTTAAAACTATTCATAATAAGAGGGTGATGTCAGATGTACATGGAGATCAAATTTTATTTACCTCTTTCCCTCACTTCAATATTTGAAGATGTCCCTCTTGATGTGCTTTTGCAAGCTACAGGAGCAACAGAGATAACTTTAAAAAAGATAAATCTCATTTGAGTGATTATAGTTTGTATTTTACAAAAATTCATAAAGATTCTCACATTCCATGAGAATCTACAGTGACAGCAGTAACACCAAACCACACAATTCATCCTACTGCCTTTGGCCACTATTCTGTAGGGCAAAATGACAGCAATAGGATTTTCCTTTTACTATAATAAGGAAATAAAACAAAATAACCTCATTCAGCCTTTATTTCTGTTGATTGCATTGGGCGATTTCGAAGCGTTTTGAAGTTTGATTTTTCTTTCAGGGCATTTTTGCCTTTTTATTTTGCTTGGTTTGGCATGGTAATGCATTCAACTTTGGGGAATAGTCAGAAATTTGGGGGAGAATTCAGAAAAGAAAGGACATGCATGATTCTTTCGTCCAAATTATTCCTTGAGCTGCCAATGAAGGAATACAGAACTGTTTGGGTGCCTCCTGAAACAGCAGAACGACTGAAGCAGCGTGAGTCGTACTGCTCCAGGAATGCTGCTCCAAGTGGGAACAACGCGGTGCCCTTTCACCACCTAGGAAAAGCAGAGAGCTGCCCGGGTGGCGGCTGGCGGGAGGCAGGTTGCTCTCTCTGTTGCCTACGAAAGTAAAGCAGTAGCAGTAAAGCAAAGCAGAAGCTCTTCAGCCTGATCCCTGCTCTCGGCGTACGCTCCTCTGCTACTGCTGCCATGAAGGGAAGGGCTCGCAGGGAGGAACAAGGTGGTCCACGCCGAGAAGACGTTTTCTACGCAGCTTCCTGCTCTCACAGCCTACTACCCGTAGCAGCGGCTGGGCCACCACATCTCACAGGACCCTCCTCCATCTCGCACGTGTAACCCAGCCCTACTCTGTGCCCTTCCCTCCTTCAGCAATGAGGCCCGGGCCTCTTTTCCCTGGATCTTCTGTTTCCCTCAAGTCTGGGAGACAACTGTTGGGATTAGGGAAAGTGAATGGCTTCCTGGGAAGGGTGAAAGAGGGAAGCAAAGCAGTATGACTGCATAGGAATAAAACATGTCCTTTCTTAACAATGCTGGAGGAGGAATTCATGGTCGGGCAGCAAAAGGAGAACTGCAGAAGGGAAAGAAATACATCTCAGGCCTTCTGGAGCCTTCCAAAACACGTATGTTCCCAATCCCCAAGTGCCACTATCTTCTCTTCCTGCCCCTAAACCAAAGTCTTAAACAACATCTAATTTTCTGGTGCTGATGTGAAGCTGAATGCGTCCCTGCCGCCTGGGAAGGGAGAGCTGGTGCTCATTCCTCACGTCCCACAGGAGCAGGCAGCGTGCTGCACTCATGCAGAGCGAGGTAGGAGAGGCCCCTCCGCTCAACACACCCGTCCCCAGCCCATTTCCCAAGGCCCTGCTGCATCCCCTGCCTGCTACAGCCCTCAGCACCCACAGCAAGAGTGCTGCTGCTTGACTCCCAGGGCTGTCAGAGCCAGCATGGAATTCACATGCAGTGACCGTATGGGCAGGGTCCCAAACCACTGCTTGAAAAAGTATCCATCATTCCCTGGAATCCCCTCTGGAGCTTGTCAGTGGACAGGTCCCATATCATAACTATCGAAGGTGGCCTTTAGAGTAAGAACAGCTTTCTCCTGAAAGCTCAAAAGCTGCTTTAGGCTCCCGTTAATCCACTCTCCAGCTGTGGGAGGCTCTGTGTGAATAGCTCCCCAGCTCCTGCATGCAAAGTAGCACTTTCCCATGCGTGCAGGAGCTGGGGGATGATGAAAGGCACAACTGTAAGCTGATGTGGGTACATATATGACATAAACGTCCTAGCCAATTTCAACCTCTTCTTCTCACCTACAAGCAAGGGGAGGTTGTGACCTCAGGCCTACAGTTCCTGCTGTAAACATTCAGATAATTGACTGCAAGGTGAAATGCATGACAACTTAGAAGCCAGTGTTTGAGTCCAAAAGTTAGTTTTAGTTGTCCCACACCACTCATGAAGCTAGTGAGAAGCCAGTGCAGCAGCACTCAGCTGAGAACTCCAGCAGTCTCAAGATCACCTGCAAGCAGCTCTTTACTGTTTGGGGTAGTGATGGCTTAGGGTTGGGGTTGGAGCTAGGGTCCATCATGTGTGAAAGAATCTGTCAAAATATGCGCCTGCACCTTCTGGAGGCAAAGCTGACCAAGCTGGACATGTCTGAGTTTGCGTTCAACCCTGGCTGCTTCCCTCAGTGCCTTTAAGCAAGTGCTGCTCTGCTGGTAACTCAAGCGAGGTAACTCTCCTGTCCTAATAATCTCCTTCAGGGTTCTGAGTAGAAGCTCAGACTGTTTGGATGGACAAGCATATCTGTCTGCAAAGCTCTGAGAACCTAAATTACCTAAAGATGCTCCCTATACAACCTTTTCTACTAGGTGTTTCTTTCCTCTAGGCTTATAGTTTAAAGATGATAGAAGCAGAGCACTATGACCTTTTGTCTGTCCTTGCTTCTCTTGCTAGAGGTGCTTGCCTTGCCTCTCCTTGGTCTCCTGGACGGTATAGGGCTGTCATCAAAATACTGATGAGGGCTGTGTCAAGCTGCCCAGCACACCTGGAGCAGATGCTGCTCAGCAATGGCAGCAACAGTTCTTTCCCTAGTTGGAGCCAGGGTCTGTTAGGAACTGCCTCGTTCTGTATCCTTGGCTGTGTGTGTGCAAGGAACTAGCTACTCATCCTCCGCCCTTTACTTCATCCTGTCAGTACCATTATTTCCTGTCAGAACAATTGCCCGTCCCTTTCAGGATCAGAAATAAGGTTCTGAGCTAGCTTTGGGTCAGAGAATCTTGTGTCAGGAGTTTAATACAACATGGGAGATCACCACATGGATGACTGCTCTTGAGGAGTGGTTAAGAGTAAAAATCCCAAACAAAACCAAAAGTCCCAAACATATCATATCTGCCTAGGATGAGACTATTCTCAATCACTGTCACTATCTTTTCGTATAGGCACAGAAAGCTTTGCTAGCCAGTGCCCATGATGGCAGCTCCTCCAAAGCTTTCAGGCTTGTATCTACCTCAGCTTTCATTCTATGTGTTCAGCGCAATGGCAGGAAAGAAACCATGATTAAGGGAGGGAAGAATGCAAGAAACTTATTTGACTCTATTGTATGAAACCCAATGTATTAATTTTGCAGTTCTACTCTCTTCCTCCTCAGAACTGAGCACTGAGCAAATCAAGGACTAGCAAGTGTCTTAAGAAGTGCCACACTGTAAACTGGAGTGGGCAATTAAGAGCTGCCATCACTTGCCAGATGTGCTCGTGGTAGAGTCATTGCAGTGATGCTGCCTACAGATAGATACAGGAGTCAATACTACGGTGAGAGTTTGCAAGTGTTTTGAAGTTTGAGTAAAAACATTCACAGCTCCAAGCGAAAACACCCACAGGCCTCTGACCACTCTCAGAATGCCTGAGAATCACCTGGTATCATATCCCTTCCTTGCCTTTGGAGAAATTAACTTTCCTTCCTTCCTCCCTCCACTCCTACTCCCCCAGAACAGCTAGGAGCCAATCTTACCTAACACCATGACACAATAACAACCTACCATAACTTTAAAAATATAATAATAATAATAATAATAATAATAATAATAATAATAATAATAATAAATAATCCAGGGTAGTTTATGCCTTGGGAGTGGATCCCACATTAACCTTGGAAAATGGTGATCTGTAGTCAGACTGTTTGTGAATCATCACTACAGTGGCCGTGACTGCTGGAGATGGCACTTGAAAAGAGGTAAACCCTTCCTCTCTCCTATCCAAACAGTCATCAGCCTTACTAATCTCCATTAGGGCAGATGCTGCCAGGCAGGAGACATTCAGGAAAGGAGCATGGGATGGAAGGGGAAAGTCACACTGCAGAACCAGCATCTGGGCTCTGATAAAGATATGGTCAGTCTGCAATGAATCCCTCAAAAGACATGGAAAGATGAGCTTCAGAAATTCCCTAGGTTCTGATAAGCAGGTGGGCAGCATCTAAAGGCAAATGGGACTCCTTCCTCAAAGCCATTGCTTACAAGGCAGGCTCTGCTGTAGGGTCCAGGCCCAAGGAGTCCCCACCACCTCTGAGACTCCAGGGCCATGAATCCATAGCTTGTCCGCAAGCCTCCAGTGTTCCTATGCTCCGTGAGGCACCTGAGAGTCCTCATAGACAGCGCAGTGAAACCTGGTAGTGCTTTGCTCCAGAGTGGGAATTTCTGAACTTCTTGTGCGTGTTCCAGCTGACTGCTCTGGCAGGGCTGACCTCATGGGGCTGCCCGAGGTTTTTCCTAGTAGTGCTTGTTGAAACAGCTAAACCCTCATAGCAAACTGCTGCCTAGTGTTCATTAGAGCTGATCAAGGCTTTAGGGGCTCCCTCCCCTGCACTGCTGGAATAAGATCCCATGCAGATGAAAGGACTGCTTTGCACCCTGCCATATTAGCTTTGCAGCAGCGAGGTACCAAGGCTCGGAGATGGCTTGAGAAGCAGAAGGAGTGCACAAGAAAGGCAAGGATGAGGCCCCAATCCCAAGGTCAGCTTTGGAGGCCTGGAACAAGCTGGTTTACACCAGACAAAACTTGGTTAGTTCTCTAGTGGTTGTAAAGGAACGACCTGAACTTACCAGAAGTACCCAGGGCTCCCTGTCAGGCTCATGGGTTGCCTTGTTTCAGACATGGGAGTTAAGAGGGCAAGCCAGGAGGTAGCAATGAGTTACCTATTGAGACATCTATATGTGCATAAACATCCTAACATCTTATAATACTTGTATGAAGCTATTGAACTCCAAAGAGTTCAGATTACACAGAGGATTGCCTTAGAATTTGTGATGTATCATATTCTCAATGTGGGCCAGTATATACACATGGCAAAACTGAAAGAAACTTAAAGAAAATGATGTTTTCCAGCTAAAGAAATATTTGTGAGCTTTTTCTGGATTTTTTTCATTTTTCATTTTTCATTTTTTCATTTTTTCATTTTTAATGTAGGATTAAAAATAGACGTGATGAAATGGCCACATGAGCAGTGATCACATAGGAAAAAAAATGCAGAACAGAATGATCTTCCTCAAACTGAAAAATTTGTGGCACAGGATGATATACTCATATTCATGCATCCATTTTATGTGCACAGTTATTACACAGGTATGCAAAGCCCAGCAGTGGCATGCACAAATTAGGCACGGAAAATGGGCAGAACAGTACACGAGCAAGTGCACGTTTCCCTAACCATTCTTTCTGATGGATCATTCACTCATAACTGAATGACAAATTTTAAATATCCTTCAGAATACGGAAATACTTTAAATACACCACACAGGGAAAAAAAAAAGTACAGAGAAACTGAGAAGGATTCAGAGAAGGATAAGAATGACAAGAGGCTTAGAAAGCATAGAAAACCTGGCCTGTGGAGAAAGCGTGAGGTGTGAGGAGGTTTACTAGAAAAGAGAAGTCTGCAGGAAAAGGGAAGCTGTGAAGTGTGGATTCACACCCATATCTAAGCCAATGGAAAAAAAATTACCCCTCTGATGTCCTCCTCAGGGGCTGGTTGAGTAAATTAAGTCAGCAGAAAACTCATTTTATAGAAGAAACAATGATTTTTCCACTTTATTCTCTGATCTGGTTCATTACAGTCATGCCAGGCTAGGTGAGTGGGAAAGAGCAGAGTGGTTCCTTCTGACAGCAGCTTATATTGGGAGTGGCGTGGTTTTGACTGGGAAGTGTTTCCTGTGAGGACCCGACACAGAGATACAAACTGTGTTTGAGTAGGGAGAGGATGTTGAGTAACCATGTTAGTCCACCAAGAAAGAAGAAGTAAAAAAAAAAAACCTGCTAAATATTTCAGAGATGATTTTTTTGTTTTATGTGAAAGCTTTCAAGCAGGAAGCTCACTGGATATGGTAACATTAAAGCAGCCTACTTAAGCATATTGTGGATTTTACTTCATCGGAATCAATATCAGAGCATCACGCTAACATCTGCTAAGATTATGCCCAAGTTGATGCCAAAGTTTCCTATTCTCACTGTGGAGGCTGGTTGGAAGGCGATCTATTGAGATTCAGTCCAGCTCTCCCTTTGTTACTTTATTAGTTGCCAAGTATATCTATCTGATCTGATTCAGCTCTCACTGAAGTCTATATGGCTCTCACGAGATCAGGGTCAATCTAGTATCACTATTTGATCAGTATTTTGTTGAAGACCAGACAAACACCTATAAACACATTACCCATTAAACATAGCCGGACATATTACGCTCGTGTTCCACTCAGCCTTCTGAAACACCTCCTGAATTAGCTCAGCCTCACTTTAAACACACCATGAGAACAAGCCCGTAAGAGTCACTCGGAGTTTAGAGGTGGTTTTCAGACTTGCACTTGTGAGTTCAAATGGGATTGCGACATTTACGGTAAGTTTCCCAAGCCTGAAGGAAATTCAGTTAAAACAACCAGCACATTTTTACACTGGGTTTTGTAATTTCATTTATTTACCAGAAACAAACAAACAAACAAAAAGAGAAGAAAAACAGGTGATTTTTTGTTGAAATGTAAGTGATGTTCATATTCAAAAGACAGAAGTGTAGTGGTAGGAGTTATAATTTACAGAACATGGAGCAGAGATAAATGCCTTTTTTTTGTTTGTTTTTGTAAACTTTGTAAACTAGGAATGACAGGGTCAGTGTATCTGATTTGGAAAATCCTGAAATTTACTTAACTTTTTAATTTTTTTTCCCACAGTCAGTAAATGCCTTTATTGATAATTCTCTCTAGCATTTCCTTTTTTTGGAGGGGTGGAAACTGAACACCCCCCTCTCTCACACAAAATGCTTTACTCCCCTTATTGTCAGGAACTTCTGGGGAGAGTTTTAATACGCTCAGGAAGAACATAACCAAAAAAATTTAAACTTATTTATTACAAAAATATGCCAATTACTTTAATTAATTGTCTAGCTAAGGAGCTAAATGGCAGATTTCAAGTGCAGCGAGTGTGTGGATGTGCACAGACTTCTTATCAAGCTGAGAAAAGCTCTCTATGGAGCTGCGTGACTCCATCTCCACCTTCCCCCGAAGGACATGAACAGGTCAGCCATGGAGGCCGTCTTGGGCTCTCTCTGGGTGACAACAGGTCTACCAGCTTGCAGAGCCCCTTGGGACAGGGACTCCCTCCTGGGACGGAGTGCACATTGGCCACTGAGGCAATGCATGGGTAAGATCAATAGGAAGTGGTGTTCCTAGTGCATTCGTTTGGGTAGTTCTAGCTAGTATAAATTAGCTAGCTCTGTCTGATTGCTGAGCAGCTGCCGTTGGCACAAATTTTAGTGTGATTAGGAAGCTGGGATTCTGGCTGAGCTAAGTTTCTGCTGATAAGAATTGGTGCTTTGCAACCTGTGCAGTGAATTTTGACCTTGGAGACAAGTTGTGGAGTCGTGCAGTAAATCTCCTCTCCCTCGCACCACATGAAATCCCCACGGTGCAAGACTGTAAGGTAGTCGGCCTTCATGCAACGGAGAGGATCAATACAAATCCAGGGAAAATGCACAAGCCCTTCAACGAAATCGGACTGCTCCAGAATCAGGGCCACCATCCAGAAGCAGTGCAGTGCCGGCTGGGAGAGCCTCCGTGGGACACCCCGCTGCCACCCCGCTCCGAGGGCAGGGCAGCTTCCTCCTCGACCAGCCTCGGCGCCCTCGAGGCTTCAGCCTGCCTGTTCTAGTGCGACTGATTAGGGGCGGAGAGGAGGCGTCAAGAGGCTGCCCCTGTGAACCAGTCAGAAGGCAGCACTGACAACCTCTTGCGACAAGTACCATAGTTCATTTTCTTCCTTAGTTTTTAATCCGCCCTTTCACATTTGCTTCTCTTTTTTTTGTGTGTGGGTCTAAGGAAAACCACGTTCCTTTTGTGTGTGTGATTGCAAAGATTTGCATGCATTTGATAAAATGCTCATCTCTTCTAGTTTGTAAGGGAGTCCTCTGTATTGTTCATTGCTGGAGTTCAGACTTTTTTGCTCTAAAGACTTGTTGTCGGCCACACATTTTAAAGGAACTAGGATCATCTACTCCAAACATGGGTCACAGCAATTTGGCAGTGCAATGGACAGCTGTGAGTGCCTGCCTGACAGGGTATTTTTATTGTAGGAGTAATTCAATGGGAAGGACAGTAATAAAAGACACAGGCAGTAGATAAAGTGCTAATAGAAAAGCCGCAGGAGGGGACTGACTTTCCTCCAGGCCTCTGTATGAAGGTGTGCGTGTGCATGAGTTCATTCAATTCATTATTAACTTAACATTTATCTGTGCCAGTGCTGTCTCTTCTCCCACTGTCTGCTTCATTTGGCCAAAGCAGGATAGCACACGAGTCATCTTGATGTTCATCCTCAAGGAGTTATCCTCTATTCACTTCTTCCATTTCCATCTCCTTTCCCTTACTGCCCTTGTAGAAGGAATGACTTCTGCTGACTTACCAAAACACTGCTTCTTGTTCAACCCCTTTCTCAAATGCACCGCATACGACATCTTCCCTCACAGGAACACGATTTCAAATTAATCTTAGAGAGAATTTCCAAGTGTCTCCAATTTGACATGCATGTCTCTTCAGGGTGTAATTCTCCAAAAGGCCAGGGATTTTCTTTATTTTGGTATTGCTGCCTTAAATATATTGTCCATTAGTAAGTCAGATGTTCCATTTGAGGAGTCTAAATTAAAGACAAAATCAATTTCTATTTAAAAAATAAGCTGATAGAAATGCTTTGATGATTGTGCAGATATCTTATCTTAGTCTCAAAACTATTGACCACAGCGATATAGTGATTCACCGCTGCTCCTTTTTCAAAGAAAAATAATGTAAACCATTATTTATAGATCTGTCTTTTTTTTTTTTTTTTTTTTTTTTTTTTTTTTTTTTTTTTTTTTTTTTTTTTTTTTTTTTTTACTGACCTCTCATAAACTCTAGAGGATTAATTCATCCCATGGGTCCCCTCAGGGTAAAAGTGTTACGGCCCAATCTACTCAGACAGCTCTCCTCTTTTTATTGGTTCTACTGGTTCTTCATTTGTCTGGTAGTTTGGTACCAGACTGACGGGGGTTCCCTAATGGGCTTCTTGGTGAAGCTCTAGCATTATTGCATTCATACTATTTGTCCCTGTCAACAGCACTGTAGCTGTATTTATTGATGAAATAGGTACTGAAATGAACCGAATTTCCTGCGAATTAACCAAGTGATTCAGGAACTATTTTTTTCTTCCACAAAAGTGGTAGGGTTCTTTTAACCTCTAGAAACAGAAGGCCATAGGGCTGCTGGTGAAGACTGCATCCCTAATGGCATACAGTTTATTCCTCTTGGGTATATAAATTTGGGGTTAAAAATAAGAGTAAAAAAGGATTGATTTTCAAACATACTGGAGCAAACTCTGTATGTATGACCGTGGAGAGCTGCACAGAGAGAAGGGTATATTTCAGACCCCGGAGATGACTCGACCCTGCTTTGGTAAGGCTGGTACTGCCTACAGGGAGAAGTG
Source organism: Eudromia elegans (assembly GCA_003342815.1). Taxonomy (NCBI): domain Eukaryota; kingdom Metazoa; phylum Chordata; class Aves; order Tinamiformes; family Tinamidae; genus Eudromia; species Eudromia elegans. The sequence goes on from PTEX01000181.1 coordinate 766,459, forward strand.
CCCTTGTTTGCAGGAAACTGAACTGTGGGTTTTCCTTCCTGAAATGAACATATTTCATGAAGGGGCTTCTTCAAGCCCTGCTGCTGCAGCCCCTGTGCACTGACACCAGGGGCAGCACTGCCACCTACTGCTCCCAGCGGCCCTGGGCACCTCACCCTCAACGGGGGAACCACAGCTTGGGCCTCCTTGCAAACCGGAGGAGTAAACACCACCCTCAACCTTGGCAGAACATCGGGGAACAAGATCGGTCATCTTTGCTCTTCCTGCACGGCTTCAAGAAGAAACCCGGCCATCCTGTCACCTCTGCTTTGCCGCTTAGTCGCGCGCTTGGGTGCTGCTATCCTGGGATAGGGTAGGGGACACAGCTCTGGGAGGGATTTGCTGTGACTGAAGGCAATCAGCGTCTCAGCAGAAACAGCTTTGTATTAATAATACTGGCGGTTCAGAAAGGTGGGATGGGCAGTTGCCAAAATGCGTGGCAATGGGAAGAACAACAGAGAAAAAGATCAAGCTCAAAATCACATTCAATCTTGTGACCCACGAGCTGGGGTGTTCATATTCGTATGTTTCAACATCATCTGTCCTATACAGGTGAAATCATTAGTTTAAATTGTAAAAGTCTTAACCCTGACAGATACTAGCAGAAATGTGCCCAAAGAGTTGCTATTTTAAGGTCATAATGGGAACCATCACAATATTCGTAATGCTCAAAGTGCATTACTGGTCCAAACTAATAACTGCTGCTCAAAATCTGTTTGGAAACAGGGCACCAATGTTTGTGGCTAGCAAGACACAGTTCTTGAGATTAACTCAGCCGCGACAGACGTGACTGGTGAAGGGCAATCTAAGAGATCACTGTGAAGGCAGTAGTAAAGAAGCCAAAAGGAGGTTTTAGAAGTCAGTTCTGTGTGACCAACCAATACCCGCTACAGCAGGAAAAGACTCAGAGAGAGAGGTGCCCCGTGAAGTGCAGGAGCAGAGTAGGATGTAGCTCTTAAACCCTTGCTGTTGCCCAGAAAACTCATCTCAACACAAAAAGAGGCTGGAGGGCAACCTTTGCTTTAGGTAAGCAGCCATGGCCCTTAACTGCACCAGGTGTAAATGTTTCTTCCTAGATTTAGGAAAACAATGCCAATCTCCCTGAATTAGCCAGACTAGAATGGGGGAACGGTATACGTGTCTCAGCCCAACACAGAGCATAAAATCTCAAAAACTAACAAAGGATTTTTGAAGAGAACAAGAGCTTCAACCCATATATTCCTTCCTGGTCTCCGGGGATGCTAAGCACTATGACAGTGAGCGTGTTATACCGACAGGTAATGGCAGTCACATTGGTATTGGGATCAAGCTGTCTAAGTGTGCATTCGTATTGTGGTTTCACATATACATTGCTGGATCACTCTGCTAAATCAAAAATCCCCTGTAACATCGAATATATTCAAGGTAAAGTTTTGCATTAAACTTTGCATTCTCTGTGTCTTTGGAGATATTCTAGATATTCTAAGAGGACATGGTCACAGTATTGAACTCTTGAGACTTTATTAAATAATTTAATTGGATTGTGATTAAATAACTAAAAAGATTGTTACAAACTGCAAAAGAAGTGATTATTTTATATTATAACAATAAATACAGAAATTTTGAAGGAAAGTTACTGTATTTTTAGGAAGTTTGTGTTTCCAGGTCTACCCTAGAATAACATATATGGAAAGACATGCATACAATGCCTTCATTAGTCCTACATGCTGGGTGACATCCTGGCTGAAACAACAGGGAACTTTGCCACTGAATTCAGAGAAGCCAGAATTTCAACCTCTATGTTTACATTTGCATGTGTATTTCTACAGGAAAGATTTGATATCTTGCTTTTGGGATAAATTTTCTCTGTGCTACATCTTAAATAAAGCTCATTTTCTCCTTAAAAAAATCCAAAGGCACACAATGTGGCACTACAGCAGCCTGGCTACGTACAGCAAGGCTGTACTTCATCTTCTGATGCTTTGAATCAGGAACATCTTTGCTTATCAAATCAAGCTGCCCGCTGCTACACTACCAGAGATTTATTAACATCGCTTTTGTGTGGCCATTCTTTGTCCCCATCAGAGTCCCCACTCACAAATCATTTAAACACATAAACCTGATGACTCTTGCTCTACTACTGCCCCACTAGTCAGTTTGCCTGTGCCCAGAAACTCTCCAGGATATGAGGGGAAAACAGACTCAGACAAGTGCCTGACAAGGCACGTTTTCCCCCCTTCAGTGGAAATTCAAACTGGTTAGCTTGCAGCTGGAGCAAGAATGGAGCCCAGGAGATATATTTCCACAGTCAGACACTATTCTCTGCTGTGAGATACACGACAAATAACGTCATTACCAGGTTGGACAGCCTGATATCTTCCAGCTGAGACAAATTTGGCTGTGTCCTGTTTTGGATGCATCAGGCCAAGAAGCTTGCAAGGCCAATGCACCCTTCTAGAGGAAAGTGTTATGAATCTTAACATGAATTACTGCATTAAACTAGCAGTCTAGTTCAAACACATGGCAGAAAAAAAATCAAGGAATCATCTAACTGCAAGGCAAAGTAGCAGGCGACCTTGAAATTCAAACTTAACTAGAAGTTAAGGATAGAAGTTAAGAGAGAATTTTACTGGGTAAATTACTATGCATTTGCTTATTCATACACTTAGAAAAATGATAAACTGTTCCCAGACTTTGTGTTTACTTACATGTGCTGCACGTTGCTGCCCCTCTCTTCAACACGCTGGTTAGAAAGAGCACATTCCCACCTACTGTGCGGCCAGTCGGAGTCCTGGTGGTTGGGCTTTAGGGACAGGGCTTAATGAACGGAGCTCACTACGCTTTTCTGTGCAGCAGTTTGCCAGAGGAACGATGGATTTAGGATTTGCATAATAACAAGGGTTGAGATGCTCAAAGCTGAGGAAAAGATTTAGCTACACAACTCCAATTACTATAAGGGGGAATTGTGTGGCTAAGACCTGGAGCTAGCTTTGTGTTTTCAACCAAGACTCTCTACAGTGCTTTATAGCTTCTTACAAAGCCTAGTATTTGTACCTCAGATAAGTTGAATATGATACAGAATACAAAATGTTTAAATCACGCAAGGAAACCCAACATGACTGGCATTGTAAGAGCAGCAAGTTTTTATGTCTGGTAAGAGTAAACAGAATATGCCTAGTCCATGTCAAAGGGCAAGGATCCAAACACGAACTTTTCCTAACAAAAGTCAAGAGGAGAGCCATGGCAGCCTCTACCCTTAGGTAGAGAGGTCATGTGGGTAGGTTACTGGTAACTCCTTTGCTCTTCAAAGCCATTCTGTTATCAGAAAAGACTGAATAACCACATTTTCTATGTATAGTATTAAAACCTGGTTATGTATCTCCTGTGCTGCTTTAAAACATTGAAAATATGTAGTTGAAAACTCATGAAACATAGAAAGAATTGCTACATATTGCTCACACATTTATTGTCTTAGCTATAAATTTCATTTCTTTCCTTCTCCTTCTCCTCCTCAATAAGCAATATTCTTGGCAACTTCTCTTTTTCCTTTTTCAGACTGTCGGTCACAGACAATCTTGACTTACAAAAAGGATCTTCTCTTATTTCAGAAGCTTTTTTATCACTTTGACTGCAGGCTTTACACTTATCTTCTGCCTCTCAGATAAGCTTCCCTTTCACCATCCTATAATCTTGCCCTATTTCTATGTGATTTAACCTTCTAGAGATGAATTTTTTTTTTGCTTGTTTTATTTGAAAGGATTTTATTTAGGGCACTTTGTATTCATTCTGACACAATCTAGACTTACAGCATATGGTTAAAAAATACAAACAGTAATAAATACAGCATTCTATTTTTTGTCAGTTTGGCAAAATGCATGCAGACATAATGCACATATAAAATGAAAAGGTGAAAACAAGCAAATAAGCCCCTTTACGTGGATATAACCTTTTGCAGGCTAACATAACTTTATAGCATATACTTCTGCAATTGTCTTGTTGCAGTTATAAGAAAATAATTTATGTATGCAATTACCTGAGCCCCTAAATTCATATTCATAAGCCCAAGTAATCTTTACTTTGCCAACAGCTTGCAGGCATACAAACAGAGAAGAGCTTTTTAAAATCTAATTCCTCTATTCTTGAGGCCTTAAAGAATCTGCACACTGCTAGAATTAAGTGGTTGTGATTTGTTTGTAAAGTTGGAGGTTTTAAAAACTTTCTTAAACCTAAACAGCTTTATTCTTCATTCTATATACTCAGGAAATGCTCTAACAGTCTCTCATTTATTCTGTTTATACCCGGTTAATATTTGTAATAACCTTAGTGATTTATGCCTATATGTGTGATTGATATTTCCTTTTGTGGCAGACAGATAGTAGTATCTTTGGGAAATCCTTACCAAGGAGAGTGGTGACACCTCCATAATTACTCCACAGTAATTTAATCCCATTTTGGCCTCCCCAACTAAGGAGCAAAATATGTGCAGGAAACATTTCTATGGAGGTAGTCAGTCTTAGGAATCTTACCTACAAGTGAACTGTGGCCACCACAATAAGTTTCTTTGCAGCTGTGGAGCAGCTGCTTTTCATTACGCCACCTAATAACAATTCATTAGCATGGTATGTCCGTAGGCTGGGGAACCATCAACTGTGTCTGAGGAAGTTAATTCCAATTTTCTTCTGTGTTTGGCTTGAAGAAACAGAGCTCAGTCCAAGCAGAAAATCAGGTTGGGTTGTGCAGTGGATAATGGGAAGGAGAAGTTCTGGAAGCACCACTGAGGACGAGGGCTGGCGCTTGAGGAATTTAATGATCCGGCCAACTGGACTTTGGTGCTAGCGAAGGATGACTTGTGCTATTTCACTCAGCAGGCACAGATTCTCATCATTTAGGCAGCAAATCACCTGCCCTGTCAAGTAAGGGAAGAGAAATGTAGTCCATCTGATGTGTTAGTTTGCGTGGCAAGTCGAGCAGGTATCAGCACACTTGATGTTCTAGGCTCTCATTCAGTCACAGGTCGCATAGCCAAGACAAACTGCCCACAGGAGCTTCGTGTGCCCAGTTATAGCCTTCACTTGCAGATGTTCCCACTGTCGTGGACCTGGTTACGCTCATGAGTGACATGTCCTTGGGCAAGGTCATGACAGAATGGACATTTTCTAGGGTATCTGGAACCACTAGGAGCTTACGGAGCTGCACACCATATAGGTGGCCTATACTCTGAGGCCAAAGAAGCAGGAAAGAAGCTTGGGTATCTCCACAGCAGAGTCTGTCTGCATCTGTGTATATAAACGATGTTTTCCATTCCCATGTGGGAGCATTGTGTCTCTAAGGAGCTGCTTCATTTCAGTCTGTGTCAGGGGAGATAATACTTGGTGTCCAGTAGAATCCAGTATTTAAACTGCAGTAAAAAGCAGGAGCAGCCTTCACCCTGCTCTGAGCATCATTCAGGAGTGCTGTGCTGCAGGGACGCGAGCAAGCCGGCCCCTGGGAGACGCTATCTGCGCTTGGCTGAGCTGCTCGTTCCTGGCCAGTTTGATGTCGCACCTTAGTTTAGACGAGCTGTGAAACAAGCAAGGTTTGACAGGGACAAGTTCAGCTCTGCCATGGAGGATAAAAATTTACATCTCTGTAGGGGAAAAAAGACAAAACAAACCCAGTACAAACAAGCTGCTTGCAGGCAGTACTGCCAAAATGAATTGGCCAAATGAATTAGCCATTGCTCACTGGAAACAGATAAGATTTTGATAAAATGACAAAGCTACATTAGTGAATAGACACCTCTGATAACTCCAGATAAAGCAAGGCAAAGAAAAAAAAATAAGAAACACAACTACCATCATCATTATTAGCAGTTAAATATGATGATTAAACACAAACAAACAGCGTATCATGTACTTCTAAGTATCTGTTTTAGGTTCTTTACACCTACAACACGAATAGCTATAACATCTCTGAAGCATTGTCTTTGTTGAAAAGGATCATACTGATACAATTCAAATTCCTTTGTGGAAATATGTTGTCAGAACTAATTTTGATACAAGACTTGTGAGCTACAGGGAGGCACGCTACTAATAAGTGGGAGTAGAGGCTGTTTGCTCTCTTGATCAGCCCTGTTTACACACATAGATATTATGTTGCATTTTTCCCATTAGGACAAACTTTTATGACTCTGCATGCTGCCAAATTCTAGGACTTCCACCTTGACGGTTAACATAGAAGATCAATGAAGTTTCCACTCATATTTGGCAAGGTCTCATCGTCTTTTTGTCATTACTGGAGCCAGGTCCAAATGCTGCTTATTCACAGAGAGGAAAATTGCCAAGGGACAATTTGAAGATGTGAATCAAACATTTTGCAGAGATGTGTAAGATTAATTTCTGAAAGCCAGGGCTCACAGACAGAACACTGATCTAAAATCCTGATCTAAAGCTAGCCCATAGGGGATATGCATGATTTATCAGGCAGAAGTGTATCATATGCTGTGCATGTAAGATATTGCACCACTGCCCATTATAAGGGGGCACAGAGGTCCTGGGTGTTTTGTTGTTGTTATCTGACAGAGCTGTAACTTCCCCATACTTATCCAAAGCAGGGAAATGGGAAATCAGCATCACATTTTCCTAGCTATCATTCAAAGAGAAGTGAGAGGTACTTCTATATTTGGTGAAAAAAAAGCCCACAGCCACATTCCTAGTGTCCTCTAAATCCAATGATGCTCAAGATTTGTGTGGAAAGTACCTCCTTTAATGCTTTTCCTTACTGAGGCAGGAACGACCTGCCTATCACCACGGCTTTGAGAGGGTACCTTTTGTCTTTCAGGTTTTGCAGAGGTATTTGAAGGAAATCAACATAGCTCTGGGCTACATTAGCTGCTTACTTGCTCCATGCACATGGAAGGAGGTGCCCACATAATTTAGGGCTGTCATAGAATCATAGAATCATTAAGGTTGGAAGGGAGATCATCTAGTCCAACCCCCCTGCACACGCAGGGACCCCTAGAGCATGTGACACAGGGTGGTGTCCAAGCGGGTTTGGAAGATCTCCAGATAAGGAGATTCCACAACCTCTCTGGGCAGCCTGTTCCAGGGCTCTGCCAAGAAACTTTTCTTTAAGTTCCTGTGGAACTTTTGGTGCCTCAATTTGTGGCCGTTTCCTCTAGTCCTGTCACTGGCCACCACTGAAAAGAAGCCAGCCCCATCCTCCTCACTCCCTCCCTCGAGGTACCTATACACACTGATGATGTCCCCTCTCAGCCTTCTCCCGGCTGAACAGGCCCAGCTCTCTCAGCCTTTGCGGATGTTCCAGGTTCCTTCGTAGCCCTGCGCTGGACTCTCTCCAGCAGCTCCACATCCCTCCTGCACTGGGGAGCCCAGAACTGCACACAGCACTCGAGGTGCGGCCTCACCAGGGCTGAGTAGAGGGGCAGAATCACCTCCCTCGACCTGCTGGAGATGCTCTGCTTAATGCACCCCAGGATCCCATTGTCCTTCTTGGCCACGAGGGCACACTGCTGCCTCATGGTCAACTTGTCGTCCTCCATGATGTCCAGGTGCCTCTCTACAGGGCTGCTCTCCAGGAGGTCGGTCCCCAGCCTGTAGGCATGTCTAGGGTTATTCCTCCCCAGGTGCAGGACCCTACACTTGCCCTTGTTGAACTTCATGAGGTTACTCGCCGCCCAGCTGTCCAGTCTGTCCAGGTCCCTCTGGATGGCAGCGCAGCCCTCAGGGCTGTCAGCTGCTCCTCCCAGTTGTGTATCATCAGCAAACTTATTAAGGGAGCACTCCATCCCTTCATCCAGGTCGTTAATGAATAAGTTGAACAGGACCGGATGGAGAACTGACCCCTGGGGGACCCCTGTAGCTACAGGCCTCCAACTAGACTCTGTGCCACTGATCACCACCCTCTGAGCCCTGCCACTGAGCCACTTCCTAATCCACCTCACCGTCTACTCTTCTAACACACACTTCCTGAGCTTCCCTGTGAGGATGCTGTGAGGGACGGTGTCAAAAGCCTAGCTGAGGCTGACTGGCCTGTACTTGCCTGGCTCCTTCTTACCATTTCTGAAGACAGGTGTAATATGAAGACCTGAAGACAGGCTTTCATCCAGTCCTCTGGCACCTCCCCCCTTCTCCAGGACCTTTCAAAGATGATGGAGAGTAGTTTAGCTACAACATCCTCCAGCTTACGTGGCACTCTGAGGTGCATCCCATCGGGGCCCATGGAATTGTGAGAATCAAGTGTTACCTAAGTGTTCCTACCTAAGATTGGGATGGAACCCAATCTTCCTCTACCCAGTGCAAGTCAAAGTCCTTGTTCCTTTCTCCTTCCCCAAACTCTGCAGAGTGATAGGCTCACAAGTTCCTCAGGGCAACATCTCTACATGCTATGGGAGGAGCAGAGTGCTTGAGCACTTGATGACCCTCTGAAGTCTCTTATAGACAGAGTTATTCTCTGATTCATGAGCATTGTTCATGCTTGAGCATATGCATTTTCATAACGGTTGGACTTCCAGGAATATGCAGCTCCGTTTTCACATATGCAAACACATATGCAAACACACATAGCCACAGTCTTTACCAGCTGATGTACAGTTTCAAAAATAGCACTTTTTACAATTCACGAGAAATATGCAGATCTACGAATATGCTTGTGCAGCTGCATAAAGGCCATGGGACTGAGCACTCTATTTTGTGGAAGGAGGGTTATTCCAGCTTCGTGTGGAATCATGCACAACTCAAGGTTTTCACCTGGTATGACTTGAGGGGTGAGCGTGATAGCTGCACCCTAAGCAGCGAATCAGAAGGGGAAAGGTTTTATCTGTCAGCCATCCATGGACTCTCAGAGTCAAACCCACAGAACTACACACATTTTAGAGAGCCTGTAGGGCCCCAAATGTGAAGAGGTCCCAGCTTAGTCACTAAACTATTCTGTGGGACTAAGACATTTTTTTTCCCTTGAATACTCTAAGCAAGACTGTAAAGCTGCAATGAGCATCCTTGAGCTTTCAGTGAAGCTTATATCACTCACTCCTGTCATTGCATTGTATGCAGGAAGATGAATATTTTACTGAACTGAGCATGAAACATTGAAATGATTCCTTTAATTAGACTTTTCTAATCAAAGTAATAGCGTTTTGTTCAATACAAACTTGAAGATGTAATAAATGCTCAGCTCTGCTTTAGTTCAGAACAGGGGTAAAATATTGTTGTTTTTCAGAAAGAGGTTCAATACGGTAATGACTAAAAGTTATGTTTTTCTCTTTATTACATATCTTTGGTGATGTCAGGAATGTGTTGGAACTCTTTACAATTACTAATTGCAATGCAGGTGACTCCCACTAGGTGCTATCCTTCCTCTACGGTTTTGTGAATCTGCTTTATGAAGGAAACTGCCCCGAGTGAACAAATCTGCATCTGACAACCATCCATGGGTTGGCTACCTGACATGCAAAATGCAGGCCTGTTCTTCACTCCAGACTAGTGCTGGTGGGAAATGAGCAGGAAACACCCATCTAAATGCTCAAAGGACAAAGGCAACATCCCCCTTGAAAGAAAGAAAAAGACAAGCAGTACGCATCCAATATACACGCAGTGCTGCTAGGCAGCAAACCCTAAAATAGGTATGTCTTACCTGAAGTAGGTATTACTCAATGACCACATGGAGAAATTCAAACACATGTTTATTGCCTTGCCTGTCCAGGAGACCATGCTCCCCATCTCCTGATAGAGGGTTCCTGCCTAACCAGGCTTTCTGTGGCACTCTTTAACGCTATAGATGCTAATATTTCTCTGTCTCCCACACAAAATGAGAATAAAACACTCAACCAGTTATGCAACCCAGTGACTGACACGTAAGTAAGAAGAGTTGATATACTTATCCATTTTAATTTCCTTTGATAAATTTTTCAGTTCAGGAGAACTTTCCAGTTCTCCTCATTGGAGAAAATTGTAGCCTTATGAAAAAAAACCAACAAACAAACAAATAGAACAACAATAAAAAACATAAAAAAAGGAAATAAGAGAAAAAAATGATGAAATGGAAAAAAAAGTTAAATAGGTTTTAATAACCATAGCCAAAGCACCCCCACTTGCACAAAGCAGCTTTGTGATGCCCAGAGAAGCTAATTCTTCTGAAGAGAGGTCGCTCTCGATTTCTAGTACTTGTAGTACTAGAGATTTCAGCGCTGGGCATGTTTCTAAGTCCACAAAATAACAGCTGTCTCACAGGCAAGCACGACAAGCTGGGTCCTCGCCCGGGGCTGGCAGAGAGGCCATATGAACAGCTGCCTCCTTGCTCCCTTTCTGATGGGGAGCCAGGGAGCAGCTTGCACTTTGGGGACTGCAGTGGGATCGACTAGTCAATGCCCCTAAGAGAAGAGTCCTGGGCAGGGCCCAGGTAAGTGCCTGTCACGGGTGATGTGCTCGGCTCTGGACATGACACGATGCAGCAAGGAGGTGCCGGAGTGATAAGCAGATTACTGCTGTGTTTTTGTTAACCTCCATCACCGCTCACTTGGTAACAGGGAAACGAGGTTTCACACAAACACATGAAATAAACACCCCACCTTTAAAATATGACCATTTTTAAGACGTGCCTGCTGGCATATCTGAAGTCTTTCACTGCAATATCTGCTATGAATAACTGACCTCACCAGCATTGCGTGATTTCATCTTCTGGGTGCGCGGCTTAATCACAGTGGTGAGCCCACGTCGGGGAAGCTGGGTTTAAAATACGAACCTGTGGGAGGCTCCTGAGGGGGCTTCTTCCTCTAAGTATGGTCAGGAGCGGGGCGCGGTGCGGGCAGAAGCCCCGTGAAGACACAGAGAGGCAGGAGCAACTCCACGAAGCTGCTGCTCGCAGACCACCATGTGGGAAGCCCATGTGCCTTGAGCCTGGACAGCTGAGCCTGGCATGGAGCAAGGAATAAATCAGCGATTCCACGTGTGTCGGCGGATATGTTGCACTAATTTCCCCTTTCTCTATAATGACAAGCTCATTATACGATTATATGGCTATGTGGTTATGTACATATAATTTTAATTCTGATTTCTTTTGTTTCTTCACGATCTTCCAAAGATATTGCAACCTCCCTCCTACACCTCTCTCAAAAATATAAAAAAAAAAAAAAAAAAAGAGAGAAAGAAGTTGCTTGCTACAAAACATCAACAAAGTATCAAATTTTGCTCCCACAAATGGCAGTACAGGACAGCCAGAGTCCGGCAGCTTGCTTTTCCACATGGGAAGTGACGTTCCGCATCTTTTTGCTACCTTTGCTCCCCTAGTTTGGTCCGGATTAAACTCCCGGAGCTTGCTGGCTGCGTCCTCAGAGCACAGCACCGCCCGGACGGCTTGCCCCAGCTTCCCCCTCGCACCCAGGCCTGTGTGATCCCTGCTGCCTCCCAGCTCCCCCCCTCCTGGACAGCCCTCTCCCCTCGGGCACACTGCCCTTGCTCTGTGAGGACGGGCGCGCATTTCCCCCTCCCTCGGACCGTTCCCGTTCCGCCGCGTTCCCCTCGGGCGGGCGGATCGGGGCGTCTCGGAGGGGCGGGCGCCGCTCCCCGCGGCCGGCTCGCGCCCTCCCGTCCCCGCGGGCCGGCGGGCCGCTCCCCGCG
>PTEX01000181.1:778913-864337 GCA_003342815.1 Eudromia elegans
GGGCCGCAGCCCCTCGGGCGCGCCGCTGCTCGCGGCCTCGCAGTCGCTGGACGGCGCGGGCGGGCGGCGCTCGGGCTACATCACCATCGGCTACCGCGGCTCGTACACGATGGGCCGCGAGGCGCAGGCGGACGCCAAGTTCCGGCGCGTGGCGCGCATCACGGTGTGCGGCAAGACGGCGCTCGCCAAGGAGGTCTTCGGCGAGACGCTCAACGAGAGCCGCGACCCCGACCGCCCGCCCGAGCGCTACACGGCGCGCTACTACCTCAAGTTCAACTTCCTCGAGCAGGCCTTCGACCGCCTCTCCGAGGCCGGCTTCCGCATGGCCGCCTGCTCCTCCACGGGCACGTGCGCCTTCGGGCCCGAGCAGGGCGGCCCCGCCGACGACAAGATCTGGACCAGCTACACCGAGTACGTCTTCTGCCGGGACTGAGGCGGGCGCTGCGGCCTCGCCGCGCCCCGTGCCCCCGCCAGGCCGCCCCGCTCGGCCCCGCTGTCGCGGCCCTCCAGGCAACTGTGTAAGTAGCGCCGGGGGGTCTAAAACGCCCCGCCTGGGACACACGGTGCACGGGGCCGCCGCGCCGCCCACGCGCCCTCGAGGTCTGCATCGTCAGGGCTGAGCAAGCTCTTTCTCCCGCTTGGGCCCTCCTGACCGGCTGTGCCCATTGCCCCCGTCCTGCTCCCCGAATCTCCGGACTTTCCCCCTCGAAGCTTGCAAGCTGGATTGGGGCCTGTGCGGCGTGCAAGGCTGCTGTGAGTGTGGGACGAATGCTCCGGATAGCCCATAGCTGAAGCTATCGAATGCCCTCCGAGACGCGGCTGCCTCCTCCAGAGGCAGTAGCCCAACTCTGGGAAAGCCTGTAAGTGCTTGTAAATGGTAGCTTTGATGGGTGGCGTCACGTCTTCACAACACTCTCAGAGTGACTGCCTGCCATACGCAAAGGGAATTCAATGCGTATTTTCTTAAACACGACCTGGGTGGCAGAGAAGCGGGCTTGGCATTCCTCCCGTGAAACCACCTGTGTCGAGTAGATGTTGCAGATGTGTGTGTGTGTGTAAGTGTGAACACCGACACCCTGCTTCTTATTTTAAGTTTTGTCATTGTAGTGTGGTAAGCTAGACGCCAACAGAATCAGCGCCGAAGCAGCTGTTCAATAAAGGAATTCTTGGTTTTGATGCAATATTATGGGGGAAGTGGCACTGCTAAGAGTTAAGCGCCCCTCCCTAGACAGGTTAATGCTTCGTAGAAAGGATTCAGATAGGTCCTTAAACAAGAACGATGCCGGCTTGCTTTGGGGGAAATTATCTTTCTCATAGTGAACCTTTTCAAGTGCTATATGTGGTACATTTAATCTTTTAGTTCACTTAATCTGTATTTTTCCCTCTTTTTTTCCCCCAGAGGAGGCAGATATTGCATTCTTTTGAACATACTATTTAAACAGTAGTTTTTACGATGAAAAAAAAGATTGAGCAGCTCTTTCAAGTAAATTGCTGAAAATTTGAGTACAAAAGTGCTTTGAAACCTGCACTTGATTAAAAAACCTGTACTGTCCATTCAAACCGTAAGAGAAACATACAATTTTGTATCATAAATGTTCAAGAACTTTAATGGTATGTATTAAAGCTTAAATTTACATTTAAAAATATGAATTTAAATATAAAGTTACATTTTAAATGTTGAATAATAAATAACTGTCAAATAATAACTGTCCTTACCCCTGACTTTAGAAATACTTCTAACACCTGTAATCTAACCAAAGAGTTACACAATAGGGATTTATTTTTAAAACCTTAATTCCTATGAAAAGAACTGTAGTTACATATGTACTGAGTTCGAGTTTCAGTGCTTGGTCTTTGTCTCCACCACTTGGTCCTTTAAGTGCATGCATAAATTCTGCATAAAACTGAAAATAATTTGCATTGTTATGAGTTTTTCTTTCCTTTCTAATGTTAGCAAGATAGCTTATTGATGTGATTACATTGAAAATGCACATACGAAAGCACTGGCTATCGTGCAGTTGTAGATAGTTGTAAAATGGAGTATTTTTAAAAGGAGAGAATCGTATACCTGTCAAATCAGATGAGCAATAAGATAGCCATGGGAGGCCAATACACCTGAAGACTGAGGAGTGGAAGCTGTTTGTCCTATGCCTTACTCTGACATGATTTCTTTGTGCTTAGCTTATTTATACCAGAGTGGAAGGATTCTGATCACAGCTACTGGGTCTTTACAATGTCCATCCTCAAGAAAAATGACTGTCTTTTTCTAGTTTCTGTTAAGTAATTCTCAAGTATGTTTTTTAAAATTTTGTATAAAATCACTTTTCAGTAAAGTGCTTAAATTTGCTCTAGATGACTTTCTTTCTTTAAGGATCTTGTACTTTGGCTTACTAAATCCGCCATAGGAGCTATGAATAGAGGCAGTTTTAAATTGAAATTGTGATTTAGTGTACATATATGCAGTATATAAACATTTTACATGAATCATTTAGTTTTTTAATTGTTTTAGTGCTACAGAATTTCATAATACAGCTAGCCAAACATTTGCATATTACACTGTGTACATAGTATTGTGTGTACCAATGTTTTATTGGTCTCCTGTACCTGTTTCTGTGGAAGAACTCAACACAAGTATCAGCATAACTGTAGAACTGAAATGCATTACTTGTTTGCTTGAATGTGAATCATAACCTAACCTCCAGATGGCTAAATGCATCTCTAAAATGAGGGTTGCCTGTATTTTGATCAGTGAACGCCTATCTGTTTGCTGGGAGGTGACTCAGAAACTCTTGTCACATTTTAAAGTAAAAATGGATGTAATTAAAATCAGATTGTGTTTTTATCTTCATGTTTGTGCTACAAACTTTAGGCACTGGGGTCCTTCATTTGCCAATAACTCCTTACAATCTAGGCTTAAAGTTATAGTGCCGTAAATTTAATAATCATTTGATGCTGTACCAGCGAAGACTGTTTCTGATGAACACAAATCAGTAATTTCTGTCAAATTCGTAAACTGCCTTGGTCCGGGTCACTGTGTTTTGCCACTCTGCCCTGCCGGCAGTTCAGAGGGTGGGTAAACACAGTGACTCTCCTGACTGGTTGGTGTGCAGAGGGGGGAAACCTGGAGGGTCTTGTGGAATTGCTGCCGGAGTCCTCTGTGCTGTTTGTAGCTGATGTTTTCCATGCTTCGCGTGCTCCTGGATGTGCGGGAGCATTTACAAGTGCTGTTAAAATGCAAGGCAATTCTTCTTGTATTCAGAAGTTATGGCACAGGTCTTCACAGTGTTGCATATCATGGAGGGTATCTTTGGAGTTGTTTGATAGGATGTTTATATTTTTATACATGTAGATAACAAGCCACTTACTCATTCTTACTTTCACATGTACAGCGTTGAAAATAAAGATCCTCTTAGGAAAATGTTGCAGACCAAATTAAATTCTTGTTCCTAATTACTAACTCAGTTGTGTGATTTATGCTCTCCTTTTTGCTCTCGTTAAAGACATTGTAGCTCTGCTTTCTGTTCTGCAGGATCAAATTCATAACTTCAGCAAAGACTCCTAATACATAAAGCAGAAATGGAGAACAAGAACAGTATGTCTACAGGGACAGACATCTAATAACATCCAAGGCAAGATAACCCCAAATCCGTAGTGCTCAGATTACATACCCTACATTTTAAGAGACACAGTCATTTTCTAGTGGCATCATTTAATATAAATCATAATGATGAAACAGTTTAATTTGAATAATACAAAATAATTATTCAAAGAAAAAAATGTGTTTTCATGAAGCCAGCAAATAATAATATGGAATATAATTGTTTTACTTTAATGAACTACACATGATACTAATGGAAATGCATGATCTATGAGAGCATAAACATTTTAGGAATAATTTTGTTTGGGTAGTTACAAATAGGAAAAGTGCTTTAAGACATTTCACTTTGGATCGGAAGAGTGGTCTCATTAGCTACTTCTATGATCAGTATATTATTATAAATAATAAGGATTATTATAAATATAGTAGGGTGTGCAATGCTGAGGTCCGTAGAAAACTAGGAATCAATTGCTGGCCAAAGCCATTTTTTCCTTCCTGTGAATCACCTTTATACTCAGCAGGTCTTCTTTGGTAGCATGGTTAGGATGTAAAGGAACCAGCTGAAGGGGGCATCATCAATCATTCCCTTCAACTACTGGATGGCATTTGAGATGTTTATTATGACAGAATAATATGAGAAAGGATCATTTGTGAAAAACAAAACTTTGAATCCTGTCTTCCTGCACTTTTGTGTCTCCTTCCCTTTATACTGCCCTTTCAGTTACGCTACTGTCTCCCATATCTTTTCTTTTACTTTCCCTAGGTGAAAGAAAACATGTGCTTTGACAGAGCCATCTTGGGCTGTACTGGATATTACCTGAATATTACTATCTGGATTCTAGCTTTCTCCTTTAGTGAACTACAGATTTTGCTTTTCCCTTCCCCTGCTAGCAGTATTCATAGAATTTGGAAGAATGTAACATCTGTGAGGTATTTCAATTCTCCTTCAGTTTTGTTTTAAATTGCATAGGAGCTCGGAAGTCAATAGTGGGGACAGATGTCCACGCAAACAGACAATGCTTATGGACAGATCTTATTTCTTCGTGAGGCAAGGGTAACAACAAATTACTATAATCAATGCTTGGCACTTTCCATACAAAATCTGTTGTCAAAGGGGAACACAGTAGTCCAAGTTTCCTAACCCCCTACAGACCATGGAGGCAAATGTTGACCAGTCAACTAAATGAATGGGTGGGCTAGAGAATTTTCCAGTCTAAGGGCTTTGAGACTTGGTGCAACAGTCCTTGGCTGCCTGTCCTCTTTGCTGCTTAGAACATGGACAGCAGTTTTGAGCGTATCAAAACGTTGAATTTCTTCCCTGTTCCACTCTCCACGTTGTTCAAACAGCAATGAAATTAAGCTTTGTGACACATTTCTTACTCTCAAAGTTACTTAGTGTGTAATGCAGAGTATTTTATTTTATACTTTTATCAAAGCTGTTAGCAACAGTGAGTCAGCTTTTTGAAGTAGATCTCTTTCACTGTGAGGAAATAAGAGCTAGAAGAAATACTTGTGCAAATTGGTAGCAGCCCCATGTGTTTTGGAGAAATTTATTGATATCACAAGAAATTTAAGATGTTTTTGTGTCTAATACAAATAAGTTCACAAATTACTCATATCGTGCAAACCTCGGGGGGGGAAAAGAAAGCTGTTGAAAACCGATGTCCTGTTTGTCATTTATTTGTTTTAAAACTTACTTGGGATTGTCTAGATGAAAGAATTATTTTCCTTTGCCTTTAAAAGGGTCTGTGTTTGGCTGCTGAGAAATAACAGTGTTAGCAGTAGACCTTACTCAAGAAGGACAGATCTGGGTTAATTGTTCATTATCTTTTTTGTTCAGCATAACCTTAAGGGAGGGGATTGCCTCTAGGAATATATAGGAATGAACCAGCATCCTGTGACATGAGTACATAGATGATGCCCAGCCCTGAACAGCCCTTGACTTGGCTTTTGCACCTTAACCCAATTTACTTGGACCGGAAGGTAAGTGTTAACTCACTGAAGTCTAAATCGCCAAGATGAGAATAGCTGAGTGAAATGGGGAAAAATACAGCTCTGTTGATGAAGAGTGTTAGATTTATTATTCCTGCCTGTAACTTGGAGGTAAAGTTGCAAGATTGGTTAGTTTATTAACAAGCAGGCTGTGACTTTAAAGGAAGAAGCAAAATCCCTGCCGTCTGATGCTCTCTGTGCACACACCTTCTCCAGGAGCGCACACACCGAGCGCAGCTGCATTGAAGGTGATCTTGCTTTCTGGTTTCTGCGCTAGCTACAAAATCCTACAGTGCTGCCACCTCAGATTGGACTGTTTTTCTGGTAGTGGCTGAGCTTTAGGATCACACTAGCACTTAATAAACAGTCTTTCAGCAGAACACGTTATCCTAACCATGTTGGCTTCCCTTGATTTTGGACATTAGCTTTTGACTCAGATTTTCAAAATAGCTTAGGGGTAATCTATCCCTCACATAATATTGTACTGTTTAGGGTTACTAGAAGTTGAGATTAAAGTTTTCTTCTGCGATTTCTCCCCCCCCTCCTTTTTTTTTTTCTTCTAGTAAGGGGTTCTGACTTTTTTCCCAAATCCATTCCTGTGTTCCCTCACCTTTTAAAATCCAGTTCAGCCTCTCCCTCTGGCTGGTAGCTGGAGACACCCGCAAGTCCTTCAGCAGGGCTCGGGATGTCCTGCAGCGCCGCACGCACCGTTCACCCCCATGTGATTCCTTTCCCGTCCTGCCACGCTCCCACTGCTCTGGGTGACCCCCGGGTCTGACCGCAGCAGCTTCTGCCTCCTCCCTTCCCGGCAACCAGCATATCCTTCCTTGCTCCCCTGCTGCTGGTGCCCGATGTGGATGAAGGGGCAGCGTTTGTGTTCCAGGGAACTCTGTGCAGCCCGACGGCCACATTGCGCCAGTTGAAGTTCTCACCTGCTTGTTTCCAGGGTTTGCTTTCCGCATCCATATCTATCTGCTGTCTCAGGAAATGGTCAGAAGGTGGGAAGAGCTGTTTGGAGGAGGCTGCGGACAACCTGCCTGCCATAAGGGATAAGGGACGATGGAGACAGTTAAAGGCAGTTTCAAAGTTGCTCAAAACTCAAGGGGTCTGAACAACCCATGAAAAGTGCTGTATGAACTATAATAAAACTATATGAAGGCACCTTTTTCTATAGATAGAAGCAGTGGCTTTAGTAGCAAAAATGCCTTTCTGGAACACCAGCCCATTTCTGTACCTGAACTCATTATGGTAAAGGCTGTGGAACGCTAAGATGCAGGTAAGGGGACCAAACTGGCATATTTTCCTAGAAAGTGCTTGTGGGATCATATGTGTACATAAATGCACTGGCACTCCTGTACTCTAAAATAAATTTTACAGGCCATTTGCAGATTAGAAGATTGGAGTTTTTCAGTAATCTCCTAGTATTTGAGTACAAAAAGAAACAGTGGAATCTAGTCTGATTTTCTATAGACTGCAGGACTTGGTTGGACAGTCTTCAAATCAAACTGCTCTCTCTCTTAGGTGTCCATCTAATCTCATAGAAGATACTTCAGATGAGCAAGAACACACCCAAGTGCTTGATAAATTGTTCCTTCTCTGCTAACAAACTTTGGTGTTAAAATTTGCACTTTAGTCTTACTCTGAATTAAACCAGCTTCAGCTTCCAAGCAGCAAGTTCTCTTTATATCCTCACTGTCATCCCCAGACTGTTCTAGATTAAGGGTAATCTCACAGCAGCTTTATTTAATATAACTCTGGGGAGATACTGTCCTGTCCTTTCTATTCCCAGGCACATATAAACTGTTATATGACCTATAATGCTATATGACACTGTCTGTATGACCACGTGGTGAACCAGTTCAGAGACCTCATAGAGCTGAAATCTTTAAACAGATAGGTAAAAAATAGTTATTTTTTTGACCAGAACAGCTCTGTGAACTGGCACAGATCAATTAGTTGATTATTGATGCTGGGAGAAACTAGGATAAGGAAAGGAGACAGTGTGAGCCTCTATAGTGTGCCAATATAAGGGATAAATATCCTTGAAAAACAAAACTGAGAATCTCCATTTTCCAAACACCTATGACCGTTGACATTACAGTATTGCTCAACTGCTTACTATAGTTTCTTATTGGTTATTACCTTATTTTGCTGAGGGTTACTGTCAGCTGTCATTTACCCAGTTTCACCTTCGTAGGGTGAATGTCCATTGGAACTTGCTTGGAGTTCTGAGACTTTCTAAAAAGTCAGCATTAGCAGTTATACAGACTGTTAAAGACACCAGGTATAGGTTGGCCAGACCTTCTCTTAAAAAAAACTACTTGTTGCTAATCTTTTTTTGACTAGTATCAAAGGGAAATAGTTCATTATTCTGAACAGACTTACAGAATAAAATACTTTCATTTTTCTGAACTAATAAGCTTCCAATTTATTTTTTCACATTGTTCCTAATAAACTTAAATAATTTTGTCTTTACATATGCTGAATTCTCCTTTCTTCTTGTTATTTTCTTACCTTATTGAATTTATGCAATACAATTAGTACAGCAATTGGATTTTATAGCTTGTGATTTATACAGATTTATACAGATTACAATTACCTTCTTCTTCCCCATTAGAGTTTATATTTATGTCTTTTTAATAGCTTCTAATTGGATCCTCTCCCATGTCGTGTTGGATCTATATATCTCCCACTGAGCTCAATAAAAGGTGCTGTCCCTGCAGGAGACACTTGAAAAATGGCAAAATCCATGTTATCTCTTTTACAGTCATGATTCTGCATTTATTTGGTGAAACTGTGATGTGAGACACAGAAATACAGATATGCAATGTTTAAAACTGTTTGCTGACAAAAGCCAAGTTACACATCTTCCACTGAGATTTATATTACTTATTAATAATTCTAATATTTTATACAAGAAACCTTACAGGAAACCTTAGAAAAGAGAAAAGAACGGCAAGCTTAAAAATGTGCTCTTCTGCTTGAACGCAGAATGATGAGGTTTGTCCTGCTGCTCCGCTGGTGTGAGAGCGGAGCACCTGGCAGTAGTGCTTGTGTTTGAGGTGTGTCCGAACACGCTTTACAAAGTGATTGCACTACCTTGTGTGTGTGGTGGAACGTCAAAAATCCTGCACACTGTAGGATTTCATGTCTTGGGTCTTTATTTTTATGCTAGATATTGTGGTGTTCATTCAGGGCAGAGCCAGCTTACCCCAGAAGCGGCGTGTGATATAATCTGAATAAATAATAAACGTTGCAAGCAACAGGTTTGTAGCTGCACCCACACTTTGTGTTCTTTCAATTTGGGTTACTCCTCAAGAGAAGCCCTCATTGCAGCTTTAAATACAATTTTCGTTATAATTCCCTCAGTGTGACCCGTACAGCTACCTTCACCATTTTCCCATGTTTTCCTTTGCAATTACAAGCACTGCTGCAAGATTAGATTAAAGAAAGCTAGAGGAAGAAATACTACTTTAAATTAGGAACCTTAGACAATCGAAGATTTAATTTTTCCGTTGGCAAGTGGGAATAGAAGGGTCAGAAAATCATTTCCTTTACATGGAATAACAATGATTTGTTCTGAATAACTTATTTTAAATCAAGAAGGGAAGTCTGCCAGAGGTCAGGGTGGCTCTCCTCTGTGACAGCGCTTTTCTAATACTGAAGACCTTCCTCGAGATGAAACAGCTCTCATATAGGCGTTTCACAAACAGAAAACGGCAGAACACAGCACAGTTATTCCAGGTGGATGAATCCTTCCAAACTCCCAATTTTCAAAGGTGCAGTGCCCTTTGAAGCTTCGGTGCTCCCCTTGTAGCATGCCATCATGCAAGGAAATGTATTTCAGAGTTTCTTTTTACTTGAGATGTTCTTGTTTTGCAACAGGTTTTGTCTTCCTAAGGGAATTTACTGGCCTGCATTTTGCTTTCCATATATTATCTTCCTTAACTGCACCATTGACTTCTCCAAATCTTCTCTAATGACTGGGGATTGTGTGTGTCTAACAAGACTAACATTAAGTCATTTACTGATTGACTTGTTTTGAAGTCTTTGAATTGAATTTGAAATCTTTGGAATTAAAATCTTGTAATTAAAACGCACAGATTGGTCTACATAAATAAAACCTAGCACACAAATGACATTTCTCAATCTGTGGTGTAATCCTAGGAAAATAGTAATGGTCATGGCGAATCAGCTAAGTGGTCTGCCTAGTCTTTTATTCACTCTCTGATTGTGACTATTATTGGGTACATGGAGGAAGCTGTAAGTGGCACAGGGTATTTTCTACAGACTCATTTTTCAATACATGAAACAGCATTCTACTTATGCATTTAACAAAAAATAGCACCATACAAATGTGCAATTTAAATGGAAGGGTCACTGGAGGAAATGCATTCTGAGTGTTCTTGTGGTGTACGTATGTGGAGTACCCTACTGCAGCACAAATAATGTTGTATCCCTCTTTCTGCTCAGCTGCACTTAGCTCAGGCACAAATCAAAGGCTTGGGAAAGGATCTTGCACCTCTTCCATTATGCTTTAATTTTCCCTTTGAAATGAAGACGAATTTGCTCTGTGATTTTTCAAGAATGTTTTTATTATTTTGGTAAGAAAATGTTCTTTTTTTTGCCTACTTTATGTATAAAAGAAATATTTAGAAAGAGAATTTATGTAGTGCTACTAAAGCCTTAGTCCTTTCCTCAGGATATCTCCCCTGTATTATTACTTTATTGGTTTAATGTCTTTGGTTGTTTTATTTTTGGAGGATTTTTGATCTGCTTCTTTTCTACTTTCTTTGCTTTGGTTCTCGTTTTGTAAATTTAGTAAAGGAATCCAGAGGCTTTCTACATATCCAGTTAAAACCTTCAGTCTTCGGCTTTATAGGACCAGACAAATTCAAATGCAGATGAATCTGACCATTCCTCTTCTGTTAATATTCTCACCGGAGGATGCCGCACTCCAGTTGTTAGAGGGCATCTTCCCCATCCAGGGCATGTGGGTATCTGCAATCTTCCTGATCCACTCAAGGGCAGCTTCGTTCTTGTGGAAGGACAAGTTGAGCTACCCTTTTGTGGAAACTCCAACCACGGCTCTTCTGTGCAGAGCCTGGGTCCTGCTTGGGCACATGAGGTGCTTTTCAGCCCAGCACAGCAGGGAAAGGTCCCATGTCGGGTGGCAGCTTGGCAACAAAAGGGCTGAAATGCTGGAGGTCATCAAGTGTCAAGAGAACAACGCTGGAACTGGTTGAGCACAGGTACCTGGAGAGCCTGGAGCAGCGCTTGTGCCTGCAAGGATGTGCACGTTATGGGGTGCCACCTACTACAATGGCAAAATAGGTCTCCTGATTCACTGAAGGAAAGAGATGGGTAAAAAAAAGTTGAATGAACTTTTCATTTCATTTAATAAGAGGCATATACAGTTGCTATTGGTGTTGGTTTTGGAAACTGTAGCTTCTGTTTCCCAGATATTCCTCCTCTCTTGGCACATGGAGAGCAAATATGGATTTCAAGCCAGAAGAACAAAAAAGAGTGAGTCACATTTACTAAGAGTGTGCTTATTTTTAGAAATCAAATCAGAATTACACATTTTGTAAATATGAATGTATTTATGGGCATATATTTCTTAGCCTAATTTGGTCATCTCAGAACACTGTAGTTCATTACAGCCATTGAGTGAGCATCATAATTGTCATGGATTTCCTAGATTATATATTCCTGTTTGCTTTAATAGGTAGAAAACATCCCAGGGATGAAGGAATGTGTTTCAAGTCCCTTGGTACCGCTCTCTTGGTCTTCTGCTGGAATAAGGGCATGGGAAATCCAATTATCCTCTTACAAGTCTATATTTTCAGCATATTATGTTTTTTTTTCTTTGAGGAAAAGAGGGAGTCTTCCTTAGTCTGGGCTTGGGATACAGAATAATTTTTTATTCAGAAAAAATCACTGGCTGATCTTTGAATAAGGTGTGTTTGAAGCTTACAGGCCTTACTGGTCCTTTATGCTCTTATTCAGTGGACTTAAAAAAAAAGCTTTTCATAGCTCCCTGATTGCCTATAAATGATTCCATTCCTAACATTCCTAACACAGCCTGTCTGTGGAAAAGCAGCATGACCAATAGCTTTGGAGCCTTGACACAGACCGTGAAGGAAGATTGAATCATGGCAAAGCAGGATAGTAAAAATATGGAGCTGCTGCTTTCTGTGATGAGCAAAAAAGGAGTGATTTCTGTCCCAGGTCACAAGAAGTAGTAGCATACTCTTCTTTCCTTCTCAAGGCCTTTTATTGGATGGAGAGATAGACTCAGACATGAACCAAAGTTCCTGGGAGAAAGAAAAGTCTTATGGGAGTGTAGCATTTGGGTGGTATTTTTGTCCTCTAGGCAGATAAATATCAAAGGAAGAGAAAAATGTAAAACAGAGAAGAAGAAAAAGAAAGAAGGGAGGTCAAAGGGAAGGGAGGAATGGCAAAAGAGAGGAAAGGAGAAGAAATGAAAGTGTGGAGAGGAGTCAAGGACAGTAGCAGAGCAAGGCAAGGAGCAGACCAGAAGGGAAGGAGCTGGGATGGGAGAGTAGGGAGAGGGCAGGGACCAGAGGGCAGTGACCAGCCACTGCAATGCCCCAGGCTCTGCTCCAGCTCAATCACAGACAGCGGGGGGAACCCACACTGCTTGTCTTTTGGCACCTAGCTTTTTGTAACTCCAAATCCCTGCGGATAACCCATGAAACTATCCTATTATGATATTAGGATCTCAAGGAAACTAGCCTGAGCTTTCTTGAGTTGTCTTTGCTCCGTGCAATTATAACCTGCATAGAGTCTGCATAGAGTGCTAGTGAGTAGACAGGTGAGTAGACTGGTGAGTATAGGCTGGGTATACAATGACACTTATGGGCTGCAGTGTCCACGTTGCCACGTGATGTGAGTGTGCTTGGCATCCTTGATTTTCCTTCCTTGCATGGCCTGAGCTCCAGAGGCGACAGGGACACTTTCTGCCTGTCTCTGTCAGGCCTGGCTAGCAGCAGTTACGCCTAATAATGGCAGAGCAAATGTTGGTCTGTGGTTCTTAAATAACCACTAAACTGGGTAAATAAGTGAATAACAAGCAAATTACAAGAAAAACACAACTAGGAAAGTATTGAGATCTAACATTTCTTCCTCCTGAGGACAAAGGTATTTCTTTTCAAATTTTTTTTTCTTTAGAATCCTCTACTTTTGCAGAATGGCAGAGTTCCTAGTCTCTCAGGCGGTGATTACTGAGGGGTGTGGGTGAGCATTTGCAGGAGAGAAGGCGGCACTCTCTGTGAAGCATCTCAGATGGCAGCTAGGCCAGCTGCTGCCTCCTGCGAGACTCACAGGTCGGCTGTGCGGCTCCTTTCTCCTGACGTGGCTGACACTTGTATTTTTTCTCTTTCTAAGAGGAGTTTGGCCCCATTAGACATCACACAGGGCTCAAATATCAAAGTGATGGAGGTCATTTAGCTATTTGGATCATGTTTAATAGCTCGTTTCAAAATTCCTCTGATGACTGAGGAAAGGAGTGTATCTGTTTCGGTCCTGAGGGAACTGATCCACAGGAGAAAGAATAAGAAAATATTTTTTTAATGTATTTGATCTGGAGTTATTAACCTAATCAAAACTGAGAAAGAGAAGTGATGGGAGTTCTGTTTTCTTGTTTTTTTGAAGAGATTGCTTCAACATCTATCTGCAAAGAATGTGCATTTGTAAATAAAAATGCTGTGAATAATTCATTGCTGCTACTGACTGCCTGTCTTTTTAGAATTAATTTCTTCTAAACAGGCATATTAGATATGTAGCTACACATTTTGGTAGCTGACCAATACTTCTCTGTGTTTTTTTTTTTTTAAGGTGCAGTGTTTGGTTCTTGCACAAAAAAGAGAAGATAGCTCTGCTGACATTATCCATCTTCTCAACACCCCCTCAGAAGTGTCAAGTAGAAGTGTCTGACAAGGTGTTCTTCTTTTGCATTTCTAATCATCTTTCTACCATTTCTTTTCCCTACTCCATAGACTCTCTCAGTATACTCTCTCTTCCATTTTGCAGACTGCAGAGAGTGCAAATGACAAGTTAGTGGGATAAGATTATTCTTTTTCTTTCTACATTTTTATAATATAGTTCAAATGTCACTCTGAGACTAATCTTGTGAAATAAAACAAAATTACTAGAGGTCTATGCTCAAGGAATATGAAAAGACTACTTTCTGATTTGGAAAACCACTAAACCAGGATTCCTAGAGCTTTATTTAATTGGATCAGAGGATGGGAGAGGAGCTGAGAGTCTACATTTGCAGGTTATACTTTAATGTTTAGCTTCAAACAACATAGTAAAACAAGATTGCTAGAGTGGTATAATATCCAAGGTAATGGCCTTATCAAGAAATGTGGACTACATGGAAAATGCAAGTTTCTACTTCTGCTTTTTCTCTAAAACTGTATTGCCTTTCGTAATACTCTTGTACTGGATAAGTACTTATAAGTACTGGTAATTAAAAGTTCTTTGTAACAGAAATCAAGTCTACCGATCTAAATTTAACAGTTTGGATGGAAACTAGGAATTATGCCCTGTATATTTATAATGTTAATATACCTTAATAAGAAATAGATATGATTTATCTTCAAAAAATCCTACATTGAACATACTATGAATGCACATACACCACAACATTCAGATGAAATAACAAAAACATGTAAACATTGACTAAATATAAACTATTCATGTTTTCAAAGATGAAAACGTCAAACAGAGCAGTTTTATCCCTTCCTGAAAAACTCATCATTTTGTAGCTTCACTGTTTCATGAACTTTTGGTTAAAACACTGGCTTTTTCCTCTTTAGATGAAGAATTGCAACAGAGTTCAAATGTTTCATGCAACTTCCTGCATTCAATCAAAACTGAAATGCTCAAACAAATGGAAAAAATAAGTCATCTCCCTAACACAAGAATTAGTACAAGGATTAATGAGGCTTTCATTAATGACAGTGGCAATAAGCAACAGCACAATGCAGTTCATCTGTAAAACCTTTCTTTACTCCAGAGTACTGTCTGAAGAATTTTATACAGAACACACATCTTGAGACCCCTCAGAGCTGAGACCTTGAATGTACTTCATTCACGTGAGCCTTTGGAAGGCAGTATGGGATAGAGCTTGGTGTTGATATGTTACACGTCTGGAAGACAAAAATAAATCACTTCCTTCCGAAAAGAATTTATAGATACTCCACAACATGAGTTATCTCACACAAAATATAGCTATAACTTAATTTAATTCACTAGAGTTCATGGTAATTGATTATGTAACGCAAAGTAAATCTAAAGCACAAACTGTTTTAACTATCACAAATATCCAAGGCTAGGATACATGGATTTGAAAATTTTTAATTAGCAAAATACAGTTACTCATTCATTAATAATCTTGATAGTTTTGTTGCTGTGTTATAAAGCAACAGGTTTTACATTTCCCTGTACATTAGAAACTAACCAGTAACAGAGATCTGATCTTTGACCTCTGTTCAGAGCCAAAGACTTACATATACGAATCAACATTAAATCAAAAAATACAGAAGACCCTGAATGATTTAAAAGGTTATTCATATCCAAATACGGCTTTCTGAGGCCAAGATATTCTTTCTGCCAAAAGTATGAATACATTTTTTCCCAATGCTATGTTGAGATTGTTTACTGACAGTGTTTGTCTAGCAAAGATGAAGTGATAGGATTTTCTGTACTTCCTCTCAAAATGGATTTCCATATTACATTAAGCAGGTGAACTTAGAAATGTACTTTTGATATAGCTGGGAAAGTGTATTAATTATTGATAATTAAAAATATATATATAAGCTGTCTTGCAGGAAACAAAGTCTGCTCCTAGGGCAGATGTTCCAGGTCCTTAATCATCTTTGTAGCCCTGTGCTGGACTCTAGCAGCTCCACATCCCTCTTGTACTGGGAAGCCCAGAACTGCACACAGTACTCGAGGTATGTACTTAATACCTGCTTGCATTTTGGTGAAACTCAGAAAAAATAATCCACACAAAACTGTTGGTTTATGTCGCTGCTAGCAACATACAGTTTGTTGTTGGTGGGGTTTTATTGCTTTTTTTCTTTTTTTTTAATTGAGAAAAAAAAAACCCAAAATATGTGACATTTTCCATTTTCTATTTCCTAAAGATTGCTTTGGGGAGCAGGGTTTCCATTTTGCAGTAATTTCCTTTCAATACGTCCAAAGGTTTCTCCTTGCAGAAAGCAGTGGGAGTTGGAGATGGTTGATGCCCATAGAGAATTCCAGTAATGCTTGTATGGCTTTGACATCTCATTTACGGTCTCTATATATGGGTCAAATATGCTATTCACTTCCTCATGGTCTTTGGCACAAGTTCCAGGTGGTTGGACTGCACAAGATCTGAGATACATTACATTTCAGCAGTTAGAATAAACTGAGGTAATTTAGATGATTATTAACAACAACAAGAAAAAAATAAGTTAAAGCTATAAGACAGAGGACTAATAGTAGATGTGTTTCCTACTTACAAATAATAATAAATAAAATCAGATTAAAAGCTTCATCATATTAGCTTTACTGATATGGTCTGACCATGTCAATTGACCATGACGGTTTCATGGTCAAATGAATAAAATCTTCTCTTTAAAAAAGAGCATAGAAAATTCCATCAGATCCGGACCAAGAATCTGATTATTTTGTTTATTTTGAAGATATATATTGTGGTATTTCAAATAAAAATAATTGTAACTATGTAGAAGGAAAATGCAATAGAATAAGCAGCCCTATATTTATGCATTCTTACAATATAAGGCTCCTGTTTAGGATTGCTTAGATTTTTTTTTTTTTTGTATATTTAGGAAATATTTTAGCATTTGCTTAACCTGAAACACAGATTTGAAATCAGCTTTGTTGAATCTAGGCAATGAATCCAAACAGAGGTGCTTTTGTGAACAGTGCATTTCAATAACAGGCTTTACATTAAAAGCATGTAAAAACACTTGTGGCTAATGTTCCCATATTATAACAAATATGTGCCCAAAGGCTAACATGCCTTAAATGCAGCTATATGTATCTTTGTGTGTTTATATTCACATTTGCACTTTATCTATGAAGTTCGAAGATGACAAGGGCTGACAAGGGCAGAAGTTGGACTGAGCCTTTAGTTTGCAACTTGCTCTCAGCAAACTTTGGTTTTGAGATACAAGAGACTGTGGTGGGGTAGGAAATGGAGGAAGCTGGTGACACCAGATGTATTTCTGGAATAAATACAGATGCTCTTCCAAGGCTGACATGAAATTTTGTGCACAGTGCTGGCCTGAAAGCCGTAGGGGTGGCACAAGGGGACTGAGTGCCTTTGTTGAGCTCACCAGGTTTGTTGCTAAGTTAAAGCAGTAGCAGCTGCTGCTCTGAGCAAGTGGCTTTTCAGAATTAGAAACCATTAGTGCCTGAAGTGACACATTTAGAAAATGTCTCTACGTGAATAACTAGCTCGCCCAGCAAAGCTGCAGCTACCTGGCAGCACGGTACCCTCTGCACTTCTGCGTGTGTATTTTAAAAGATGCTAGTTTATTCCTTGTATGATGAGTACATGGTGAGTGTAGGAATTGTCATTTATTGAAGCAACTTTCATGTTTACCTTTCTTAGAGCTGTTTCAAAGACGTAATCGAAATCCTAAAATGCTTTGCTCTTTATAATAATGAAAGGCACACAACAGTTTTCTGTGATTTTTCTAGTTTAGAGAATGGCAGAGTAATTATTGAGGCGTTTGATGGAAGAAAAAGAATCCATTAGAGACGTTATATTGCTGCAAATTTTAGGATTTTTTTTTGGTTGTTTTTCTTTCCCCCTGTGTTTCAGCTGGCTTGTCCCCATTTCAAATGTTTTCACTTCCTTAGAAACGTCTCTTGTTTCATATGGTAGTTTGTTTGGTAGCTGAAAAGGAACCGGACCTGTCTTTCACAAGTCAAATACTACACTGAGTTCTTACTTTGCAATGCATTCAGTTTTCCTTCACTGATTAAGGAAATCTGCCCAAGTTTTTGTGGTGTTCCCATAGAGCTTTCTGGGACCTTGTGCCACTGTGAATGCGTAAGGCCCAGCATTGCTTTTTGCAGCAGAGCTGAAGTCTCTATTGTATTATATCAGAATCCAGAAATTAAAGTAGGGTTGATTTATTTTAAGTATATTCTCTGTAGATCATTATGATGTAATGCAAGTAAATGAGAAAAATATAGATAACTGGTATTTTTAATTTAATCTTTGACATCTCAGTAAATCATTTTAATATTAAAATTATTCTCACCAATCTTTCTACATGAAAGACTGAATGTTCCATTTTAATAGAATTTATGCAGGAAGGCATTGACCAAAAACACCAGAGTACTTTTAACGTTTGTTCCTGCACCAAGCATGCCAAGACATGACGTAAAACCCTGCAGAGAATTCGCATTCGCCTCAGTCCTGTTAGTAAAAGCAGTAATTATCTCTCTCTTGAAAACGCTTCAAATGAAACACAACCTCATCCTTAGTTATAGGACAATGTAGTTCAGCAAAGACCTTGTAATATGGTGGTTTGTTTTTCTTTTTTTCTTTTCATTCTAAGATGCTGGTGCATAGCCAGGAAGAATATTAACAAGACCATTTCTGTTCTTAGTAAACAGTTACAACATCCATCTAGTGCAACAGTGAAAACAGAACTTCCCTTACGTTATCACCGCAGTATTGCAGTCCCGTAGACAGACAAAGGGCTTCCTCTGTCTAACAGACTTGTTTCCTCCCGTTTAATCGTCAGTATCCTCACTACCCTGTGATTTTTGTGAGGGATTAGAGGCAGCCTAATTGCTTTTGCCTTCACTCTTGACAGCATTAGTGAGGCTGGCATCTCGAGCGAGTCCCTTGGGCCTTACTGCTGCTAAATTATGCATGTTTGAGTCCTGTACCCCAGAGCAACTTTTACCTCCCGTTACTGCAGGGTTTAGTGAAGTATGACACCAACAGAGGCAGAGCGTACACAGGTGGAAGTGAGCAAGGCTGGCGATGACCTAATTAAGGGCTATGAGCCTTGGAGAGACCATAAGGCTTGCGTGAGCATGTCTAGCCCTCAATTAAAGGTCTCCTTTCCGGTATTTTTTAAAAAGATCATCTAGGAATTTTGCTTAGATTTTCTTTATTGAAATATTAAAGCAGCCACAGATGCCTTTGCATTTTTCATCTGTCCACATCTTTTAGAGCTGAAGCTTACCAGTTGAGCAGAAACTTCTAAATGTGTTATGACATGGAAGGGCATCCTGCCCGCTTTACTTGCTGCAGTTTTAAGTGCTTTACTTTTCAGTCATATATGCAGTTGGAATGGGAAGAAATGTCTATAGAGAAAAGGTCTTCTGCAAAGGAATGTCAGGTGAGGGCAAAGGTCCATTTCACCCTGTATGGTCTTTCTGGAGGTGAGAAATAGTGAAGTTCAGAGGAAAAAAAAGTTTAAGAAGAATATAAAGTAGACATATACATGTGTATAAAACAAACATACAATGGTATTTCCTATTTGACCTTTCCCAGAGCCCGGAAATTCGCAGTTTAGATGCTTCCTAAGCCAGTAGCTGTGTCTTTGCATTTACTAGTGTCAGAAGGATTTTCATTACATGATTTTATCAAATTCCTTTTCAAATCTCTGCAAACTTTTGATATCTCCAACATCTAGCAGCAGTGAGTTCCAGCGTCCCGCTACATCCTGTTTAAGAAGTACATTCCTCTTTCTGTTTTGAGCCTGCTCCATAATTTTATTTGGTGACTGCTAGTTCTCGGGTAGGAAAGAAGTAACCATTCCTCATTCATCTCCTCCCTGCCAGAATATTTTTAGTGCTACATATATATGTATATTCTCTCTTTATATATGTATATGCATATATTCTTTTCTTAGTCCTGACTTCCTCTCAGTGAGGAGTCCTGGTCTAGCTGGTCGTTCCTTATCACTCCCTGCCTCTAGTCGGTCTGTTGCTGTTCTCCTCTGTAGCGTTGTTCCTCTTGTCAGCTTTGTGGTTTGTAGCTCTCATACCTATTGTTTCATGGATTCCTTCACAGTGACACACCTCTTCATGCAACTTAGAGCCTGTCTGCCTGCTATACAGGGAGTCAAGAGCCTAAGAATGGCAAACGGGGTCAGACCAAAATCTGTTTACTCTCCTGTCTCTGAGCATTTCCATTAGCAGGTGTCTGGGGAAGCATATGCAACTAGCGTAAGAAATTATGGTTCTTCTGGAAATTTTGTGCATTCCGCCTCAGATTTACACACCGTAAAATAGTTTTTGCTTTCCCTTAAAATGGCGCAAGATTTGTCCCCTGAACGATTTTTAGCCCCCCTTCTTTGTCCGTTACCGAACTTTAGTCATAAAGTGAAAAGATGGATGTCTGCTCTTTGCACATGCTGTTTCTTTGGATTTTTTTATAATAAGTTTATTTGTCAAGAGAGGTTATTTGACATTATAACGCAAAAAAGTATCCAAAACTAAGATAACTATTTGAGACTATTTACTTCAAGAACAAATCTTTTATATTCACCTTAAAAAAATCATTTTCTGGAAAAAAAATCTATTTTGAGATCTGAAGCTAACTCTACTCCAAACTTTTTCTGCAGTAACAAATAAATACAGAAAGTAGCAAAATTCAATAACCATAACAGATCCTGTACTGATGGCTGTGCCAAATAAATATGCTTGACCTCAGGAGTTACAATGCTGTAGCCGAAGTGACAAGTATGCATCCCTACAGACCTTCTATTACTCTCACAAAGTTTTGCTGAATAACATTTTGATGACCTGAGACACTGATCATATATACATTTAATGACCACATGAAGGAATGAATCAATTAAAATACAATTAAGAGCTGCTGCTTCAGCATGTTTTTCTTTTTAAGTCAGTTGGAAATAATTAACTTCAGGTTGATTTATTGCAGACATTAATCTCCAGTTAGATTTGGAGCAATCTACATAAGCTCTTATGAATATTGCTCACTAAATTTTAATGGAGGCAGGGTAAGTTAAGATAGTGTTACTTGCCTCTGCAAGAATCGATGTACTTCTTAGAACCTCAATGCTTATGACATTTACTTTCACATTTCTAATAAGGCATCATATTTTGAATACCACCTTTTCTTGATGCAAGGATTTTATAAAAGCCAAGCCCTCAAGAAATGCACAGATCAGACCTTCCCATCTTTTATAGAACACATCAGCATAATATTGAACCATAAGTTGTTTATTGGTTTTCAGCTTACCCTTCGAAATCATAAAACCACAGGAGATTAAATGTGCAAGTAAGGTTCTATTGATTTATGATTAACAATGAAAATGTCTACAGTCTATGGATAGACACAATATTCTTATTTTTCTGAGAAACAACTATTTGTTGGCTGACTTGAATCTCTATATAATCACACACCTGACTTTACATAACACAAACAATGCTTTTCTGAATCACTTTTTGACTTTAGAATTTTTGACACACAAATAGGTCTAATTTCTCCTACAATCATTAATAAATAGTCACTTCATGCACCTGTCATAAAAAAAAAAACTAAGACAAGACATTTTCTGTGTGTATTTCTATCTTCTTTCCATGAGTCCTCACCAGCACAATCAGCTGCTGTTTTTGCTCAAAAGTGTACTGTCTTGCTCACAGCTTGAGACTTTCTACAGGTCTCAGCTAGTCTGAATCTAATCCTCAGTTTGCTGAAAGCATAATAATCTCCAATTTTTCTATGGAAAGCAGATTTTAACCTTGGAATGATAAAATGCATCACACTGGAAGGAACCATGCATTAAATTTAGTACATAATTCTTTTGAGGAGCCAAATTGTTCTGTATTGTTTGATGCCACCCATTATGATCTTCTCCAGCGTTCCTGCTATCAGCTCCCATTCCTGGCATTCGGAAAGCATAACGACTAAGGCACACATGATAGATGGCAAAAAATCATTTCAACTCTGAGAACATACGCGGAGTTTCAGGAACTCTCTGCTTTCATTCCTTTTGTTCACATGATGTATGTGAGATATATTCTCTATAGCTGATAGCTTTGCTTGAGCTATTATAACGGAATTTGTGGAACAGCAGTTAGCTGCATCTCTTCTGGAAGGGTCCTTTTTTGTAGTTGTATTTATTTTCAATATCTTCTGTCAGATATTAAAAGGACCTTTAGTCTCTCCACTGCTAGGATCTGATGCAGTAAAATAATAGCAAACGGTTTGCCTGAATAGCTTTCTGTTGGAATGAAACTAAGCTTTCCACATACCGTGTTGTACTTGTTTTTAAGCTTCCTTGCTTGCTGTCCTGCGCTGAGGCTGTTACAGTTTTATCTGTACCACCCCACAACTTCCTTTTGCTCTCAGGCTATTTCATCACTGACCGTATGTGATCTGTTACACCACGAGAAATCTGGGCAACCAGCAGCTTCAGAGCTGGATGTCAGAGCTGCAGCTGGGGAACCTGCAGTGCGTGCTCTAACTTGGCCTTTCCAGTCTGTGGATAAACAACTTCCAGTTTAGTATTTTGCTTTCCATTAAAACTTGTCTGTCTTCTCTCTTTTTCAACCAGAAAGGCCCAGCTGCCTTGAACAGGAAGGAGCAATCTTGTGGTAATGAGGTTTCAAAAGAGAAGTTCAATTTCTTCATATAGAAAAGGAAGGACATGAGAAGTAGGAAGCATTGAAGATGAGACAAATAGGATTATGAGAAGTTTACAGGGTTTGACAAGCTGTTCTGATGCCATAAAGGCCACCTTTGCACAGCTTTGGGGTTGCAGGTTAATGCAGCAAACCAGCATGTGAAAGCCTGTATTTTTTCCAGGCAGGCTGCTTTTCTCGCATGGCTTAAAAGGTTGGAAAGGAAACCTCTTCCCTGTAGGAAACTCCTCCCTTTCTCTGTGATGATGCTTGGAGATCCTTACTGGTTTTGTTCATGGCCAATAAAGCTGTTTTCATTCCTAGAGCTCTGAGATCCATGGACAAGGACTTCATTCTTAGTACTGCCATTGGCTTTTGGGCTGACTATAAACATGTAGCTGTTCCCTCTTCTAACTCCAGAAACACACCTTAGCCTAGGGAAGTTATTTTCTTACCTTTCTAATGTTTTAAGTCCAGGAAAACAGTGAGTGTTGCAGACCATCTACTCTTAGACACTTATTCTCAGTTGCTTCTGTCTCTCTCTGGGTCACAGAGATATCCTAAGGAGGTGATCCTCCCAAGCAAGATTAGCACTATGAATACCCCATAGGTTTCAACCAACCCATCTAAAGAACAAAGCTAATGTTTAACCTTGCTTACAAAGAACTTGCAAGACTTCAAAGCGCTACGTTGATAAACTCAGTTATCACTGGCTGTCCAAAGAGAGCAACTCCCTTTTCATAAAGTCTGTCTTGACATGCAGCAAAGAATACTAACTGTAGAGCTCTTAGTACAGCCGTGTGATTTCATGTGCACTTTTTCATGTGCCTGGGATGCTGCTTGCATCTCAATACCTAGTGCAGAAGACAATGTCAGGTTGAGAGATTGGTGAGTCTGGCTTGTATTGTGTGTATCATTGCACCCACAGCCTGATTCACCTCCCCTTAAAATAAGCCTCTAAGTCTATGTCTATAAAGCTAAATAAAAAAAAGGCCAAGAACAGACTGAGTTCATCAATATAGGGCTAGAACTGATTTCTCTGGGAGCTAGCTGGACCAGCCAGAAACAGTGCCAGGGAATGAGAAAGTAGGTAAGCAGTGCGGGTGACCGAGGGTCCACAGCTTGACTTTGCTCTCTGCCACTGTTTTTTTTTCTGCTGTCTGGCTGTGCCTTGCAAGGAGAAGCATGAATTTCTCCCCAGAGATGCCAGAGAGATTAGTTACACCCGTGGCTTTTAAACATCCATGTCATGCAAAGTGCTCTGTGCCATTAATGCATGGCACATGGATGACCAATGAATGTATAATCTGATGGGGACACAAGAAGAGAAGAATTTGAAGTGAGTGCTGCCCATAAAGTGCTACATGAAGGGATAGATACTGACCATGGCATTTCCATCCGTTCGCTTTTAAAGCAAACAGCATAGTAATAACACCTAAAAACCTCTGTTTCACAGTGCTGTTGGAAAGGGATAAACTAAGAGAGAGACACAGTTTTTAAGCCCCAAAGAAACATCTATTATTAGATGATCTGACCTAATATATGTCAGATTATTTCTGCATTAAATCCATAATTTTAATATCTCCAGTAAATGTTTAAAACTCTTGAAAGCATATAGTTTAACTGTCTCAAAGACTTTAATTTATGGATAAAATAGTTAATAATAGATATCATACATGTGGGAGTATTAAGCTAGCAAAATTTGGACCTACTTTGTTATGTGTCATTATTGTCTCCTTGACTAAGCAGAAGCATCTCCACTGTGATGGCCTTTGAAAGAGAAGACAGGCCCCCTCTTAGCTGTCTCTGAGATGGTTCAAGAGCCTCACTGCATTCTTTATGTAGGCTACGTAATATTTTAAAACTCTTTGCTCAACTGTCAGTAGTTTATGCACTTCTCTTTTTTTTTTTCTTTTTATTACAGATATCAAACTTGGAGATTGCTATCAGTTATGATCTGTCCCCTTTAAAGTGGTACTACAGCCACTCATAGTGCCCCTTCCAGACTGATATTCCAGTATTGGTAGGTATGCACTAAAAAAAATAATTTGATGTTTTATAATACTGCACTGTGATTGACCCAAGGCCTTGTAAGTAATCTGTGTCGGGAATAGGAAAGCAAGTCCATTTCCTAAATGTCAGTTCAGTGATTTACACTCTAAGGAATCACTGGAAAGTAAACTACAGCTTAATCTGAAGTTTGTGAAGTTTTCTAGTGACTCTCAGGAGCTTTAAAGCCATGAGTTACTTCATTTTTGGCGTTACTTCTATCTATATAGCTGAGCTGAGACCAAGCATTTATTTTCTACTACATAAATTGCCTCAGGGAACAGTGGTTGTTTGCCTGCTCTTTCTTTGATTGTGTATGCTAGCATTACTACATGATTGTAATCTTTCTTTTTCTCTTTTATAACTAACATGAAGCTTTGGGAGCTGATTAAGGAGACAGTTTATCTTTTTCTTAAAAGAGAAAAGGTACTATCTGTTCCTTAGATTTCCACTGTTCACTTTCCACTGTTAACTTTTGGGCCTGTTGCTCTACCTCAGCTGAATTTGAACGAGAAGCAGGAGTCTGAAACACTAGTATGTAACTATCTTTGTAATGAACACTGATGTCTGGGTAGAGAGATCTAAGCTAAAGACTAATGCAACACATAAGCAATCAGTGCAATTACTGGAAGGAGAATCTTACTGACAGAAGAAATCTTTAGCTAACTTAGCTAAGGCTAAGCCAATTTAAGATCTTTTAAACAACTTGTGGCACCTGCAAGGAGAGATTTCTCTGTGAACATCAGTTCTGTACAGAAGAAGCCATTTTAGGTGAGAGATTTTTATTGGTTTTAGTGCTATGCTAAAGCTTATATCATCAAGTCAGGCACATATACCTATTGTTTACTTGTGAGCTGGTGTAACTAACTTGATTTCAAGAAAGTATTAGCTCATCTTTTGATTTTTTCCCCATTGTAGCATTTCCTAGTAGGAATATTTAAAGTAAATAATACGCTAGTGAGGCGTCCATGTTTCATGGTACATATTGTACATACATGTTCTTAAGTTTTATGTATGCCCCTAAAGGTAGCTACGATTTAAAATCTACTTCAGAAAATGGACTTAAGACTTAAAAGTTGAAAGTCAAAAATACTAATGTACCATTCTTGGAAATAAGACCCGGTCATGAGACTTGGTTCATTTTGTTCTTCTGCTACTTATTGGTTCCAGATCTTTTCAGACTCAGAAATTGAGATAATGGTTTCACTCAAGTTATATATTTTTTTTACACATTCAGAGTGCCTAAACACTTCTTTTAAAAATGAAATACAAACTTCTAGATGACTAAAATGAGGTTTAGATGTGATGTGATCTGATAAAGATCATGGCTTTTTCTGGCCTGTGTTATAAAATCCACTTGTTCTATGCATGTGGTAAGAAGAAGACATATCATTGCATTATGTTCTACTTGATATATTATTCCATTCACTTGGAATACCTTAACCATGGGCTTATCTACGACTTTCTGGTCGTCGATATGTAATGGAGCCATTTTGAAATCACACTATTAAAACCCTTACATCTCATCACAATCTGCTATGACACCACCCTGTTTATGTCCAAGCATGCAAAGAATTTATTCAGTCTAACTTGATCTTGCAAACTTTATATTTCACCAGTTGTATTATGTTTGGTAAGTATTTATATGATTTGAAATGAGAAGTTTAACAGCTGCTTCTTCTGTGAACATTCGGTCTGTATGTTAATGCATGACAGGTGTAATCTTCTGGAATTACTATTTCATCATGCTTTATTTCCCTAGATGATAAAATAAAAGTTGTTTAAATGAAACAGAGAGGTTTACATTTAGTGTGTTAAAATTATCATATTTTAACTTTGTTAGGCTCTTTCCTTCATTTTCTTTGTAGGTTCTTTCTGCCACAAGGCTCAAGTTATCATAATTACAGATATTTATGTTTTGGAATTTTGATATTAAGAAGTGGTTTTTTTCCCCAGACAAGTATGAGCTGTGTTCAGAAAGGCCTGCTTTTCCTGTAGCAGTTCTCCCCTGTGGTCTTCAGTCTGCATGATTCAGTGAGATTGCCTTAAGTTTAAGCAGAAGACACATGAGCAGCATCAACCTAAAAGATTCCCAGATCCACTGATTTCCAAACCTTGTAGGCAAAATACAGGCTGCCTGGGGCAAGCACTGTCTAGACTTGCCAACTGATAAGAGTCACCCCACAATGTCTTATTGATAATATATGAAGCCATCCTTACCTGAAGAATCTAAAGAGCTATGGGCTAAGCTTTTATGACTGAATCTTTCTTAAAGCCAATCTTATTATTCCTATAACACATCAGACAGACTTAACTGTTTTCCCCCAAATCTCAATCCTTGAGCACCAGATATTTGTCTATCTAACGTTTTCGACATAACTGGTAACAAATTGAGGGGAAAAAACGATGGGAATGTGGTAAATTATTATGACATAAAGGAGGTATGTGGCAAGTATTTGAAAAATTCAGTCCAGGTAAGTGATGATAATGGGGAATATCTGTTGGGAAAGATATATAGCAGATTGTTTAGGAAGTTTTTGGGCTACATCAGTGAAAATATTTCTGATTCAAGAAACAGAGAAAGAAACTAGATTGAAATTCTCTAATTCCTTTCCAGTTGTGAGAGGTGGATGAGAATGTGAGGTCTTTTTAAGAATGAAAATGAATAAAAAGTGTTTGGGATCATTCAGGACATCAAGGACGAATAGCAGCTGAGTGGTAAAAGGTGGGACTGAATAAATTCATAGAATTGACAGACATGATCTAATGTAAAGAAAATGCTATTAAAGAGTTTGCTCTTTAAAAAGTAATACACACAATTACATAATATCCATCCACAGGTATATATGCCATTGTGGAGGAAACAGAAAATGCTTTAAGAGAGCAAATCGATTGAAGCATGAACTTTGCATGAACCTCAAACACGAAAGAAGAATCAAAGTGGAAGTAAAAACTAGGTCAGGCTACTGAGGGTGAGTAATAAATGCAACAATACATGAACTTGTAGGAACAAATTTTAAAGTCAAAGTTCAAAACAAGATGCACCTGCCAAGAGATATCAGTCAATTTAGACGTACCATTGTAGAGAGGGGAAGGTGGTGAAGGAAAGAATAAGCTGGTCAGCTTTTCAGTGAAGAAGATAAACTAGTGCTTGATGATACTGAGAAGGCCAAATTGTATAATTTTTTTTTTGCCTCAAACCTTACAAGAATGACAGTTGAGTGGTGTTATAGTTAATACCAATGACAAAATGAAAGACTTCAACTTTGAATGCAGAAGGAACAACTTGGAATTTTTCAAGTCAGCAGAGGCTAACGATTT
Organism: Eudromia elegans; assembly: GCA_003342815.1. Lineage (NCBI taxonomy): Eukaryota > Metazoa > Chordata > Aves > Tinamiformes > Tinamidae > Eudromia > Eudromia elegans. The sequence continues at coordinate 806,539 of PTEX01000181.1, forward strand.
TCCTACTAGGGAATGTAAGAGACTGCGTAAAGAAATGTTAGATGATAATGTTGTACTTGAGAGAGTGTAACGGGCAAGTGAGGTCTTGAAAGACTGGGGAAGGGAAAACCAGAGTTTGTCATTAAATGAGTAGAAGGGAAGACTGAAGTTTAGTTCAGCCAATAGCTTAATTTCAGTTCTCAGAAAATATTGGAACAAAAAATCAAACAAATATTTGCTAGCACTTGGAACAAAACAAAGATATGGGTAGCAGACCGTTTTGAATGATCAAATTGGTGTGATTATCTTCTACAGCGTAATAACAGGGTATGAGGACATAAATGCCGTCTACCTTGATGTCATTAAGGATTTTGTATTGTGTCATATAGCAGTTTAGGACATTGTGGTCTACATAGCATGTTGTTGAAGAATAATCCTTCTTGGATAGATTGGAATCCTTGGATAGATTTTGCTTCAGGGAATAATGATCAATGACGTCAAGAAAGCATATGCCATCATGTGTTTAGTGTTTATTAGGGTCCCCCACAGCTGTTATTCAATTTGGTTCTGTCCAGTTTTCTTTTTTTCTTCATGATTCGAAGAATGTGCCTCTTGTATTTTCAGGTGACATGGAGTCAGGACACATGACAAGAACACAGGATTCAAAATGAGCTTGCAAATTTGAGTACGTAGCCTGAAATAATAAGGTGGAATAGCATAGGTTCCAGTGTAAGATGTTGTACCTTAGCAGATGTAAGTAACCACACGTGTATGGGAAAGGAACTTCAGAAAAGGAGCTCTGGTTTACACTGCATCTCAAGGTGCATAAGTTGCATAAGCAGAAGTAGTAGAAAAGTAATTCTGTGACCACTTTCATACTATATAGTAGACAAAATATGTGAAATAACACTTTTCTTTTGCTCACTGTAAGGTTGCAAAATGATTTCCAGTCTTGGGCCTTCCACTTTAATAAAGAGAAACAGAGAGTTCTCATTAGAGAACTAAGGGTGATCACACGTCTTCGAAACATGAACTAAATAGAAAGACCAAATAGAGGTCATTTAGTCACAAAGAAGAAAGGAGGGGCATGAACACAGTAGTCAGATGTATGAGAGAATGTTGCAAAGAGGAACAGGTTTGGTCCTTCATTTTTGGATTCTGATTGGAAACTGGGGAAACCTTCCTACATGTATGGATAATGAAGAATTTGTAGGCTAGTGGTGATGTTATGCCTCTAAAACTGGAGGTCATTGATATGTTGAGACAAATATACATCCATAAACAGAGGTATACTTTGTCCATTTTAATGCAGGCATGGCCTAGCTGACATGCAGCTAGAGGACTAGCTGCAGTCCCATCTCATTCTCTGAATTCTGGAACTGAAAGAGTTGTTTGAGATGATAGGTTATGTGATTATGATATCATGTCCTAAATGTCAGTTTATCTTTAGAGGATATAATGTGAAATATTTGAAACAAAAGCGGGAGATAAGCAAGTCTCAAACATGTTACAGGGGAGTCCACATACATAAAACAAGAAGACAGGCGTAAGTCTAAGAACAAATCCAGTGCCAATAGGCAGGAGTTCTTTTGGTGAATGTATGTGTGTAAAAATGAGAGACCATGTCTGTGATATCTAGTCACTTATTTTCTTTTTAAGAAAAAAAATCATTATAACTAGAAGGACCACAAGCTTCTATCAGTTGTCTCTTTTCTAAAAATAGTTCATAAAAGCAATTTGTTGTCTATATTTGCCGTATAGCACTCTATTCAATAGGTATTGTGAATAAAGGATTAAAATGCAGATTGCTAAAATGTTCCCTTCTGAATACTTGTAACTTATAGCAATTTAGTATTTTGTAAGACTTTGTTGTTTAAATCCCTTTCAGTATAGATGATTAGGCAGTATTCAAATAGAAGATCCTTCTTAGCAGAATATCCCAGCCTTTACAAAGCTGATTAACAGACTTCTAGCTGGAAACTCTTAGTTTGTGAATGCAGGTACCATAAGATCAGACATGGTCATAAGAAAAAAGTAATAAGCAAATGCTCAACATATATAAGATAGCTGTAGATAAAAGTAGAGCTCTTTCACCACTAACTTTTATATTAAAAGTTAATTGGTACAAGATTAAACAAGAAAAAAAGGAAGAAGTTCCATTTTATCTTGACTATCATAATTTTTGAGGAATCTCTTAAAATTCTCTAATGCTATTATTAATTGTTTACATAGCAATGATTAAAAAGCTGAGAGTGATGCCTGCAAGTATGCCTGAATTCAGAATATAACAAGCTTTTTAGGTTGTATTTGGCTGGGGTAATACTAGAGACCTCTGAAATGAATGTCATCTCAGGACTGAAGTTATTTTTTATAATGAAGCCAGTACATGTTCTATGCCTTCCAAATCATCTACTTGGGGAAGAATTTTGAGTATTAAAGAAGGTGACTTAATTTTCCATTCACTAGCCATAGCTCAGTGATGCCTGAACCCCAAGGACAAGTTGCATAAAATCCAATGAAAAGCAACTTAACTAGTTAGAGGTTTTGATTTGTAGTTAAAACCTCACTTTTATATTGTTTTTTTTTTCTTGCTTATTTTGATTAATTTGTGTTAAAATAATAAAAAATGAGATTCACAAGTGAGGTCCATGGTATATTTTGAAGAATCAGTTTTAAGGCTTAAAGAATGTTTCAATATCAACAGTAGCAAATAATATAGGCTTTGGACTGCTGGGCCAAATCCTCTTCTCACACCTTATTTAGAACATTATATTCTGGCTGACTGCAAAGGAGTTGTTCCTCATGTAGAGGTAAAAAAATGTTATGATAAAGTAGTGGTAGACATAGACATGAGTAGAGAACAGCCAGTAGATGAAGGCTCACACGCAGTGCAGGTGCACATCTATTCTGACAAGTGTAACCACTCCAGACAGGGATACTGAGTGGACAGGACAAGTAGGATGCAATTAGGACTACTCCAGCTTCAGATAATTCCTCACAGACACTCTCTAAATCCCCCTTTTGGAGGGACACCATAGGAAAAGCAGGAGCAGACTTAATGGTCCACAGCAATACTTGTGTATTTGGGGTTTTCTCCCTGAGAAATGATTTGGGGAAGTTAACCTTTTCTTTGGATCTGAGGTCTAACCTGGAAAATAGCTTTCAGTGGAGGGATTTTGCTTGGTTTAGGACCAGCTACAGGTTGCACTTCAGTGTGTGTTCCTGTGTTTACTCAATGGCCATTGTAATGAATCTAGACGTTCTAGAGGTCTAGGCAATCTAGACATCTAGAACATGTCTAGACAATCTAGACACAAAAAGCTATTGTGCACATTGTCTGTATTTCACTCAACCTGTATCTGTGAGCCTGCCAGCTTGAGACTGAGGCCAAGACCCTCCAGTTTAAGGTCAATGATCAAGTTTCCTTGGTAAAGAAATATTAAGTATCTCTTGTGGCTTCTTACACGGTTCAGGTCCAAATTCCAGTCATGAAGCTCAAGAGCTAAGGGCTCTTGATCTAGGTGGACTAGGAGAGCACACGGTTTCTGTTCACAGTTCTTCTGTTCACAGTTTCTGTGCACTTTGCGTGAGACTCTTAAGGATCTTGACTTTCACCAGGGTAAAATACGTGACCCCGATGATGTGTTTCCCAGCTCACTGAATGGAAAAAAGAAAGCCAAACCATCACAACCGAATCCTGCAGTTGGAGCACTGGGGCAGGATACACCTCCCTGTGTCTGTCATGGGCAGCTGCATGGGCCCCGTCTTTGGAGAGGGTCCTTGGACCTGCACTATATGCACGGACAAGACAGGGAGACCACAGTGCCCAACATTGTCCCCTTTCTCCAATCTTGGAGTGGTTATTCTGCTAAAAGCAGGCATATAGGCAAACTGAGTCTGTAATATAATGCTGTCTTATTTTATGTCACCTGCCAGGTGCAGATGGGGTGAGGAAAACTGATAGTCCAGAGGTCCAGGCGCGGGTTTCCCTGTTCTTGCTAGTATGTGCCAGCCGAGGCAGGTGGCTGAGCGATCACAGTGTGTTACCTGGATGTGGGCAGCGGGGAAAAGGAGGCTTGGGGACCATTGCAAAAAGACCCCTGCAGTGAGGGATCTGGGATATCCGTGGAGCTTTGTGGGCATGGCTGGGGTGTCTCCTGCACACCTTCACAAAATGGGGTCAACGTGATCTCTGAGCAAGTGGATTTTGAAAAAAGATTGCCAAAGATGTACTGAGAAATCCACCACAGTTACAGGAAATGTCCTCTGAGTTGCACTGAAATGATGTTTTGGAAATCTTCGTATTTAAGTATATACACCATACCTCATAGCTTTTCAATATTCAGAATTCATTTATCTCAAAGTTTAGTTTCTTCCACATGTTTACCATCAACGGAAGGACGAGAACTGATGAACTGCTAGGAAACGTTTTGTCGTGTTGTATACAAGTGTCTCACTTGTAGCTAATCTCTTTACGTCTAGCTTGCAGCCCTTCTGAGGAGAGATGAATACCCACTGTTATTTCGTGTTTACATAAGAGCTATTCATTTGTTTCATGAGTGAACTTTTCCATTAAGGACTTCCAAGTCTCATGTCATAGTAGTCTGCCGTTGCGACTGCAATACGGCACAAGATGGGCCTGTACGTAGCTGTTACCAGATGGCATATGGTGCTACCATATTCTCTATAACAGAAGTTTCAGCTTCGATGACACAGAGCACTCCCTTTTGATCTAAACAAAACTGACTCCATTTAGCAAGTGAATCTCGCTAAAGAGCCCCGTGGGAAATAATAATGACAAAATTCCTATGATAAAATTTGTGGTAAGTGCATTATTATGAATAGCTATTAGATAAATTTGCAAATGGATTTGTTTGTGTATCTATCTTTATAAAAACTCCCATGCAATTCTACAGTTGAATGATCTATAGATAAACTTTGTAATTATGTATTTGACTTGTTGACTGTGTTTTGGATTATACTAAGAGTTTTATCAAAGCAATGCAGTGAAGTGAAAGCAAGTAGATTCTGGAATTTGGCTGCTTTAAGCATGTTTCAGGATAAGTTTAGCACTCAGTCCCTTTTTTCTGCCTATTGTAATGTCAACAGACAGTGTATCTGTCAATTTGTATCACAAACTACTAGCAGACTGCTTGTTTGGGAGACAATGAGAGGGCAAAGGGTTGCACGGAGATGGACTGGGAATGAAAAAGCATCACAGCATTGTGAGGAGGATAACATGGGGTAGATGTGTGCAAATAAATTACAGGTGAGCACGCTTCTGTGTCCTAGCCCTGTGCCTGATCCCCATAGTGTGTTCTGCACATGAATGTGGTGAGATGCTGGTGAACTTCTTGCCAGACTAGCTGCTGAGAGTGGAACGAGGGTCTGGGTACCGCAGGGGCTGTGTGTCTGGGGCCAGATACTGCAGATCTGTGAAGTGATAATGGAGGCGCTATAGGCCTCCTATACGGACCACACACAGGAGAGCCCTGTGTGTGCCTGGGTGTGTGGTAACTGGGAACACAGGCTCAGCCTTCCTACCGTCTGGACCTGGGAGCAAGGGGCAGCAGCAACCACACGCTTAGCCAGATGTGAAAGAACATACCTGGGTCTCAAACATGGTGTACAGTTTTGGCTGTACAAACTGGCTTTTCCTTCTCAGCATACATCACACTTGCTTTACCCATGACCGTCTCTGGTTGTGAAGGTGCCACATGATTTTCCTTCTCTGACTCCTAGTTTCTTCTGACTGTGCTAATTCAAAACGAATTCTGCAACTTTACATAGGATTTCAGCGTGCATGTGATATACCTTGACCACAGAGGTGCTTTTATCTGCACCTCTGTCTGCAGAGTATGTGGAAGCTTCTGAGACCACGTCAAGCTTTGTAACTTCAAAATGGTATAAACGTAAACGTTCTGCAGTAATAACGTATTAACCCGAGCTGGGCAATTAAATATTTGAAAATAAAATTTGACTTCTTTCAACAAAGAATGTTTTTCTTGTGTGAGGCCAGTTCCGAAAGCATAGGCTATACCTCCTCTTTTAAGCATGCATATAATCACTATTGAACTCTCTATGTTATGTTTGAGTTCAGTAACATGAAAAAAACATGCTGTTTTTCCATGTATAAGTGTTCTTTCAACGGGAAGATTTTGTTTCTTCAGTGCTTTATTGTATTACCAAAATCCTCTAAACACTTTCATCTGAAAAGGTTTGGAAATGATGCTGCCATAGTTTAGGGGAAGTCCACGCTTCAATTTTTTTATTTCCTCCTGGAAAATGGCTGTTATTATTTTTTATACATAGACTAAATTTTCACTGATGCACTGCAATACCATTCATTACCATGAAGTAATTTGGTTTTGGAACCCTTTCCAATTTCAATAACATTTGTAATAGTCTGTAGTAGCAATTAAATGCCTGATTATTGTCTAGTGTAGAGGTGGATGGGAATTCAGCTATGTAATTTACTGTATAAACTTGAGTAGTAATAGTTTAGAAACTCAATCCTAAAGATATCAAAATATCATTGTTTCCATTTTTAACCAAAGTTCAACACAGGTACAATTTGGATTTTTTAGGAAACCAGGAATTGATTATTATTGTCATTCTGTTTCTCATTTGTCACTCTTATTCATGCAAATTATTCACACAACTAACAACTGCCTGTTACGCCAACTGTGCTTACACTCTGGGTGATTGTTTAAATATTACTGAGATACTTTCTTCTAACATCTTTGCAATTCACTTCTTGTGTTACTCATTAGTTGATATAATGTGCCCCCCAGACAACACAGAGTCTCCTTAGTAGAACTGCAGAATGGTTTTGACGAGAATTTCATAAAGATCACACCACTTAAAATGGGGAATGTGTTTTCTGAATATCATTTACAGAATAAAAGAGTAAGACCATCTTTGGCTATTTCATCACTTGATATAGTCATCACTCTGTCTGTGACTTCTTTCTCAAATTCTACATCTGTTTTCTGGATTAGATAACTCAGTAATATTTGCCAGCAAGAAAAAGGCACTTGGTTTCATTTTTTTCTTCAAACATTAGAGTTTGCTGCAGCTACATACACAATAACCACAGACTAACTTTATAAAGAATGTATAAAATATAAATATATCAATAAAAATAAAGGCCATCTAACCTTTAAAGGCCATCTAATCATGCTTTTATTCTTCTTGTTTTCCAAAAGGCTTGATAATATTTTGTGTATCAGATATGCTCAAAAAGCATCTTAATTCTGGAGCACAAAGCTAACTTTGATTTTTTTAATGCAGTTTTAATATGAACTTAAAATATATAGTTCTATTTGCTGAGACCTCTGCTTGCAGAGATGCTGTGAACTGCTGTTTCAGATGTTACTATTATTATTTTAGTTCTGTTATTTCCTAAAAAAGAGAAATGAAAACTTTCTATGGAAAGGCACTGGTCTTTTTCCACAACTGAAAATGATGACCAAGCCGTCTGTGTAGGAGTGCAACTCTCAGGCTTGTCTGAGCTGCTTTGATATTGTTGAAAGTAAAATAACCTGTTGCAAGTAAGTCAATATTTGGTGAAATAACACATATACTTAGGTTTATTTACAATGACATGAAAAATTGGTAGTAACTTTTATGATATTTTTTTCTTGAATGGCAAATGGATGTTCAAATCATTTTTAGCATTATCATCAGGGTTGTATTATTTTTGTAAAACCAATTATATGTCACAGGAGTTTCGTATATAGTTATTCAGTAACAAATTAATGTCTGATATCAGTAATAGTTTTTGTTGTTGTTTTTATCTTTTTTGTTATAATAATTTTTTACTGACTCTTCAGATTTTCTTATATTTTACCCATAAGCCACTTGAAACATTAACATTCTCCTCGAAAATTTGCATTTGATTATTATTTACATTTCCTGCTTCTCATCTTTATAACTATTCTCATCAACTGTTCTGCTTTGCTGAATTGGTGGATGTTGTCTTCTCCTTTTAATATGTTCTTGGTGAATATAATGCTCATAAAAACGGATAGACTAAGATGGTTGATTTGTTCCCAGAACCTGATACAGAGAGAAGCAGGATCTTCTTCCAGGTTAACTTTGTCTTGATCCAGATTGCTCTCTCTCATCAGAGCAGGAAGGTCTGAATAAACAGATCTCTTTCTTATTTCAGCAGTTTCTGCTTTTTGCAGCTTTGTCATTCACTGGTACCACAAACTGACACCCATCGTACGATAAAAAGTTGAGCGGTTCTTGTACCCAGTCTCATAGTGACCAGGTTCTTCTACACACTGAACTGCATCATTTCTCCTCAGGTGAGAGCACCCACCGGCTGGTCCTCTTTAGAGGTCAGCAGCCCCAACAGAAGTGCTTGAGCATCTGAAAAGCCAGTTGCGCATCATGGATCCAGCTGGACTCAGCAGGATGCTGGATGCTCTATCTACCTTAAAATGCCATAAGGCATAGTGAGCTTTGTGGAAACCCCAGATTTTAGGATGTAGAATGTCATCAGTGTAGTCAGCTGTCCAAATTTACATGAGCTTAACATGAGGAGCTCTACAGAAGCTAAAAAATGACATTCAGCAACAATCAACAGTCAGTCACATAAATATATAAATATATAAATAAATATATATAAATATATAAATAAATAAAACATATATATATATAACAAAATTAATCCAATCTATCAACAACATGGAATAATCAATTGAGGAGAATATATTATTACCCTTGGAAGCTAGTAAACAATACTGAAGGAATGCCAGAGACTCTTCGCTATCTAAATACTACTCTGCTGTATATTTATGTTCCTGGAATGGCCATGGAATTTTGTATTTCTCACTCTCATAACTTGTTATAAATGGATGATAGGCTAGAAAAAAAAATCATTGAAAAGATGTTATAGCCTAAAGCCTGGAAATCAGAATGGCAAATTGTAGGCTCCTCATAATTATTCTTTTTGTCTGCAGTGTTCAACTACACACAGTACAGTGAAATGTCATGGTCACTTCCTGGTGTAATAAAAAGAAGAACTCCTACAAATGCAAAGCATCTATTGGAGCCCACCAAAACCCACAGTTCTGCTTTTTCACGAGAGCCAGAGGAGCTTTTGCAGAGCTACTTCCTAGTATTCTCCCTGGAGATACATTGCTTTCAAAAGCAACACCACGCTTCTTTAAATGTACATTTTCAAAATGAGGGTCTTTCTGTATGTTTTGACTATTGCAATTTTTTAATGATAGTTATCAAAAGATGTTTATAAAAATTACACTTTGCATGTGAAGGGTGCTTTATAATCAGTGATAATAACGCAAGAATATATGGAGATTGGGCTATTCCTAACTAAAACTGTGACTAAATCCTTGTATTTTATGGTCAAATCTGTTCTGGGCTAATTTGACATGCTTACTGAAAAAGCTTTCGAGAATCTAAATCATTTTGCCTCCAGTGAACATCAGGCTCCATATTATTCTGTGGAACACGGCTGTCAAACATTTTTGTTGGGTTGATCATGCATGAAAGACTAAAATCTTTTGCAGCACCAAGATTGGTCTCTTCAGGATTTTCATGTCAAATGCCTCCTTTCTTTCAGGCATAAATGTAGCGTCTCCTCCCCAGGTGACTCCCTTGAAAAATGAGAGGGGGAAATGAGAAATAAGTGCCTTATAATTTCCTGAGTTGATGTGGTTTTTAAGTGCACCTTTTTCCTCTCTTGTGCAGTAATCACCAAAATGCTGCTAGAAACAGCAGTTCCTCTTTCTCCTCTTTAATTAAGATTTTTACAGTTACTCTGCACTGTATTTTTGATACAGCCTGATAAGTATGGTATATTAAATCATTAAGCTTCTCTTCACAATATATAGCAAAACAGCATGGGAAAGAGATGGCAATCATTTCCCTTTTTAGTATAAAAGCTTAGAATTTTCTGGCAAGCTCTGTTACCCTTTGGAAAATCCAGGGAACAAAAGGTAGAATTAATCTATTTTCTACTGCAATCTTAGCAACTCCTAAATCCTTCATGTGTACCTGTTTTGGCTTTGCTTACACTTTAAAAAAAAAAAAAAAAAGCTAATCCAATGTTGTATTTCTGTTCTATATAATTACTTACTCTCTGACTAACTAATATTTTCAGCCCTCAAAAAAACCCCACGTCATCTGAAAACACTACCCACACCACTCATACATTTGAATACATTACCATTGACAGAGAAATGACTGTGGTTTCTTTTTTTTTTTTTGCAAAGTATTTTTGGTTATTGTTTGCCTATGAAAGTGTATCATATAAATGCATTGCCATAGGTATATCATAACTATAATTGACAGCTGCGAGGGCAGGAGGAAGAGTAAAATGTTGCATTTCTTTTTTGGTTGAATCTTTTTTAAGGCAGGCTTATGGAGAATTCACAGGACACACATCGTATCTAACAAAGTGCAAAAAAAAAAAGCATTCTTGCAAACCTGCATAAAGTCTGCACTTCAGATGGAATAAAACCAGCATAAAGAGAAAGCAGCGTTTGGCTCCGCCTGAGTGTCTGACAAAGGCACAAATATTGGCTTTTTATTCTCTGCTGCTCTGCTATTCAAATAGAATAAAATATTGGTCGTGCTCTTTAAAAATCTATCCAAATGAGCTCTTCTGCCATTTCGTGCATAGGGATACTTCAGTTTTAATTTTTCTTTTCAGCTTAGCAAAGTAATTTTTTCTCTTCCTCCTCTCTGGAAGATTTTTGTGCTTTATCTATGTCTTAAACTTCCCTTATACTGTACTCTATGAATAATTTGCATCTAGAGGAACCCAGAGCCATCCCTCCTGAAACCTCAGGCAGGAACTGTCGTGTGGGCACCAGCTGCATTGAGGGGAATGGTGGTTCTGAAGAAATTGGCTATTTCTGTTCAAAATGGCCCTAGGAGCCTAGAGCCGATATTTTTTAATTCCCGGAAGCCCAGGAGTGATGTCACTCTCGAGCCCAGCGAAGACCTCAAAGGCCAGCTTTGATGAGAAATCAGGAATTAATTTTTCAGGCATTAATTTTCACTTGTGGCCGTGGTATGCCTTTCAATTTCAATGGTGCTGGGAAAGAAATTCTAGAAACATTTCTGGCCACTCCTGCGTGCGACAAGTACTTTTGAAAATGGCATCTTAGTGGTTATGCCGTAATGGGTATTAATTGGTCATCTGCTGATTGTGGAGCTCAGAAGACCTGCAGTCTGCCCTACAAGAAGCTGCTTGCTTTGATTTTCATCATTTTTGTTTATTCCTTTCAGCCAATGGCTCCATTAAGTCTGAAATGAACACCTGACCGAAAGCGTCCTCACAGGGGCCACATCGGCCACGTGCAGCTCCCACACAGAGGCGTGTGCAGGAGAAGCGGCCTCACGCGGGGCACCCACTGCTGCTGCTGCGGCTGCTGCGGAGCCGCCTCCTGCACCCAGCGAAGGTGCCACCACCGTGGGCGGGAGGGCCGATGCCATTGCACAGAGCAAGGAGCCTATGGGGAGGAAAAGGGGGCTACAGACTCCACTACTCATCAAAACACCGTTTTCATTGACTTTAGGGAAAGGCAAAACTCAAATCCTTGTTCACATGATGCTTTTTAACTGTACAGGGTCTGCAGCTTATTCTCATATTAAAAGTTCAGCTCTGAATTGCTACGGTTTTAATCTGGTGTTCACAAAAGATACTCCAAAAGGGAATTGATACCCTAAAAGTGAATCTCTTTATTTTCTTCTAGGAGATAAAGCAATTTAATTATTATTGATTTTTTACATGAAAATTATTGAAATTTAATGAAAAATATTATTATTATTATTACTACTACTACTACTACTCAATATCTTACTTTTGGCCCTGGTCACATTTTCCACTCCTCCTAAAGATTGAAAAAGTTCATCCAGATTACTGCAATACTACAAGATAATTGTGAAACAAACCTCAGCTCTTTTTGTGCAAATTCATCTATTCTGAGACACTGGAATCTGGAAAGCTCCCAGAAGAGAAGACTGACTGAAATAGATTTAAATATTTTTATAGGAGATGGATAACACTTTCTGCTTGGCTGAGAAGCTAGAACACTCTTACAAAGCCCAACAACCCTCACTAAACACTCAGTATTTTTGCTGCTATTAGAAACAGGTCTTTTCTACTTTTTCCTCCTCTCTCCTGAGCCATATGCATGCGCCTTTCCCTCTTGCACGTCTACGTGCTGTGAAGGACAGTGAATCGGTTTTCATTTACCCTTGCACATCAGGAGAGGACTCCTGAAGCTTGCCTTGCTCCAGCCTCACCTTCTTCTCACCCTCTGCCCAGCACAGGGTCTGGCAGCATCACCTGAGGATTCCACTGGTGTGAGGGAGCCTGTAGTTCCCATCTGCAGGAGCAATGCGAAGCACAGTGAAGGGGGAGGAAGGTCCCTGATCTCCACAGCTGCTCTCTGTGGTGCAAGATTAAATAGGAAAAGGCAGGAGGCCTCAGTTTTGTTTTTCCTTTGTCATTTCTTACAATGACTTTCAAAGTTGCCTCTTTCAAATTCAACATTTCCAACTGTTTAAAGCCTCACAAGTGAGGTTAAATTACGAGGACTTCTTGCCATCACAAGAAAGCAAAGACAGAAATGCTGTGCAGATATCCGGGGAAGAGCAGGGATTCTTACACACACAGGGCTGAATTCTGAGGTGCTGGTGCCACGGTGGAAGTCTCCACACGAAGGAGACTGCTGTGCCCTGAGAACCATGTTTGTAAATCTGGGAGCTTTGTCGGATGGCTGGAGATCTAGATAGTGTGGGCTTTAGTCCAGCTTCACTTCACTTCACTATGCTTTCGTTTCCATGTCAGTCAATAGTCACACTGGAGCCACATGGATGCAGTTAAAAAAGTCATGTACATGAGAGGACTGGGAAATGAAACCATCACAAGGATCCTGCAAGTGGAAGGTAAAGCACTATGGTATGTGCTAGGAAACTTTCTCAACACATATGTAGAGGAACAACAGTTATCCACTTTATCTCACCTTTACTCTTCTGAACCTTCATCTTCAGTGAAACCACACACTTTTATTACCTGGAATTAGAATATGGTGCTGGGTGTAGACTATGTCTGCACATCCAGCATACACGTCTTTAACAACAGATATATCACATGCAGGAAACTATCACTATATCAGAAAACTCTAGGGTATCTTCTAGTAGACCCAACCATGCTGCTAAACCCTTTAACTCTTTATTTAATGCTCTTCTTGTCTTTCAGAAAATTGGAACTCTTGTGACTGTGGAGGAAACTAATCTTTTGTTTTGGACCTCCTCTGAGTCTGGATTATTTTTCACTCCTGACTGCTGCTGTTGATCAGGGAAAAGAGCTTTCACATGACTTCCAATAAGTAAAAAAAAAAAGACTTATTTTTATATTTTTGCTATTTATATTTCCCTAATAAATATTTCTATGAAGCCATGACTACGTGGAATTCAAAGCACTCTCCAAAACTCAAGACCAACAGCTCCCATTTTATAAAGGAGATAACAAATACAAAGAGACAACACTGGCTATTGTGGTCATGCAGGTAGGGTCAGATCTTATGTTGGGGCCAAGAAAAAAAGTGAGGTTCCAAGCAGAGAGAGTAAAGATAGCTCCTGCCTTTCCTTCCTTCCTGAAGTGGTCATGTTATGTACCTGTGCTTGGGTGCAAATTGCTGCTTGGAGTCACACACTTTCAAGGCTACAAGTGAAAATCCAGCCTAGGATGCTGTCCCTTCTTTCTTTGTACCAAGAGTGCACTGGGAAGGTGAAGGAGGAAGGGGAAAGTCCCTTGTTGTTTAATCCTCCATCTGGTAGCATGACATGGGGGCATCCAGGCTTTGGTTCGTGTCTATCATCTACCTGCTTCCACTCTTTTAGGGCTTCAGAAAACACTTCTGCTTGGTTCCCACCTCAGGTCTCTTTCATCACCCTGAATGAACAGAAGACACCCATCTACCACACTTGTATTCTCATGACCAACATCAGACCAATGTCATTCTCAGTCTGTCTTTAATGTTGGCCCACTAAAAAGCAGGTGAAGCTGGAGTGTGTGAGCAGAGATGGAGAGTCTCTGTTCTATATCTGTAATCAGAAGTCTTACTCACCAGACGTAGCCTTCCTCTGCCCAATTCCTGAGTCAAAAACAGATCTTGAGCTTGAAAAAACCACATTTTTAAGCTTTCCTGCAAGATTCCAGGTGGTAAATGGTGATGATCGATACAGCTCTGCAGACAGGAAAGAGTTGAAAGTCTTCAATAAAATTATGACACTGCAAAAACAAGACCAATGCATACACTTAAAATAGCAAGTGCACCACACGTGGCTGACCGGTGGAGTCTCTTAGCTCCACTTATCAGGGGGCTGTTCTAGGTGGGAGCTGTTCTGTTCCAGTTACCCAGGGCTGACAGAGGGCCAGGCCGAGGGCACAAGGAGGAGCTGCAGCTCACATTTCAGAGTCTACTAATATACAGCTTGCAGCTCAGCTTGCAGGCAACCCTTTGCTGTGGCACAGCCAAGGGAAGTACCTGGTAGTACTGAAAAGGCAAGGGTTTTTTGTTGGTAAATATTAGTCAGATGGTGATTCATGGTAAGTTCTTTCTGTATTGACTTTAAAAGCCACACGAATCTGAAATGTTATGACAGGAAGTGCCCAACAATGCCAATTTTAATAGCTGAAGGAACAGAGGAAAACAATGCTTCAAAAGCCAAAAAAAAAAAAAAAAAAAAAAAGGAGGCAAACAACAACAACAAGTTCTGCAAGAACAAATAAATGTATTTTGAAAACTTTTTAAAAGTTTGGGAAGTTCACGTGTCTGCATTTTTTTCTCCCACTTTTAAGGTCAAGTTCATTCCTGGAGTTATGAAGAAGATTCTCGTTCCTGTTTTAGGTGCAAGTCTCACTGTAACCTGATTCTTACGACAACCTCAGTTCATCGTACAAACATACAACACTGCCAACAGTGCCTTGCATCACTTCCTATTTCTATGATGTTATTATGCTTCACAACTAGTAGCTGGTATTCTTTAGTTAGCAGACCTCTGAAAGGGCAAAAGATGACATAAGTTAGATGTCCTTAGATGTCCTTAGACACAACCCACATGTAAAATTTATGCATTTGTTTTAATAGAAAATAGGAGAATTGCAGTTTTACATACAGCACAATTCGTCTACTTATTCTCTGTTGGTGATAGTCTGCAATTTAAGCAAATTCTCTGCTCACACAAAATTTAAGTCAAACTGTATGCTTAGAAGTTTTGCAGGGCCCTCTTCTCTCCTGAAGCATCCTGATGTCTCCTGGAGAAACACTTTGAAACTCAAAGCTATTTTTTTTTTCCAGCTATACACTAGCTAATATGAGGGCTATGTTCTAATCTAGCCAAAATGGCTTCTCTATAAAACAAGAATTTCTGGAATTCTCCCAGCAGCAGCTAGGTTTTTTTTTTTTTTGGCCATGGGCACAGAGTGATTTCTTAATGCCTGCTTCACAGTCTTCCTTCCTGCAGTTGGTCTCCTTTCTCCTTCGTATCTTGTGATTTCTTGCATAGGCATATTTTTGAAAGAACTGTAAAAGGCACCCTTTATTTTAGGCTTTTCCAGTAAAGTAAATGATAAATTCCACAGCCAGCAGCAGAATGGCCTGATTAGAAGGGTCCCAGCCCAGCATCGCTCTGTCTTCCTATTGTATGTAGAATACCAATTACTTCACCACATGTAATGTGGTTTTGGCTCTTGCTGGAGTCAGTCTGGCTGTGACAGAGAAAGTCTAGTCCCAGTGGAAGGGACATCTGAGCAAGACTGTCTTCTACAGAAGACAAATCAAGAGTTTGTCTTCTCCAGGAGAAGACAAAGCCCATCAAGATTGCTATCAGAAGCAGAACTGCCTCCCTCTCCTCTTCCTTCAGTGCTGATACTATAGGTAGATGGGAGGAAATAAAGATAACAGGATGATGGTCATGTCTGGTCCCTCCTTCCACCCGCAACATGAATTTTCTCAGTGTCATTGGTGTAGATTCAACACCTAGATTATAGGGTGAGATTACAGAATTACAAAATACGATTTGCTCAAATGCAATGATTCACTACTCTGAAATAAGTGGAAAGGTGACACAAAGGCTTGCTTGCTCAGTAGAAATGTATGTCAGATGGCCACTGAAACTGACTCCAGAAGTGGGATGTTTGTGAAACATATGAGCCTCTATTACCAGTGGCCAATGCCCACCAACTTCACAAGACCCTATTTTTCTGCCTCTTTCTACACCTTCCATCAGAAAACTGCAAAAGCAACTTTGTCTAATGTCCATCGGCAACTCATGTGTGCCGACGGTAGATAAAATGCCAGTATAGCAGTTATCACTCTTCTTAGTCCTTATTTACTGAGGTCGAAGTTAAAGGAATTAATCTTTTCTTCTGCACATCCTTCTTCTCCCTCCTTCCTTCTCTGCGTAATGTTGCAGCCTGATAAAGTTTCCTGGCAGAAAGAGAAAAGTCTCAGCATCAGAGAGTACACTCAGATCACTTCACTTCTAGTTCTGGGGAAGACAAACAACTGGCTTGTGTGAAAATGAGCATAGTGCCACATCTCTAGTATTTCCCTTTGGTCCCTGCCTCTGTTGTCTTTTTTGGCACAACCTCTCTCTGATTGCATCCAACAGCAGTCATAACTTCCATTTCTGACTCTGTCTTGCAACTTCCCATACTTGTCCTTGCACATCAACTTTAAGGTTCTAAGTTTGATTTGGCTCTGCTTTGAGCAGGAGGGGGATCTGACTCGGATTTCACCGTGAAGAAGCAAGTCGTAGCAAACTATAAACTTTGTGCTTTAAAGAGAAACACCAAATACATCTGTTTACCCATGTGCCAGAACTGGAACCCAAATGTAGGAAGCGGATAACTGATTTGAAAATCAGGTTTAATGAGTGGATTACAGAAAAGAGAGACTTCAGCAAAACATGGCATACCTTTGCTGTGTTTAAGACAAATATTATAGATATACATGCAGTCAACTGAAAGTTGGCTAATTCTGTCCCATAGGCACAAGATCTGAATTCTTTTTCGGGCAGAAAGGAAAGGAAATCCTTGAGTGAAGGAAGAGGCAGCCTAAACTCACAGAAAAGAGTGAAATAGTTGACTTCCTTAATCTTTTTTTTTCTTTTTTTAACATCTTCTATGAAAATAAGCATTACCAAACAAAACGTCATTGTCTCAGGGAAGGTTTGGTCTCTTGAACTGTTGGTAGTGCTGATGTGTCAAGCCTGAGGGTGTATCACGATGACAAATAATGTCTCATTGTGCCTTTCTACTGTCCCTTTCCATCTGTACCCATTCCCTGTCTTCTACTTAGATTAATTCAGATTATAAATGCTTTGTGACAGGTATTGTCTTGTTCCGTGTCGAGGGGATACATAGCACGATTAGGCAAACATTAGCTGGATCACTGGTTTTTAACCTCGTTGGTGGTTGTGCCACGAGCATATGCACCTGGGAAACTTACTACTTCTGAAACTTGTCTTTAACCAGCCCAAGAACAACTGTCCCATTTTAAGTGCTAGGTGAGGAAGCAGGAGAACGTTTGGATTTTAAGGAAGGAGACATCTCCGTGGTCTTTAGAAAAAAGAGCCATGTTCTGAGTCTCTGCTGGTGAGAATACAGTGACTGTGGCTGCTCTTGTAGTATCCCCATAAAAATAATGAGAACAATCTGTTCCTGTGACATTTTTTGTCTTGGCCATCTGGAAGGGAAAACAGGAATGAAAGAGAAGAGATAAGTGGCAAGAGGGTTCTGTCAGTACGTGTATGCGGATGCACGACTTGTGTCGGAATGAGGGAGGAAAAATGAGAAGGATATAAAAGGGGTGGAAGAGTAACAAGAGGTGAGGAAAAAAAACCAAAAAGCAAAAAAAAAAAGAGAGGAAGCAGATTGTATCCATACAAAAGGACAGAAACAGAGAACCTGACAGAAAGGGACATAGAAGGCAAAAAAAAAAGAAAAACAAAAAAAACATAATAATTATTGCGTTAGTTCCTTTGGTTTTGTCAGAAATTGAATTAAGCCCTCTACCAGTCATTCTGTGCCATAAACTGAATTCAGTGGCATGCCCATATACAAATTACAGAATATAGCAAAGTGTCTTTGCAGTAAAGCATCTTCGTGATTTATGAAACTGCCCCGAGGAGCTGGAGGGAGACACATCAAGACTTTCATCTTTCTGCTTAAATGTTTATCAATTTTATTTTATTATTTTTAGATTTTCATAAGTACAGAAGTTACTGTTTCCTGTAAGACCAAATTGTGGCCTTAGATAACAACTAGTGGCTGAGATAACAGCTAAAGAGAAGCTCACTCAGCCTGTTTACAGCTACGATTTCTCCATCTCTTCCACTTTCTGTCCCTCCTCACTACATGGAAGGTTTTTAACTCAGCGTCTATGCCTGTCAGCTTGCCTTTGGGTGATGCTGTTTTAGATAACCACGGTGTTCAACACTGGTGTGGGAACTGGTGGGACAGCACTGACTGAAATGTAGCTTTTGGGAGGGTTTTGTGCTTTTGTGCACAGCACAAACTGTGGAGGGCTATTCGGCTTGTATGAAGAAGAAAACCCTGACAAATGCTGTGGAGACCACATTTAGGTATATCCAAGAGAGAGTTTATCTTACCCCTCGTCTGAAGTATCAGATGTGTCTTTCCCAGAAGCGTTTTGGAGGAGTGCTCTGTCCTCTCTCCCATGGATTCGGGGAGGGCGGTGTGTGCTCCGGCACTGTTGGATGCACCCAGTCATGTCAAGCATATAGCTCCTCCAGCTCTCACCGGGGTTAGGTCCTCCCGTACCTCTCAGAGGATAAAATGCATGCGGGGTGGACAGCCCTCCTCCAGAGCACAGCTGGATGGCAGGTAGCCTCGCAGCGTGACGCTGGGAGCACCTGGAATAAAAATGGTGGGGTCCACCTGTTCTGCCGATGAGGCGGCTGCCATAATTCACCCTCTCAGGTTGAGCTGCTGTATTGATGAATTGCATCTGCTTTTAACTGGTGAGGCTGCACAGTGGGAAGGCAGATTGCTCTCAAAAATACATCAATGGAGAAAAAAAGAACTTTCCTCTAGAGCTGGAAATGGAAGAACAGAGAGCTTAAGAGAACTTACAATATTTGGGCAATACTGAGCAATAGCTACAGTATTTGAGCAAGTCTTACTGAGACTGTGGGTAGCTGAGTATCCCTGAGACTCATCAACACTCTGATTTAGGCAGCATTATCATAGTCACGTACACTGTGGGATTCGCTCTTGTGTTAATTATTCTCTTTCTAATTTTAATCCTTTGATTATTTTCTTTGCCATTTGTGTGATTTTAATTAAATAACGTAGCTTTTAATTTTGACTCAGTGCTTTGGGACCAATCACTTTCCTTCCCCTTGTCATTTCTGCCTGTGACATTGAGCTGTGGCTGACATATTTAGTCTATCTGAATGTCTTTTCTTTCTTTTTAAATTCAGAACAGAGGGTGAAAATGTTAGGAAAATAAATGCTTTACATGGAAAAAAATTAATTTGTAATCCCCAAAGATAATGATGACAGCAATAAGTTCAGATGTTGAACTTAGTCAGAATTCTTCTTTGCTAATAAATACTGGATGCTGTTCTTTGAATAAAGCCACCCACACCTAACAAGCTGGGGACAGATCACTGCAGTGCAACTCAGAATACTGGGACTGGTACCACAACTCTACTGAATTTTGAGTGGTGGAGCACTTGTTTTAGTGGTGGAGCAGTTACTACAAAATCTAATTTGAGCATACAAAGTTTATCCCCATCTCAGGGTGATCTGACAAGTGAAATCTGTTCTATTTGCCCCAGTCTTCTTATCTCCTGACTATAAAATGGGCATAAAGTTATCAACTGCTTTTGACAAAAGCTGTCATGCAGAAGTCTTCTTTCCTTCTTTCAGGATATCTCATTGATTAAACTGTTAGGAAAAAGTCTTACAAGCATTTAGTGAAAATAAGCTCCCTCCCCCTAAATGTTATGGAAAAAAATGCAGGGGGATATAATTTGGCATCACCAATTAAAGAGGACAGAATTTAGTGAATCTACTTTAAAGAGTGGCTTGTATCTATTGAGAAGATATGTTAGGGTTATAAATTAAGGTAAAAGATATTACATAAATCACACACACAAAGAACTGTTAGGATAAGCATCACATTGAGGAAGGATAGTAAACGTTTTTTAAAGGCAGTGCTAAAAGGTGTGTTTGGATATGGAAAGAGATCCCTGCTGTAAGAGAAACAAACAGTCCCTGGAATATTGTTGTCATGGGAAATTTTTCATATATGAAGGTAAAAAATATACTAAGTGCAATGGCTTCAGACATCGTTGGCTGAGGTATCCAAATAGGAAAAAGGTATTTACAGAACAGGGGACATTTTTCAAGTACATTTAGCAAATGTGTTATAAAAGATTTGGTTTATACAGTAACTTTTCCATAGGTAATCATGTCCAGTTTTTATTGAAGCAAAGGATAAACAATGATGGGCCTGTAACTGAAGCTATGCTGATAAAAAAAGAGAGTCAGGAATGAGGCTGTGGTCCCAGAGCCAAAAGACAAGTATGACCAGCATATTCTATTGAGCATATTCTATGGATATTCTATTGAGGACAACTTGGACTTGAGTGCATAATCACTATATTTCATCTCTGAAACCAAAATTACTATTTCATCCATGACTGTTCAGTTCAAAACACTTTAGGTCCTGTGAGGGGTTTGTCACAGCCCACCACAGAGATGATATGTAAAACAAATATAAGATGGGGGAGCTTCACTTCCAGAGGCGTTCTATGGGAGCACATGATGGGTTTTGAGGCTGGGAAGTACTGGACAGTTTGGAAGGCTCTTTAGAAAGGGGGCACCACAGTTTGGGGCGGTCTCTGGAGTGAAACCTCTCCAGGACAGTGCTCAGCTGTGGTCTTGGAGAGAGCTAGCAGGAGCAAACCCAAGGGAGGCATGGAGGAAACCAGTGATTCTGTACTGTGGAGCCAGAGCTTCAGGTCCCTCTTGCAAGCTTTTCTTGCTTATAGTGGCAACGTATGCTCAATTCTCTGGCTTCACAAGAACAGATTCTCAAAATGAAGGGACACAGAACTTTTAATAGATAAAAGAAGTGAGGCAGTTTTCACAGGAGGTTACATTTTGTAATATCGATGATGGTAAACAGACCACAACAGGACAACCAAAAAAAAAAGGATAACAAAGAAAAAAATCCTAAGAAATTTATGATAAAACTTTTGAGGGAAATAACCTAAACTACTGAAGAAGCTATAGGGTGGAACTCAATGGCTTATTACATTAGTCGGATCTCAAAAGGATGACAAAAAGAGATAGCAAGAGTAAACACTGTCTTTCTTCAAGTGCTTCAGCATTAAGCAAGAAACTCTTAGTGATTACAGACTTCGGAATGCAAGAGAGCTGTGGCATTTTCAGTCTTGCAGAGGAGGTAAGCTAGAAATAAAGTTTCCTCCCTCCACCTAGAAACAAAAGATCAAAAAGGAACTTTGTGGATTCAAGCATGCATATGCCTCTCTGTCAAAATAACTCCGTTAATGGGGAGTGCAGTCTTTGCCACTGAGAGATATTTCGCCACAGGAATGGCCTTAGTGAAAACAGAAGATGGGTTCACAGGGCTTTTAATTCAGGACTATGAATAAGTGTTGTTCATGCTAAAGAAAAAGAAATAAACATTTTTTTGATGAAATTGTGGAAGAATTTATAAAACAGGGAGATAGGCTTTCCCTTTGGAAAGCTTTTCTGTGCTGTTAACAGTAGTGGATTCATTAGCCTGGAAAAGCCCAGGCGATGGCTGTTTATTATATTTGTGTTTCATTTATGACAGTGCAAAAAACCTTCAGGAGCTAAAAGATCCTAGGTCTAATAAGCCAGGCATAACCATAAAACATTTCTCAGTTAGTGTAAAGGCATTAAAAATATCTTCATTATTGAAACAGCTCTTTAAGGTACCCAAAATTTCTGGTCTTTAGAAATAATTGAAACTCGTGCAATGGACTATGCAGAGGCATTCGTTGCTTTGCTCCTTTGTCAAGTGGCAGAAAAGTGAAACAAAGGTCAAGTTTGCTGCTGATACTTGCTGGAAAAAAAAATGTTCATTTTCATTAAGCTGTAGCTGTAGATCAGCAAAGGAATAAGCAGTTAAAGGCTGGAGTAATCTGCAAAAGGCTTGTAAAGAGGAGTTACACAAGGCATTGGAGAAAGCACCAAGAGGTCAAACCGTGTTGCACTTGGCTGCAGTACTCCCTGCGTCTGCAGAATCTCTGGAAGGGATGTGTGTGGGGGGGATTTTTCTCTTAGAAATATGTAGAAATAATTCAGCCTGTGGTAAGTGAAACATATGGACAGTGGGACTAGTGAGGCTTATAGCAAGGCAGAAAATCTCATTAACAAGCAAGCAAAACTGAGTCAGGAGTGTATGTGCCAGCCAGACTGGAACATCCAGTGGTGCACAATGAATGTGCAAGGATGGAAGCAGTGGCTGACTTGAGAAACACAATTACTGGTGATATCCAATGCAATGATGACGATGCCAACCAGTAAATGTAAGCTACTGAGAAATACACTTGGAGACATTTCCAGAAATTATAATAGAGATTCTGTTCAGAGCTTGGCACCATGACTGCAAAACAAAGCCGAGAGAGGAAAGAATATAATCATTATGTACCTTGTTAGGCATTTTAACTGACTATAAAAATGTATTTCAAGGTGTTGACACGCAGATGCTGATGCACAGATACTGCAACTACTGCAATTATTACATTCATATTGCTACTGAGTAGACAAGGAACACTCTAAATGGCAAGAAAATTTTGGGGTAAGCTGAAGTTTAGTTTGAAAAGCTCATATTTGTATAAAATCATGGAATATAAGACTTGGAAGAAAGTTGGTCCCCTTACCCAAGACCAAATATGAAGGTTTACTCTATCATTTAAGACAGGACCATTCTACATGATAATACCTTGATAAGGCCAAATGTAAGGCAGTCAAAGCAAATGTTAAGAGCAGAATGACACAGTGAATCCAGGCATGTTGGATATGCTGAAAACTGATAACCGCTTGATCAGCTTTTTTTTGACTTCTGAGGAAATTTGAACAGCCCCAGAGAGCTAAAACTCCAAAAGAATGTGTAAACGAAAGCATATGGAAAATCCAGTAACCCTGCGAGACAAATTCTCCTAGATTTTATCAGAATCCCTCAGATTCTTGGAAGAATATATACTCAAAAATACCTATTTCAAGAATAAAGAAAACTAAATAAAACACTAAAGCACCACAGAGCTGCGAAGTAGCTGGAGCAACAGAATATTGCCTCTGAATAGCACGTGGGAGCAGCCGAAGCTAGTAGAAAATAACATTTGCTATTAGAGTCCTGACAAGCACGAAAACCATACAGTAAGATGGATTTTAAAAAGAACTACTCTCTGCTGGCATTCCAGCATGGAATAATTTACTGAACCTCAGTTGTCTGTAAAGGTAGAAACCTATCACAAGCCATTGGAAATCGTTATATAGAGACCATTGACCAAATATTTCCCAGAAAAGTTAGATGTCCCTTTGACAGATAAACTGAAGAAGGCATTTCTCAGGTGCAGCTCTGATTGCTTGATAAATCGAGAAATAGAGTGTCATCATACTGGAATATTTTTATGCTTAAGGTGAGATGCTGTAGGCCTGAGTGAACGCTTGCAGAATTATTTACACCCCCAAATCTATACCAATTTCTATGTTACCAATCCATAAGGTAACCTATAAATATATTTCTATTAATAGGTAGAGGACAGGCTATGTATTGATGACCAGACAGCAAATCTGGGCAGATACTGTAACACAGGAGTACACATACCCAGGGATGCTAAAAAGCCATAGGTGAACTGGGAAATGTGCAAGTTGGTAAGGAAATAATGTCCAGTGGGTAAGGAGTGTAAAAACTATGTAAAACAAGAATAGAAAAAAAAAAAAAAAGGAGACTGTTTGGAGATCCTAACCCATCTATGGAAAAGATCAGATTTCTTTGCTTTTGCTGACTGAAAAAATACAGTCAAGGATATTAGCTCTGTTGAATATGGACTGCCTTAAAGATACTCAAGCAGGCAAGGTGATGCAGAAAGCTGAAAGTGTACTGTCAATGGAGAATGGTGCAATAGGGTGCTTAATTCTCACATGTTGCTTCAATTTTTTGCAGCAGAGTTTGCATGGGAACCTTTGCAATGTTTTTGTAAAGCCCCAAAATACTGAAGAACAAAACTATTTTCCTTTTATTTTCTGAAGAAACAGAAACAAAATAGCTGTTTACTTTCAATCCATATCAATCACTTCCAGCATCTATGCAATTATATTACTTTTACACAGAAATAATTGAACCTTTCCTTCTGCATAAAACTTTAATAATGCATTGAATGAAAACCACGACCTTAATCACAGACTTCTTTTTACTCTGAAATCAGGAAACAGGGAAGACCATCACATCTGAATTACTAGCATTGTTTTCCTCAGTGCATAAGGTTTGTTTTCCCCAAGGCTTTCATTGAGCTGTAGAAAGGAAGAGTCAAAAGAGAAAAGAGCCAAGAGGTTGACAGTAAAGGCCAAAGGAAGTGGGAGGAGACACCTGCCCGCAACACCCTTGTCATGCACAAGACCACAGACCAGCAGAGAAGTGTCAGAAAATGAAGGCTCTGCTTCCTGCAAAGGCACTCTGTCAAAACGCATAGATAGTGTATATATAAATATTTAAGATGACACACAGCTAAGTAGAGAGTCTGCTGTGGCAAAGGAGGAAGAAACAGAGGCTGCTAGGCTCAACTTTAGCCATTGCATACCATAGCGTTTATTTAGCCATAAATGAATGGTGAAGAAGGGACCTGAGATATAGGTCAAATGAGTTGATTATGAACTGAGGATAGCGGAAACTGCGCCTTCAAAGTAGAAGCAGACTATAAAAAATGAAACTGCTTTCAATTAAAGGAGTCTCTTGTAACTGGAAGAAAAATATTTTCCTTCCAGCAGCTAGAGGTGAGTGGAACGTAAATTATATAAGTTGCTAACTAATATGGAGCTAACGAATATAAACTATTAATCTCTTGGGTATGGCCTAGGTCTAGCAGAAGTCCTATCATGCCCCTCATTCCTGCAGTTCAGAGCAGCACTCAGAATTTTAAGCATGTTAAAGTTTCAGCCTTCCTGGGGTTGTGAAGGAATAACTATGTTTTTTGAGGAATATTTTAAACAGTTTTCTACTTTATAAACTCTTTCCAGAGCTGAATGAAAGAGAATGAGAATGAGGAAGAAAAAAAGAAAGAGAAAATGAAAGATTTTTTTTAAAAAAAAGAGAAAGCGGAAAAGAAAAAGAAGAAAAAGGATTCTCGGACTTAGGTGACGGGTCCAAAATAGTACATGCTAATTGACAGTACAGTATGACATCAAGTTTCAGTTGCCTGCATTCCAGAAAATGCTCCCATGCATGCCATTAGGACGCTGAAACAACTCCAGCTCTGCCCATAGTGCCGTAGCGCACTAGCCATGCGGTTATAATTAAAGCATCTCAGTGCCCGCACTCCCAGAGCAGAACAAATTGCTTTTTTCACTTTTGATGTTTCATTTGCAATTCTCTTGTGGTAACCTCTGCTACCGTCATTGCAAGGAGTAAAACTGAGAAGAGAAAGATTCAGAATTAAGCGGCGTTTGGTGCCAAGATTTGCATAGTGGAGAACTCATCTCCATTTGACAATTCCTATCAGTGAAGCCATCAAAGAACTCCTCTTCCAAAGTGATTTTCAACCCCAGTGCTGCTGACGGGACTGGGGGCCTGAGGTCCCCTGCCATGCGGTGACGGCCAGCACCTCCCTTTGATCCCTACACGCCCCAGGCCCCAGCACTGCGCTCTTGGCCAGCTAAGCCAATTAAGCTGCCACTCTTGTTGCACCTAATTGGAGGGGGAACTTGCCTGCGCTGAGCTCCCCGGCAGTTCTGCTACCAGTATCCAAGGCAGCTAATTTAAATTTAGGCTTCGTGACATTGCATCGCTGCTGTTTAATAGCTGGGTTGTCAATACTGTCAAAAGCCTGGCGTCTTTGGCAGGACGAGGCCCTGTTCTGTGAGGAACGCAAGCGGTATCTTATATAAGCCAAGGTGAAGGAGCTCATCTCCACAGAACAGAATTATCTGAGCTCCGTTTTTCTCTCGAAGCTCCAAGTGTGGTGACAAGGGTGACTACCTGGCAAAGATGAAATGAACCGTTACCAGCAGACATTCTTGTAGAACTGTTTCCCCTTTCTGAGCAACATAAGCTCTACCTGGCTCTTTCTTTTCCTAATTCCTAAACTAGCAAGTCTTGCTCCAGTCCTTCCTCCACTTTTGCAGCTTGTTATATTATGAATTTTCTCTCTCTTGTTTCTGGCGAATGTTCTCTTTGCAGCTAGGTCCTTCCTTTCTGTTGTCAGGCATGCTGTTTTTCCTTTAGGTTGCAAGGCAATATTAGTTTTCTTCTTTTACTACTCATGCCAGTTCTGCCCACCATCCCTTTCCAGCACGACCCAGCACCTTATATTTATTGCCATTGTGGCCTGCACATGGACAGCTGAAGGAAATAAATCAAATGAAGACTGAATGGGGTTTAAATTATGATTCTTTGCTGTAGTCAGCCTTAAAAAGTCAAAACTTATAGAAAAGTTCAAATTTTTAATTATAAGATTGCATATTTCCCCTGAAGAATGACTTTTAATAAGACCCAAATTTACTGTGAACAGTCCTGATAGGGTGAGGAAGGCATTTGTTGTAATTATCTATTCTAATATCATGCATAGTAAAAATAGAATAAAAGGTCAATGGGGTTAAGCTATACTTCACTAAGTTTGTTTAAAAAAGGCTCACAGACTCCCGCTGGGATCTCATTTATTAAACTCACTTCAGCAAAGAGTGACACGAATAAGACATTAGTTACTTTTCCTCTGTCAAAAAAAAGAGGGGCTAAATGACTGGTTTTTTATATCAGAATATTCAAGTGATACATTGCAGACATGCTGTCCCATGCTGACAGTGTGGAAATTCCTTTCCTAACTGCTGTTAAATATCTGATGTTTTTTTTCTTCAAGATTTCCCACAACTTTTTCCTCCACTGATGCTGTAGTGCACAGTCTATCATGCTTTCCCAGCTAAATTGCTTCTGTCAAGTAATTCCAGTATTGACTAGTTCAAAAGGGCACACAGCAGCAGGGGCTAGAGGCAGACAAATGGCTCATCATCTTGCTAGTAAACTCAAGATAAGAGTTTCACCTCAGCCCCTCTTTTATCCAACTCAGTCTTCCTTACGAGGAGCTGCTCACCTTGTCCTTCCAGAGCCCACTGTCTTCTCTTTCCTGACCAAACTTCCTATCCTCTTGGTTCCGTTTTGAGTTCTCCTTTTCTGTTATAAGTGGCTCAAAGATCAACCTCTGCTTGTCAGACCCCGACTTTTCTCCATCCCTGATGGAGATTCAGGCTAAGAGCACCTGGGGTTGTTGCTCCTCTCCACCCTTCACACTCAGCACACCTTGCTCTTCATTGCCTTTTGAGGGGGCCAAAGCCTCTGTAGACCTGACTTTGAGGCTTTTGGAGTTGTCCCATTTATCTCTGGGAGGATCCAAGAGGATAAATGATGGAATAATATAGCAAACAGAAGTGACAGAACACAATATTCCAGTACCACAGTATATCCAATATATACTTATCCAATAATCCTCTCTATATATTATAGACATATATTTATGCAGGTATATACAATATATCCAATAATACATCTAATCCAGCTTTATAAGGCAAGATCAGGACTCCCTTTTGCTGCTTATCTAGTGTTTCGCACTCTGACTTTCTCCCTTATACAGCCTTTGCTGAGGTTTCATTCAAGTCTGGATGGTGGGTCCACATCTTCTCCCTTTTACGTATCTATATGGAGGTTTGATAGGTGCAATAGAACCACTTTTAATATATATTGCTATAAGAAGAAAATAAGGCTGCCATCTTGGTGTGGTCTTGAGGGTTCTTCTGCACCGCTTCTACAGATAACACTATCAGAAAGTTTCAGTTGCTCTCACACGTTAGATCTAAAAGAAAAGAAAAGATATGTTCCTGGACGTTACTTGAATAGATTTTGTATGAAATGGCCATTGTAAATTTTCCATCAGTATAGATCAAATAGTTCCATAGACAGCAGTGAAGATAGATGGCAGTTGAAATTCATGAAAGTCTTAAACTCAAATTGGAAGGGTTCCTCTTCTACCACTAAATCCTACCTCTAGCAATTGCAGTTTGTTTTACCCAATAATCAATTTTATAAACTGATCGTAATTTTATTTTTGATACATGAATATTGTTTGCTTTGATGTGGTACAAGTACATATATATGTATTTTAATAGAGAAAGAAATGTCAAAGAAAGACTTTATTGCACTAAATATGGAAAAAATATTTCATGGTCAGAGCAAAAAGAAACAGAGAATGTAAAGAGTGGAGAATTCCTTAATTCTGATTAGGCCAAAGTCTTTCACTTTCCAAATCTTGATCTGACTGGAGAAGATTGAAAATAACATGAACTAAGAAGTGAAATATAAAGGGAGCCTCCATGCCAAAACCGTTCATGTGTATTGCACACTGTCCAATCAGTTTGGCCTGAACTTTCGTTCATAGAACTGCGTGTGCACCTGAGTCTGATCATCTCCTTTACCTCCATCATTTCTATCGCAAGCTTTACTTAGGAATTTCTGTATCAGAAAATGCTGTCAGTAGCTTGTTTGAGCCTTGTAAAATACAATATATCTCATAGGCCACTAAAGCAGCAAGACAATATAGTGTTTCCTTATAGAACTGTCATTTGTTAGGAATGGGTCCAAATAGCAGATATGTTTTATGCTTTTTTAGAATTCACTTTTTTTTTTCTCTGTGATATTAACAAGAGGACTTTATTTGTTCTGTCAATACCTGAACATGGTCGGCTGGTTTCTTTACCCTGGAGTTAAAGATTCCCCCTTTTTTTGATTCTACCCATTTAACTAATTTTCTAGGTTGAGATTTTGGTGAAACAACTGCTTTCTTCTGCTGTTGACTGAATTATCTGGGGACATAAAACAAACAATCAAAGCCAAAGTCTTTATTAGAGGGGAAATACTGTTCCTGAAATCCTTACAGGAGAAGCCTTGGAAGTATGTGGGTCAGCGATTTTGGATCTGTCCCAACTAGGATAGGCTCCACAAAGCTAAGAGCTTGCTACAGAAACCAGTAGATCACTCATCAGTTTTATGAATCTGCGCAGGCTGGTAGGTGATGAAACCCCTTTTTGCCCTTGCCTGTATTATTTCAGACGTCCTTACAGGAAGTGCTTTCTCAGGCACATGTTGCTTTAAAGAGCAGTACCTGGAAGCAGTCATGGAGACAAGCTGGCCACTGGCTCCTCGACTGGCAGGGCCCGCTGTTGTGTTCCTGAAGGTGAAGCAGAGCCCCTGCTCCCTTAGACCGTGGTATCTGACTCTCACCACACTGAAAAGTTCCTCCCCTCAGCGCACTGCTGCAAAGTGGAAACTTTGGGGAATATCGTAAGGAGCACAATTAAGCCAAAATCTCAGAAGGAAAAAAAAAAGGATCCTTAGGATCATACAAGCAAAAATTTATAGCAGTCGTATGAGATGGAAAGAGGTCACTTACTCTGAAAAAGATACAGGTGTAGTAAAAAACTTTGGTTACAGTCCCGTGATGAGGTCTGGGAGTCTTAGCAACCTTAGTCCAGCGCTGCATGTGAATGACTGAACCATTACTGACAGCAGGGATCACCTGCTGAGATGGCCTAGCAGCAGGTGAGGTCACACTGAGAGCTGAAATGGGTCATGTTTAGTCAGTTTTGGTGTCTTTAAAACATGCTGTTGTGCCTTGCAGGTACAAAGAAAGCTCTAGACGGCTTGCAACTGCCAGCATAGATCCAGCAGTGTATCTCTGATACATGGCAGATGAACTCCTGTGTTTCTTGTTCTGGGAGGCACTAAGACACCATGTTGAAAAGCAGTGTGCTTTAATCCACACAAATCAAAAGCAAAGGTCACAGCAGAAATTTTTGCTGATCATTTCCTAATTTCATGTAACCTCAGTGCCGTGATGGGCTTGATCGCTTGTGAGCTTTAATTCAACCGATGCTGAAGTGACGAGTCTCATCTGGTGCAAGTGAGAGCAGATAGTATTAAGGAGAACACTTTTGAGAATACCATAGTTAAAAACTAAAACACAAACTGACAGAGACAAAAGTGATTTCAATATGATGACTTGTCACTATATTTTGCACAAGGAGGATGTCAGAGATGCTGTCAAGGGCAGGGTGAAGAGGAGGGTACTTGAGAAAGGTTGAACTACTGCTTGCTCCTTGCTGCTACTTGGGAGTATTTTGTTCTTCCCCTCTCCTAAAGACAATTCAGTGACAAAATATCTCTCTGCTTAATTTTACCAATGGGGCTTGGGTCCTTACAAGAACAGATATGCTGTTTGCCAATCCCAATGCTGTTTGCAATGCCAATTTACATATTTTTTTTCCAATTTTTCCAATATCTTTTCCTGATTGTGAGCAGACTTGCCCAGACTCTGTGCCATGAAATGGAGTGGCAGGGCCAGAGTGTCCAAAACATGATTGGGAAGTAAAGTTCTCCTCCTGCACCCCACATCTCTATGCTAGCCATTATATGGGAGGTTTTCAGTGTAAACCATTAGTGTGTTGCTCTGAAATTGGTCTTGAGTCTCTGTCCTTTTTTCCAAGTGTGTTTCGTCATGTTTGTTTGCCAAGAGAATCTGGACCGGTGGCATGGGACCAAACCGCCACCGAGCACACACAGATTGTGCGTTGGGTCTATAGACGCAGTCAAGTCTCTGACTCGACAGAGCGTGCAATCCCGTACTTATCTCTAGGCATCCGGCCATTTCTGTGCAACCAGCAATGCCCGTCAACTCATGTTGCTCTTGAGTGGCTCCTTACATCTGCCCAATCAAGCAGAAGTTGCCCAATCCAAGCAGGGGCTCCAGTGTAAAATCATGCCTAAGTCTATGTTGTTAAATAAAAGAAATCCAAAGAGCCTGAGCTGTGTTCACCATGTTTTGTCCAAGTCTCTCCATAAAAGAAAGGAAATGGCTGGTAAAGTCCAAAATGAGTAGTGAGCTAATGATTAGGTAGTGTGGCTGATGAGGGGTGAAGGGATCAAGATTCCTCCCTTGAGTCTGCTATTTAGAAGCATAGACAAAATTTGAGTCAACTGTAGAATCCCATTTTAATTTTTTTTTTGTCTCTCTAAAGAGAATAGTATTTGTGGAATTATGGTTTTATTCTCAATTTTAGTGGAAATGAAGTATGTTTCATGATTTTGGATACACATTTAGAAGCTTACAAGCATATCTTCTCTCATTTTTACCATGTAAACTTGCCTACTAGGCAAGTGTTTTAATCAGTTTCTAATGCCGAACTAGCATTTCTCCTTTTACCCTGTTCTGTAGGTAGGAGTTTGCATCTAGTAACTTTTTATTATATATGCTCAGGTAATAGACCAGTTTTCCAGCTATGTTCCAGATGATAAATACTAAAGAGTAATTCTCATTGTTTTTGAGACTTTTATAGGGTATTTTTGATATGGATAGTGACAATGATAACATATGTGCATAGGTTGGTATGACTGACAGTGCATCACATCTTCCATAACAAGCTTAGTTTATTTGATCTCTTCAGCCTCAGTTTGCACTGTACTTTTCTGTTTCTGCTCTGTTATCTTCTAGACAGGTTTTATAGCCCAATTTGAGTCTCATGTAACCTGATATCTTTTTGGTGAAAATTATACAACTGTCATATCTCCCCTATTTGTCTGTTTGTGCAAAACTCTAACATTGACTTATCCAGTTGGAACTGGGCACAAGTGATCTAAAGCAACACGCCTGGACAGCTCCTCATCAATACAAAGAGTTAAGGTTATGGTGTCTGACTTCATTTGATATTTCTGGCCTTCACAGATCTGAGTCATAGGCTTCAACAAACTTTTCTTAAGTACATTTTTTTTCCCCTCTCCTTCCTCCTTTTATAGAAGAGAACTTAAAAAGCAAAGATCTTCAGAGAAGAAAATATTGGTTGACATCCAGACCATTAGTCACAGCAATATGTTTAAGGTACACGACATTGTTTGTACAGCTCTTATCTGTTCCAATTTACTGGCTCATTTCTGTAGGACATGTGGTTATACCCCATCCTGTGTCAGTAGGAGTGTTTCCAGCTTGGAAAATGGAAATATCATACCCCAAATTATGCTGTATAGTTCTGGCAGCACATCCCAGACCTTTCCAACCTTTGAAAAAACAGCTCCAAAGGGGAAGTGAAGAACTGACTGGACATCATGATGGCTTGGAGGATTTTGCTAAAATGAAGTCTCTAGTTTGGCATTAAGATAGGAAAGGAAGCAAAAGAAGCAAAAAAAAAAAAGGCACTTTGGTTTTAGGCCTCTCACCCTATTTAAGCAACCTCAGACCTAAGTAAAGAGTTAGAATGCATGGCGCAACCAAGCACGTTTACATGACCTTCTGCAGGCTATTTCAGAGTTACAGGCTGTGTTAGGAGCATAAGGAACCAAATACTTGGGCTAGCTGTTTTCACCAGACCTATCTCATGTGGTGTAGCTCTGAAGTGTCCATATTACCACCAGAACTAGATGTTTCACAGGTGGTTCATAGAGCATAGAACTGCCTTTGTCACGTTATAGAAAGTTCTGGGGTTTGGGTGCTCTGAAGCTCGAGGATAGGTTTGTGCCATGCAATAATATAACGTGCAAACTTCCCTGATCCTGTAGAGACCAGAGCTTTCACATCCAGGCAGTAGTGCGATGAAAAGCACAAGGCCCAGGACTCAAATGCAACACGGCTGTTTCACTGTGGCACCGCTTCTTGGCTAAGAAATGCCACCTTCCACCCTTCCAGGTACAGACTAAGCAGCAGCTGCTGAGACTGCGCCGATGGGGTTACAGCATCATGAGACGAGTTCTAGGCCGATAATCTTGCTGAGAAGAGAAAATGTGTTCTGCCTATGTCAGCTCTTGCCCACTATATTAATATTGAGACGCATCTAATTTCTTAAAACTTAATCTGTTCTCAGTATGAGCTCACCCACTTTTGGAATTTGGTGTGGGCTGCAAAAACCTCTTCCAAGAGAAGTTATTAAAAAGAAACAGATCTCAAGAAGTTTTGAGTTAGCATTAAATCCAGTACAGTTTATAACTCCATAAATAAAACAGCTTCTTGGTGACTTGCTTTTTATTTTTATTTTTTTTTTTAAATCTCTTGCTAAGATACATCAGTTTCAAAACCTGATATGTTAGAAGCCAGACTTGATGGAGCCATTTTCATAGGCCTAGCTCTTGATTTATGTGGCTGTGAGACCAAAACCAGATCGGAAGGATGGTATACACTGAGTTGCAGGAGAGAGGATTCAGTGAAGAGCAGCACTATAAATGAGTAGAGCTAAAACTGTTGGGCATAGTTTAGACTTTGATGTAAAGTCCAAAACCAGTCTCTGGAGCCAGAGACTATAAAGATATCATTCCAATCAGAGGGATGGTCTGGGTTTTGTATTGAAATAAATATTTCTAGTTAAATTGTCTATTAAATGAAAACAAAAAATCTGGTTTTGAGACCCAGTCTTTCTGGCTTCTGTTCATCTGAATCTCATATTTCAGCAAGGAGTTTTACATAAGTGAAACTAACCATAATCTTCCATGACAGCCTGAGGAAGCTATTCCAAGCTAGAATCCATGCCGGGTAGTCTATATTATTCCACTTGAAAAGCAGTATACATAGATTACATGTGGCTCTAGGCATGAGTTTACACAAAGGAGGAAAATAGCCTCTTCATGGTATATATCCTTGCACATGTATTTAGCCATAAACTACTCCAAGAAGACTCCCTATGCCAGCAGTGACATTTGCTTTCCCTGATGATATCTTAGGTTGTCCAGACTTGGCTGGTAGCACTGTGTGGATGTGGAATGAAGCAAAGCACTATTAAAAAAAAAAAAAAAAAGAAAAAGTGAAGGGCCTAAAGCTGTATTGCCTTCGAGATGACTTTAGGCTGCAGCTGAGACATAACGAAATCATCATCTTTCTACGGATTGTTCTATCAACTGGGCTGCCGTGCCCTCTGCCATGGCTGCCTCAGCTAAGGTGGGAGATACAACAGGCAGCGCAGATGGAGAGCTTAGGCTTTCTCTTCATCTCCTTCATCTACTGTGGAAGGATACTTCTACATCTACCCAAAAAATCTGATTTTGAGTTAGACACTATGCTGTCAGGCACATTTATATCTTCTAGGTCAGAATGACTTCATGAATAGGTTTTTTTTTTTTTTTTTCACCTTCTTACTTACTTGTTTTCTAAATTCCTGCTTTATTTGAACCCACAGAACATCTTGGCCTTCCAGGAACAGAAACTTGTTTGTTTGTTTTTAATATGATTGGGGAGTTGGGTTTTTTTTTTTTTTTTTTTTGGATAGGTATCTCAAATGCAACTTGTTAACAAATATCCAGATAAAATCTTAGTTTTCTTCAAATCTTTCTGAAATATAAAGACAACACAACTGCAGACGTAATCAAACTGTTCCTTTATAGTGCAGAAACAGTATCAGAAGAGTTTCTTTGCCATACTGAACTAAGCTTTGCTATCATCAATATATTCAGACAAATTGTGTTTGTGAGTCAATGAGATAATTCAGGGCACCCAGGGTGCCTTGCATGAATTCTAAGACTTTTATCAGAAGCAACTTGTGCTAAAAGACCTGATGAAGTAGGTGCATCATGGTACAAAAAACCCTCCCATTGAACAGGAAGGGTCTTTAAAACACCTCCAAAGCTGGAGGCAATAGGTTGTAAGTCAGAACACCTGGAAGACAGGTTTATGCTGTGTGTTTCTGAGTGGTTTCTAGAGGCTGGAATGTAAGCATGCCATCTTCTAAAAGAAAAATATCTTGCTGATACTCTTCTCAGAAAGGAATTTTTAGTACATTTCATACCATAGTAGTGAAAGTTCTGCATCTATCATCTGATGTCCTCTGGGATAGATAAAGGCTATTGCCCTGATATTAAATAGGAGACAGGTTGCAGTATGTGTTGAATTAACTTCAGTAAAGATATTGGTCTAATTTTACAGCCCTCATAAGGAAGTAGAACTCAGCTAGGCTCAACAATCTTGCATTCTCTTACATCAGCAGTGAAATTCAGCCAATGTTTCTCTGAGATATTTTTGTACTCTGTTCCCAAGTATGCATTTGATTTCCTGGACTTGTTGATATTGATGTCATTCTCCTAAGCAAACAAAGTGCCACTAATCCTCCATGTTAGTCATTTAGAGAATTTGTGGCTAATTGAAAATGCATTCAGTTCAGTTGATTTTTCATAAAAATATACAAGGCCAGGCTTTTGTTCCTCTCATTAGGTAATAAAAATGTGATTATGTGGAGTTTTCATTGTGTGTAATGCATTTCGAAGCACTCTGAAAACGTGGTGTTTGAAGCCAATATAGCCCCACAGATATGCGGCCAGGGTTTGGTGCTGACACAACCAGCAGTCATTTCATGAATTCAGTCATTTCAGATGCCGAGATGCAGAGTAACTGGGGTGTCAGGCTATGCACAAGCACCCAGGCTCTGCGTTAGACTGGGCGGTTCTGTGGTGATGCTCCAAATGAGATGGTATCATGAGGGTATCATAAGCATGAGTTTGTCTTTGTGCAAGAGACAGACCTGTAGTAATGTATACTAATTCCAGCTCTTATAGCTCTGACCAGCAACTTTTTCAAAATAGAATTATGATCTAGCAAAAGTTTTCTAAATTCTTTTTTTTTTTCTTCTACTGATACGATGATTGTTTTATTTTGTTCCTGCTTTTGTCATGCAGCACTTGGCCTTTCTCCATTTGGTACTTCTTTTAGTTCCTTTTGTTTTTCTCTTAGTTTTAAATACAAAGGCTCCAGCCTTTGCATTTTAGGTTATAATAAAGACATTTCAAATGTGATAGTTCTTTCATTTTTTATTTGAGAGCTCATTTGCAATTGCTAACTTATCTAGCAGAGACACTTAACAAAGTCTTATCTTTTCACCAGTTCTCATATTGAAACTAATTCAGGAAAAGGGAACAACAAACTGCTTTTTTTTAGAAAAAGGAAGAATAGTTTCTTGTGCAGAAAAACAGTGATGCCCTTTGGCACTAACACAAGTTAGCTATGGAAATAGCAAATAACTCAGATCTTAGTTTCTTCCTCATGCTTGTACTATCTCATGGTATTCCTCAGTTTTCCTGCTGACATTTCTTGACTTGAGAGTTACGGTCTCCTCAAACACCCATGCAATCTTCTAGGGTAGCACCAAGGAACCAGAGGGGAGTTGAGGGCTTGGGATGTTGGATTTGTGTGTGCATGAGACAAACCCACTCCAAAACCTAAACTGAACATAGTTCTTAATAGTAGCTTTAAAATACAAATCCCAGACTCTAACATCTTTGCAACTCCAGGGCTCATATCCCAGCTCATATCAACTCAGCACACCAGCATGTTCAAGACACTGGCGTGAGCAGTGTCTGTCACTCTGTGACATTCAGCCTGTGGCTACATTAGCCAGGAGCTCTGGGGGCAATGGGAATTAGGGCTGAGAGGACCTAGAAAGACCCAGCTCCTCCTGGATGGAGACCTCCTCCAGACCCAGCTCCTCCTGGATGGAGACCTCCTCCAGACCCAGTCCTTGCTGGTCTCCTGCCTGAACTGGATGACCAGTCTGCTTGGTGTGTGCCACAGAAGGCAGATCAGAATGATAGACAGGCATGGCTTTTCTCTCTAAAACCATCAGAATGAGTAAAGTTACTTATTTTCTTCACTGTTGTGACAATTACCTTCCCATGGGGTGCTATAGGGTAGAAATTATCATCTTCTGCATCATCCCAAGCTTAGCCATTATGGCTAGCAGAAACCTGTAAGGCACCTTGCACTGAGGCTTCCAGCAGATCACACCAGGGGGTTGGAGGTTTTTTTAATACTACTTATAAAACTTTCTCTACTTCCAATTCCCTAGTGCGTACATGCCTAAAATGAAAACCAGTGGTCCGCATATCCAGCTGCAGGTGGGACAGTTCCTCTGCAGAAAAACCTTCTTAATGTTACTAATTTATAAATGCAAAATGTACTGCTCACTGCAGAACTGTGCTTCTCCATCAAAGCTCTGACCTTCCATGTTCTTTCAAACCTCTGCACTAAAAATTTTCTGTTTACTTCCTTATTTCATAAGTTTTCTGAAAAATGCAGCTCATTTAATCCAAATATGCAATGTGCATGTATTTATACTATCTTAGAGCAGTTTATCCCTACCCATTGCACATTGTACAAATTCATTCAGATTGATTTTTAACATGATTTATTAGTGCCCCAACCTCAAGATCAATAACATCACTGTGCAAAATACACAGATAGCCTGGAACTATACGCTGGAGACTGACAATTTACCTTCTGAGCTCACTGACTATTTCACTGCAGAGCATTTTAGCAGAAACATTTCTGTACTTCCAGCTGTGCGGAACCTTGCTTGCATTTCGTATGGTGCAAATGCTTTCTGGGAGCCAGAAAGGGGCAAGCAGCTCATCAACGTGCTTCCGAAGGGTTCTGAAGTGGTAAGGCAAGATTTTCCTCATCACAACTTGTCAGAATTCTTGGCAACATGGTGTATTAATAAGAAAGGGCCGGGGGGAAAGGGGATACTTTGCAGCATTCCTACATTATGATGATTTTATTTCAGCACAGTGCTCTAAAAGGAAGACAGAAGAAAATTGACTCCATACTACTTCATTGATAAGCAAAGTATATGTGTTTAAGCAGTTCCCATCCTCCTACATTTGTTTCAAATTTTTCCAAATCTTTGTTTTTTACCTAAAATAGTTGTGCATTTGGCATTTAGCTCCTGCACAGCTTAGTAAGAAGGAAGGAAGGAAGGAAGGAAGGAAGGAAGGAAGGAAGGAAGGAAGGAAGGAAGGAAGGAAGGAAGGAAGGAAGGAAAGAATCTCAGCAGCAAAAGTGCTGATCAATGAAGGGGGCAGCATAGGGAATGCCTGCTGAGGTAGCTGGCCACGAGAAGTCTTTCATGGGCAACCTGAGCAGTCTTCTACCAAAGGAAGAGGTTTTGGTCAAAGTTGCCTAGACAATAATTTGCTGTTTGCCTTGTCTTTACTATGGGATTCTTAACTTTCTACTAAGCAGCCAGCAGTTACTGCCTTAAAATTTCAGTCTTGTTTGGAGCAGGCTACTCATCAGTGGATTGATGCTAAGATCATACCAGGAAATTAGGTGCTGCTGCTCAATGCAGGTGCTCAGCAGCTCTCAGAACATTCAAAACCCAGTTTGCTGACACAAAGGGCACACTATATTCTGGTGTGGCCTCACTAGAACTTAGGAGAGGGGCAGGATCACCTCCCTCGACCAGGTGACAACGGTCCTCCTGATGCAGGCCAGGATCCCATTGGCCTTCTTGACCACGAGGGCACATTGCTGACTAATGGCTAACTTGTTGTCAACCAGGACTCCCAAATGCCTCTTCATGGAGCTGCTTTCCAGCAGGTCAGCCCCAGTCTGTACTGGTGCCTGGGGTTATTCCTGCCCAGATGCAGGACCCTGCACTTGTCCTTGTTGATCCTCATGAGGTTCCTCTCTGCCCAAGTCTCTAACCTGTCCATGTACCTGTGGATGGCAGAGCAGCCCTCTGCAGTGTTGGCCACTCCACCCAGTTTTGTATCGTATTATAGGAGCTTTCCTGTAAGGGTGTTATGGGAAACTGTGTCAAAAGCCTTGCTGAAGTCACAACATCCATGGCCCTCCTCTCATCCATCCATTCAGTCACCCTATCGTAGAAGGCTATCAGGTTGGTCAAATATGCCTTCCCCTTAGCGAATCCATGCTGACTTGTCCTGATCACCTTTTTATCTTGATATGCCTAGAGAGGGTCTCTAGGAGAAGCTGCTCCATCACCTTTCCAGGGGTGGAGGTGGGTCTGACGGGTCTATATTTTCCCAGGTGCTCCCTCTTGCCCTTTTTGAAGACTGGAGTGATATTAGCTCTCTTCCAGTCCTCTGGCACCTCCCACGCTCTCCATGACCTCTCGAAGATGATGGAGAGCGGCTGAGCAAATAACCCTTGCCAGTTCCCTCAGCGCTCTATCCGTAGCAATAGATTTATAGGTGTTTGCCTAAATAACCCCTAAACCAATCCTCCTGGACCAGCGAAGGTCTTCCTGTCTTGCACCTGGGCTCTGTAGTTCATGGGGACCAGCCTTAGCAGCAAAGACAGAAGCAAAGAAGGCATTTAGTAACTCTGCCTTCTCTGCATCCTCCGTCACAAAGGCACCCTCCCCATTCAGCAGCGAGCCCATGTTTTCCCTAAAAACTTTAGCAAGAGGTTTTCTCTTTCTATGCCTTTTTTGGCAGCCTGATAGTTACACTCTCAGCATTACTCATTGAGTCTTCCTGCTATACAGTCTCATTCCCCTGTGATTTTAGTGTCAGCCTACTTGCTATATTTTACCTCTCTTTATTTATTGGTTTCTAAGATTTGCAAAAATGAAATACACTGAGAATTTGTAAAGGAGAAATAATTTAGTGAGTAAATTCATGGCCTAGGATTTGATCACCTTGAGTTTGACTTTTCCTCTGCATAGGCACTGCTACTGTATATACCGCAAGAGAGCTGATTTACTACTAGCCCTTGCTTTCCAGGAATACTGGTGAATGTCAACCGTGCAGTAATGGACACTACATAAGCCCCTCTCTTTGGGATATTTGTATATTGTAGGTGAAGTTGCTTTTATATAACAGTCCCCTTAGAGAACCAAGCCACCATGGTGTGTTAAAGACTGTCCTTTTTAGGAAGGAAAATTAAATAATGTTCTTTAAGCCTTCTCTCCCAAAAGAAAACTGGAGCAACACTATGAAAAGCTAACGAATCGAGAATCTCCAGGGCCTACTAGGGCAAGAAACATGGGGAAAAATAATAGTGAGGAGTCTAATTTTAGGGGTTTTTTTATTTTTTCTGAACAGTTTCAGTCTCTCTGGGTAAAAGGCCAAGCCCCT
The DNA here is from genome assembly GCA_003342815.1 of Eudromia elegans. Classification (NCBI taxonomy): domain Eukaryota; kingdom Metazoa; phylum Chordata; class Aves; order Tinamiformes; family Tinamidae; genus Eudromia; species Eudromia elegans. Next base: position 846,702 of record PTEX01000181.1, read on the forward strand.
CAGAAATGTTAAAACACTGCTTTTTTTTTAAAAAAAAAACAACTTCTCTTTATTTATTCAGGATTGTTTTCCAACAAGAGTCTGTTTTTCGTAGCCCTATCAGAGGACAGTGTAACTATTAGACATCCTGTAGCTTTTCTCATTATGCTTATGCTTATTAGTTCTTTGCACCTAAGAAGTTTTCATTTTCAGCTTAGCAACATGTGCTTGGAGGCTTTCCAGGAAAAAAAAAAAAAAAAAAAGAACAAATAATTGCAACTATTGTCACACAAAATGAAAACTGACCCCACTTTGAGTGACAGGTTAGCAGGTCCCAAATTATTTAGACAACATTTTAATAGCCAAACATGCCAGGAATCTAATAAACAGGTGGTAGGAGACAGCTGCCAGAAAAGTGAATTTTAGAAACTGATTGCAGAAAAGTGTTTTGCAGATGGTCAAAAAGAAAGCAGCAACTCTAGATTAGCCCAGCTGGAAGGCGGATCCATCCATGCTTGCTGTTTGTTTTCCCAAAATGCTGTTATTGTTTGTACTGCTACAGTGTTGGGAGGCTCAGCCCAGAGGCAACCTTACATGTAAATAAGGAACAGGTAGGCATGGCGCTAGCAAGCTGGCCCATGTAAAAGAAATTCTATCTCCTACAAGAGACTATCAAAATGCAAAATTTTTTTTTGTATGATCCTTGAGTGAATCACTTATCAAGTTTGCAAACTTATGGAGCTGGTTACAAAAGGGCAAAGATTTAAAAGTTCTGGAGTAAGGCTGTTCTATGTCTTTTTCAGTGAAAATTTAAAATAAAAAGGTTAGGTGATGATGAGGAATATTCCCATCACACAAGGGAAGGTTCACTCTTTGGCCAGCTGGTTTCCTGAGGCATTAGGTACAGCCAGTAAGGACTTGCAGATTCCTGCAATGAAAAGCCCTAGTTTTGGGTGCTCTGAGCTTATGTTTCTCCATTGACTATAGGGAGAATCTTGAAAGAGTGGTTAGCTAATATTAGTGTAGGAAATGTAAATATGCTCTAGTGCTTCAGATTTTAACTTTTCAGAAGAATCACTGGGATGTGTCTAAACTCTTTCTCTCACCTTTCCCTTTCTTGTCTTAATTACGGGTTCTTGGAGGCCAAAAATGTCTGCTACATTGTTGGTAGAACATCTAGCAGAATGCTGTTCTTTCCACCTCAGCACTTGGACCTCACTAAGAAGCTATAAAATTAAACAGAGGATTACTTGAATCAAGGTTTTTATGTACAGCAACCCAGAACTGAGGAAATGCAAGGAAATCCCTTTGCCCTGGTACTCCTCAAATTAGCTGGCTCAGACCAGATCAACTTTGAGGAACTGCTGCTGTTAAAAGCACAAAGGCACAGGGCTAGGTGATGAAATGCAAAGCAAAGAGAAAGAGACTATTGCAATACCAGCACAGCAACATGAAATATGTGCAAAGCCAGCTCTGCACTGGACTTGTTGTGTTGTGACTGGTTAGCCAAAGAACTTTCTGAAAGCCGGGGATTTGGATATGTTTGTATATACTTTGAATATACTATTTGGATATACTTGTAAGGACACTGGTAAGGACACAAGTGGAATGGTCTTATGGAAGGAAATTGTGTGGTCTGAGGCAACCAGAGCTGCAGTTTTGCAATGGAAACTTAGAAATTCTGTGTACACAGAGTTCCTCTTAGACAGCATCATATATGGTACCAGACAAGCTTTTCCACACCACTAGATTCACCAGGAAATAACTAAATGTACTATCCCTAATAGCAGCTGGTGTTCCCTGGATCGTGTACTTGAATCCAGATCTCCTTTCCGAAGGTTCACAGGCTCCAAGTGCTCAATTTGCAGAAACCAGCTTTGATGCTGTTATCTCTTTCCCTTCCCAACTTCGTCAGCCATCTGCAGAGTCTTTAAACATTGCTCTTGAAGGCTCTCTGACAAGGTTAATAGCCATTCTCTTGCTTCCTCTGCATGCCAGACAGTCTTCAGAATATTCTCTATATGCTATAATGTGTGTATCCTTCATCATATTTCCTGTCTTGCGTAATCACTGTCCCAGTATTTCAATTTCTTACTCATCAGAGGTTGTCACAGAAAGATTTTTCTCATATAAGTAAAAACATCTCAGCCATTCCAATAGCTTTGAATCTGGGTTTCCTAGAACTGGCTCATCTATATCTTCTAGTGTTTTAAATATCATTATTTTCATCTCACACACTTAGCTTCTTGAAGAAACGAGTTTATGCTGTGATTGTGTGGTATCAGAATCTATGGTTTCTCAAACTGCACCTGTGAATAGCTCTGGTTGTATCTTTTTCTCAGTCCATACGTCCATCTGCAAAGATATATTTTATAAGTAGAGCATTCTTCGGCCTGTTTAAATAAATACCTTTGGAAATACTTGCAAGGAATAAGCTGATCTATCTGAGGGCAGTGATATGAAGCTGTGTTTGCTTGCTTTATTTAGCTAGATAATTCCAAAATGTTTAGAATGTTGTAAGTAGCTCTTATGAAGAAATAAGCATAGTATAAAATGCTAATTTGGTAGGAAAGTGGGAGAAAAAAAACGTTATAGGGGGAAAGGTTATCGTTGGTGACAATTTTTGAAGCAATAGGGCGGACAGACCAAAGTTTTAGTGCTCAGTTCTGTCAAGCTTTTTGAGCCAGAGAGCCACTCATGAAATAATTATTTAAGAGCTGCATATTGGGAAACAGAGGAGAAGTTAAAATGAGAGAAAGAGTTTAAACAGGAAGTGGCTTTGTGACCTGGTACAGTATAATCCATATCCACATCTGATGTTTTAACCCTGCCAAAGGTTGGTGCAATTGGATTCAGAAGGAGCTGAGGTATCTCAATGAAACCTTGGCTGACAACACCTCCTCTTTCCTAAGGATGCACAGAATTTACTGACAGAGCTGAACTACATGTCTGCCTGGGCACTGATAGCGAAATGATAACAGTGAGCAGCTACTGATTTAAAGACATTAAGTGATAGTTTGTTCAGAAAGCCCATGAGGTGCAGAAATGGTATTTGACAGCAGTCCAGCGTTCTGACCCTAGTTCCCTGTCCTTATTTTTCCGATCGTCAGTCAGTGCTGGCTATATTATTTTGTACTTGCAGGAGGAAATTCAATAAGCACGACTGGTAGGAGTGGGTATTTTTCTCTCTATTATGAGAAAACAGACTTGTGTAACTGGAGCCTATATTTTATGATAAGAGTCTGAAAAAGGACATCGACCATTTTCAGTTGCTTGCTAACAGCCCTAACATTTTGCAGACTCCTGTGTAGTGTTTTGCCCAGTCTTGTTTAAATGTCTCAAATGGACTTCCACTATTTCTACTGGAAGACTCTTTCACAGTCTAATTATATCAAAATATTTATTAAGAGCTTGTGTTTTCAATTAATTTTCTAAAAAAAAAAAAAAAATTACAACCAAACAAGGATGACTTCACTCCAAACAAAATTTGGTTCAAATACAGGTCACACAATTTTGTACAAGCTCCCTGTTTTCCCAACTAATCTGTTATTTAATATACAGATACATTGATATTAAATATAATTTATTGCGCATAAAAATAATTCGGTAGTAGATTTACAGGAGTTTGTATTGGGATGTATCTTTTTTGGTGCACCACATTAATTGTGATTTGTTGCCATATTTAACAAAATTAAGTAATCTTTGCTCTGTTTATGTGCCTTGGTTCTTTTTATGCAATTTAGAAGTTAGAATTTAAAGCAAAATCAGCAGATAACAAGAGAGCAATGCTTGCATATCTGTAACTATATTCCAGTAGCTCTACCAGGGAGAATATGAGTATAGTGGTAAGAGCTCATAAGCATAACATCACCATGGTAAATTGTCATAGTACCTACTCAAAAGGGCACTGGACTAAATTTAGAAGACTATGCTGTGGGTGAGTCATTGATCACTGCACAAATAGCATGGCCTTCTGATATGAATATGTATCTTGCATACATGGGTATGCAGTTTCGGGGGATATACTGTAAATTATGATATTTTACCTTGTCATGGGCAAGACCGAGGAATCCTTAAAGGATCTGGGCCCTAGGCTTTATTTAAGAAAGAGCAAGATTAGAGCTTTTTACTCTGTGGTTATTTCCCATGTTCCTCACTCACACTCCCTCATTGCTATGTTCACAAGGTCTTAATGTCCCTCCCTGCAGGTAAATCATTGCTGGATCATGGAGGTAAAAAGTTGTGTTGACTCTTGTCATGCCTTCAGTCCATTCTTCCCCATCAACCAGTTTTCCCAGTTCGCATAATTGATGTGTAGAAGCAAATATGTGACCAGTCTTCTAAATGGTGGCTCTGTCATAGAATCATTAAGGGTAGAAGGAAGGAGTCTTTAGAGATGATCTAGTCAAGCCCCCCTGCACTAGCAGGCTGATCTAGAACATGTTAGACGGGACTATGTCCAAGCAGGATTTGAAGATCTCCAGAGAAGGAGACTCCACCACCTCTCTGGGCAGCCTGTTCCAGGCCTCTGTCACCATCACTGTTAAGAATTTTTTCCTTAAGTTCCTATGGAACTTGTGGTGTTTCAGTTTGTGGCTGTTTTGACTAGTCCTATCTCTGGCCACCACTGAGAAGAGCCCCATCCTTCTCACTCCCCTGAGGTACTTACACACACTGATCAGGTCCCCTCTCAGTCTTCTCTTCTCCAGGCTGAAGAGGCCCAGCTCTCTCAGCCTTTCCTCATAGGGCAGATGTTCCAGGCCCCTAATCATCTTTGTGGCCCTGCGCTGGACTCTCTCTAGCAGCTCCACGTCCCTCCTGCACTGGGGAGCCCAGAACTGCACACAGGACTCGAGGTGCGGCCTCACCAGGGCTGAGTAGAGGGGCAGAATCACCTCCCTCGACCTGCTGCAGATGCTCTTCTTAATGCACCCCAAGATCCCATTGGCCTTCTTGGCCACTTGGTTAACTTGTCTTATGCTCTTTTTTGTAAACTTGAAGATTCAGGATGTGCCACATTTGTTCAGTCCAGGTTTTATCAAAATTTATAGGTAGCCCATACTAGTCAAAACTGGAAAGTAGCCTGCTTAGGCTTGAGAGTTTGGTTTTGGATGTTCACCCACTCATGCACAAACAGGCAATTATCTGCTACTTGTCAGCTTTCACAATCTATCTTCGCCTACTGCATGTAGCTATATAAAAAAAGGGGTTTTTTTGTTTCCCCTGGAATTAAAGAATCTCACCATCGCTGGTGCACACATGCCAGTGATTATTGAAATGACTGTTAATTTAGAAGTATAAAATGTCATAAAGCACACAATATAGTTACCTGCTGACTATTATAATACAGTGAGTTTTTGAAATTTTCAATTCCAATGTAAGCTTCACTGAAAGTAATTACAAATTTTAGCTTTTCAGTCTAGATAAAATCAATAGTAATTTCATGTAACATTTAGAATCTGTTCTTTATACTGAAATTTGTCATGTTACAATGCGTGTAAGTCTTACCAAATAATAGTTTTCCAGTGTATGAGACCGTCGCTTATTTGCTCACTTGGAAGGGGACCTGTGTATTGCATTGGCTTTCTGGGAAAGGCTGAAGAATTGAGCTCATATGGAAGAAGAGAAGAATGGAAGAGGAGTGCGTATTTTATTGTTCCTTTTACTTAAAAAAATACAATAAAATAATATAAAAGAACATAGAACATATTTTCTGTAGGTTATCCAGAAGGAAAGAGAAAAATAGGCCACTACTGGCTGCTCCCTGAAAAACGAGAAAGTGAGAGGATAAACACGGGCAGGGAATGCCATTGTCTGACTTGCATGCTAAATGCATGAAGAAATTTCCCATACATCTAGGCTTTACTGCACTAAATGCATGCACCCTGTGACTGTGATCCATATACAAACACAGCCAGCAAACACTTCAAATGTGACTCTATCCATTGTATTTTAGCTTTGGCTGTCAAAACTCTTGCCAAAATGAATGTACATTGACAATGGATATTTATTGAGAAATTGCTGCGCTAAGTCACTACTTCAGCAACTGGTTATGTAAAATGATAGTATGAGAGTAAGAGTTGGATTCTGCTCTCAGTTCTGCAAATATAAATCTTAAATAGCTGTACAGAGGTTCTGATTTACAGTAGTGTGACTGTGAGACTAATCAGTCCAAGGAGTATAGCTGCCTTTTTACTTCTGTACATTATTTTATTACTTTGTACACAGAGGAGTAGACAGCCTCCTGCTATAGGGTGATTCAGCATCTCCCCAAAACACTAGAGTAAAATTACAATCACACAGAGCACCAAATGCATCGATCTGGTGTCCAACAGGCTCTTCTTCCCCTTTCATGGTAGTGTATGTTTAGATGCTCTGTAAAAATAAGAAGTGAATTTTACCCCATTTTAGTTAAGTACAGGTAAATATGAAGAATAAATTGTAGCTTCACAGTATGCACCACACTTAAAATAACTACAATTCCTGTCTGATTCACACAATAATCTTTCATCTGCCAACTTTAGTTGGTAAAAAAGAAGTAGAACCTTTCCTATATCTGCAGCACAATTAAGCTTCAGCACAATTGTAAAAAGACAGCACTAATTTGCCCAGAAAAATGACTTACCATGTCAAAGATTGTTCTGTCATTTGTTACAGTCATTTTACCTACAATAAATGTTCACTAAAACACAGAAAAACTGACTGAGATTTGCAAAACTCAGAGAGAAGGAGCTGTTATCGTTTGGTTTTTTCCTACAATAAGCAAATCAAAACAGGCAGAAGTGTAGCTGATTTTGACAGGCTGTATGAAGTCAAAGGAGAGTGCGAGATTTTTGAGGGTAATACACTGTATAGGAGGACCGGCAAACACAAGCAATGCAAGTAGACTTCTGCCAGCTTCAGTGAGGGTGTATCCTAATCCCGCAGGAGTTGCATTTGAGATTGGAAACAAATAGCCCTGACAAGGTATCCAGTTGCATGGATCTGGTCAGTAGGAGTGTGGGACAACCTCCAGAAAGGTTTGAGTGAAGCCTTTTCACAAGCCAGATACTAACTGGGTATGACAAATTAAAAATGTTTCAGCTATGGGGATAACAGAGTTCAAACAATGGTATTTTTGTAGGTGTTTATAATGTTTATAAACAAGTTTATAAACTGAAGCTTTTGCAACCCACTTGTATTGTTTTCTTGCTGTAATTGGCATTGGACCATGTATTTACATATTACCACAGTCAGAATGCCTATGGTTTAGAAATTATTTTGGAGGATGGTTATTGTACATCTTGTGCATTTCCCAACATTATATAAAGTTTCAGCCTTTAAAACAGCCATAAAACATTCATGGCAACCCGCAGGTTTTTTTAAAAAAAAAGGTGTGTTATCATGATCTAGTCATATTATTTAATGTTCCCTTTATAACTCAAATAGAGTAACTATTTGGAGTTTGAAGTCTTATGATAACAATAGTAAATAATGTAATAGTTGAGTTATTTTATGTCTGGAAGACTATGATTGTTTGTTTTAAATAATTACATTACAACTACAATACAGTATAATGTAGAAGCATGAGTAATCGTTACCATCTTTCATGTGAACATTTGAAGTGACACTGATTGCAGTGGCGTTTTGTCTCCCATCATCTAAAATGAAATATATATACGTACACACACACTTTTTTTATATATACAGATAGATATAAAAATACAGGTAAGACAAAATGAGGCACAGTTAGATTGTCATCCATGGTTCCGGACTGGAATATGTAAGTCCAACTCATATGCCATTATCAAGGTTCTCTTACAGTCAGCAAGGTGCAAAATAGCCTGTTTAAGAGCAGAATCAGTTGTTAAGTGGACTCTGTCAATTCACACAGTGCCCATCTCTCTGTAGAATAAAAATAAAGCACAGAACAACTAACTACACTCCTAAGTGGGAATCTCAGCTGAGCACCTAAACTTAGAATGACTAAAATATGTAGGCAACATATCTTTTTTCTTTTTTTTTCCTTTTATTTTTCAGTTGTACAAAGAAACTCCTACATTACTGTGTTGCTCTGGTGATATAGACAAAAATGTATCTTTAGAAAAAGCTGGAGGCTTACCAGAGGAAATATTAACAGTATGAAATATACAAAAACTTTAAATGAACCCACACTAAAACAGATTTTATTTGCCATCCGTTTATGAATTTGTAAATCAAGGAATAAAAGGATATTTTTTAAGGATGATTTCTCTTCTATAGCTTAATTCAGGAAGAATCTTTATTCGAAGCCATAAATAGGTTAGTTCTATTATGCTTAAGCCACTCTACTATGTCTTTTCATGCAGTACCAGAAATGCTGGATCTTCATAAAGCCCGCGTGGGAGCCGTTCAAAAGAGTTTCTTGACAAAGGGATTGCATATTTCAGATCTGACAAAGACAGGAACTTCTCTCATTTTCTCTTTGATAAAGCTTTTCCATGAATAGGACATTCACATCTATTGCCCTTAACCCTGCCGACATCCTTAACACTTTTTTTCAGAAGATTCTGGCTCTTTGAAAGTAAGACAGCATCCTGTGGGTAGTGCTGCACAAAAGACAATCACACCAGCTGTTTTCCTTAAAAATAATGTTTTTGCCAAGGTTGCTCCTCTGCGTGATCGAGCAGCATCACACAGTCATACTCCCTGGGCATTGGGAGAATCATGTTTAAGTCCTTTATATTACTGGAAACTGCCCTTGTCACCAAGCTACAGGCTAATTCATGGGGAGGGTGAGTCTGAGGATGTCAGTCACCTTCTTGCCTGTTGTGACAGCAGCACCATGCGGAAAAAAAAGAAATTATGATTCTTTTGGTGCAGAGGAAAAAGAAGACTCACAAGAGTAAGCATGTTTCTAAAAATGTGTCGGTGTTTGTGTGTAAAGGGACCACTAGAGTCCTGTGCTTCTTTCAGGAAAGCTAAATTCATTTTACCCAATGACCATATAAATAGCTCAGCATGTTGAAGAGTGCAGTTCCTGTATGGATGCATCTATCTGTCCTCATGCACTGCTTATAGACTCAATGGCTACGTCTACTGTGATAAATCTCTATCCCTTAGGATGAATAGCACTGCTTCTCTCTCATCTTCACTACTTGCCGCAAGCTCGTCTGGAGCAGGTTTGTGTTAGATTTAGCTAGTCTGAGTGCTCCAAAATGGAGCAAGTGAGTGAGCTAACAGGCAGCTTGAACAGATAGCGATCCAGCTGGAATATGGTCCCTGTCCCTCTTTAACTAAGCAGGATAGCATGTATTCTATGAGTCTAATCATGGTGATGAATTCATACACAGGTACACAGCTGCTTTTCACATGTCAAGCCTCACTGAAATCAAGCAGGACATCTATATGCAACAAGGTATATAGGCTTTTCTGTCAGGTCTAATCAGACTGTCTTCTGGTAGGTGACAGGCAAAAGGAAGATCATTACCAGAGTAATGAGAGAAGGGAAAAAAATCCAGGAAAGAATTATTAAAAAACTCTCCTCTCTAGTGCTAAAATTCAAAGTAAAGTGACTCAGTGGGATCATCTATTTAAGAGGAGCTGACTGGATAAAAATAGGTTCCTCATTGATAGTCAGATCATTGACACTCCAAAAAAGGAGACACTATTGAAAAAGCGCCTGCAAACAGACTTTATTTGGCATCTAAGTGAGTTGTAGGAGCCCTGAAGCTACCAGAAGTTTCCTGCCTGCCACTCCTGGACAGACTTTATATAGTGCAGGCAATAAACACTACCCAGTGGGAAACTCCAAAGCTTTATATTGATTAAATGCTAGCAGCAGGGAGAAGCTTGACGTGGACTTTGAGAAAGCTGAATGTGTGAGCTGAATATCCTTTGGTAATAGTAAGCAAGGCACTGAATCTAGGACACTACACTGTCCTGCTAGGATAAAGGGGCCTTAAAATTACATTCATACCCTCTCTAAGCCAGTGTCTTTGTAAAGTGGACTTTGTAAAGTGGACTAACATCAAATCACATTCTAGCTCTGAAAAGTCTGAAAATATTCCTGATTTTTCTTTATGTAAATCAAGTTAATTCCATTAAAGTCACCTACAGATAACTGGATAAATAAATAATGGCGTTTATAGTATTGGAAACTGAGTATGCTTGGCAGAGGGTACAACTGATTATGTTTCTTTTTTTAATATTTTTATATATATATTCATATATATATAGCTTAGATTACTTATTATCTATATATAAACATATAGATAATTGTATATATAAAACACACAAGCCATGGTGAACATGCTTGACAGACATCTAGTGCAGTGAATTGAATTCTGATTGACAGGCATGATTTGGTCACTGACATCTGCCTAAATCTCCCAGACCCACCATATGTGGGTCCCAACACCAGATGAAAAGTCCTTGCTCTCAAGAAAATGGAAAGATTCATGAAGAATTCATCGTGTTATGAAAATTTGTCTAAATGCAAGCTACATGTCTTGGTTACTAACAGTGGTTCGTACTACCAAGAATCAATGATGTGCACAATGTTGATGTTAAGGCTGATGTCAGAATATTTAATGTATTTTCTATATGAGATTTTATGAGTTTTGCTGGTTTGGTAAATAACTTTTATAAAATATAAAAATAACTTTATAAAAATAAGTTTTATAAAGTTATTGCTTTATATTGCATTTAGTAACTGTAGTGGTATCTCAGATGCATTTCTCTGTGGAAATCTCCTATGAGTCCTGTGTGTGTCTGTTTATGTCTGTCTGCCTGTGTGTTTAAGCTTCTGGTGTACTTTTCTTTCATTAGGCTGCTCCCTGCTCTGGACACTCTGTGCCTGGTTCTTTTCTGCTTTATAGTTCTAGTTGAAGTTCTCCTGCCAAGCCTATTAGAAGGAAAAGAGCTGAGTTTAATTTTCTCTGTAGAAGTCATCCTGAGCCCTAGCAAAAACCCTTGGAAACTAAGTGCCGGGGTATGCTTGCAGTGGGAATACCCTTGATGGATGGGTTCCAGGGCTGGGCAGAACAGTTCTTGCTCACAAGCACTGAGTACAAAAGACTAAGGAAATATTTGGAAGGAAAGAACAAATTAAGGGAAAACACTGTAATAATATTTAATGAGACTATCACGTTGGAATACCCACTTTAGTTGTCCTTTAGTGTTGTGTAGCTAACAAAATAGTGTACTAAGTCAGCTGCTTCCCTCCTCTACTTCATTTGCTGAGATGTTAAAACCCCCTTTTCAGCAGCTCCATCCTCTGGATGTTCACTGCAACGGGGGTGCACATGTCTGATGCCAAGTACAGAGATTTTCGGCTTCCTACTGCTCTGTGTAACCTTAACTCAACCTCCTTTCTCCTTGGTACCTCTGCACTTCCCTCCAGCTCTGCGGGCTGCCCCAGAATTGCATCTGCCATTTCAGCTGTTTACAACACAATAAAATTGCTTGCACAGGGTACAAGCCCTTTAGAAGTGAGATAGTGCCATGCAGAGCCATTAACAAGAACTTTTGACATAAGGACCACAGTAGATTTCTTCCTCAGAGCCGTCTACTCACCCCATTCAACATTCATTATTTTGTTTCTTCATCAAATTAGGTGACTCCTAAATCCATGTGCATCCCATTCTGAAAGAATTAAAAGTTTTTTTTTTTAAAAAAAAAACCTTAATCTTTGAAGAGATTCTTTATTAAATATTAAATGTCATCATGGTACTTAATTATAACAGAATAATGATCAATTTTCTGATTTCTGTATATGACTGTTTTCTGTTGTTGAAAAATATTTTGCAATGTGTAAAAATTAGTTCTTATTTGTTTTTAGAGTCAGAAGTGCTAAAGTGCCATTTCTCAAGCTTTCTCAATGTATTATCTCTGGGCAAAAAGAAGGAACAAGTGAAGCTTTCAAGAGGCTGTAAATGATCAAAACAAGAGGCATCTCAGTGGGGTTCTTTGATATTCTTAATTAAAAAGATCACTGTCTTCTCATATTGTGAAATATATTATCTCTAATAAGACATCTCAAACCTAATGACCTAAAAGCAAGTTAGTACAAAATTAACCTTACAAAAGACAGAAGTAGAATTTCCTTTTTTTCTAAGAGCCACAGATCAGAATTCACAACCTAGGGACAAGACTGGATGACAGCGACTTTAAGCTAGGGTTAAAGCTTTTCTTTTTCTTTTTTTATTAATATTCAGTTCACTGAAGAATGTTTTTTTTTTTTGCCTAGAATCAATGGGAGTAAAATTCGCAAGATAGAGCTTCTTTTAATTTGAACAGGGAAGGAGGGACACACAGCATAAGTATTATCAGTAGGATCCCCTCCAAAATATCCGTATCCAAAAGTCTGAAAGAGAAGGTACTCACTGGAGAGCTGTTCAAGAGAGGCAAATTCAACAGGCAGAAGTATCATCCTGGGCTTTTAAATCCACACCTTGTGCTGGATCTCTGACTCCGTGCCATGTCTCTCCTCAGTTCTCCAGGGCCACAATGTCAAGTTTTCTCTGCCACTCCTGAATGCAATATTTACCCAAGTTCATGCAATGCTTCAAATACCACTTCTTTGCCATCAGAATGAGATCCAAATAGCCTAACTATAGGTGTCTAAATCAGTCACCCTAAGCTCCCTTGACCAAAATGCCTATTCCGTTCTTCCACCTACCATGGGCTCTAGGATGGGATTAACCACATTCAGCAAGGCATGTGTCTCCAGTGAGTACGAGAAAGGACTGTGGTGACCAACTCCAGTCTAGACACGTTATGTCAGGAATATATATGCAAACACAGATGTGAGCTTGTGCTTGCTATGAAGCCTCTGAGCCAGTGATCAGCTGCTGGACATCTTTTATTTAGTATTGTTGGACACAGTTGGGTTATCTGGCAGCCAAGGATCTCTGAATGCTCAGGCAATCGCCACAGCCCTAATGAAGGTAGACAACACAGCCTTGACTGTTTTTCAGTCAAGAGCAGCTGCATTTAAAATGCCTCCTTCCAGACAGCATGCAAAGGCTTTTTGGGTGACAAGTAACAGCCTTTGGCAACCCCTTGCCGTTGGGACCCTCTAGTACGGAATGAATTTTGTTCAGTCCTTACAACTGATGTTGTTGCACGCTACATGACGAGAATGACTTACAAGACACAGATTAAATAGTACAACAGAGCACAAGAGCCTGGAAACCAAATCTTCCCTGCTTCAGCAAATATTTAAACAGAAAGCATCTTGGGAAATTTATGTTAACTGCCATTAGTAGTCCTGTTGGTTAAACCACTGCAGAACAACCTCCGCAGCTCTTCTTTCCACTCAACACAGGGTAAAACTTCACATTGGGATTATTTCCTGCCATGAAGCTGGAAAACCTAGGGCAAGGGAATGACTGGGATTTAGGGGCAAATGAGTGACTGGGCACTGGGAGTGACTGGGATTTACAATGCTGTTTGCAGAAGAGATGTCTCCCAGGTGAAGTACAGAGCAAAGAGGCGAAAATGCTCAGATGGTTATTCTCAAAGTAACATCAAGTAATGCTGTAGGGAAAAAAAAATCTGAAAAAAAACTTTAAATAAGTAAAAAGCAAGATATTGCATAATTTTTGATTGAAAAAGGGCCTTGCCACTTTATATACAGCAACTGTCAAGACTTTTCTTATTCTGTCTTTGAGCCAAGTACAACAGGAACCAAAATGTTATTTTCATTATATTTCCCAGAAATAAATGGAAATATAATTGCATTTTTATGAGATGTTTGGATTTTAACTTAACTTTACTTTAAACTTAATTTTGTTTTAACATTCTTGTACTTTCCAAGAAAAGGAAATCTCTGTGGAGTCACTGACATTTATCCTTTCAAATGGATTTTACAGATTTCAGTGGAGAAATGCTTTTTATTCTTTGTCAGTATTCTACTATAATAAAAAGGAAAAAACCCCTCTCACTCATGTTTGAAAAAACTCTCATGTTTTTTTTTCTAATTCTCATTTGTTGTGAGCTACTTAGATAGTGCCACTTCTGATTATGGATAATTATGAAGTTGGAACAGATGTTCAAAAATAATTCAATGATGTCTTGAGCGAAATATAAGCAGGAAAAAATTGCAGAAGGTAGATGTCATGTTCTCAGCTGAGAACTTGTACAAAATATTCAAATGCTCTTGTAGAAATTATTTTTGTGTCACAAAGTGTTCTGACACAATTCATTTTTGTTCGCTGCATTTTTGTCTTTGTTAGGGCTGATATCACAGAATCACAGAATCCTTGGGGTTGGAAGGGACCTCTAGGGATCATCTAGTCCAACGGCACTGCTCCAGCAGGGACCTCTAGAGCACATGGCACAGGGTGGCATCCAGGCAGGATCTCCTCTGGAGATCTTCCACAGCCTCTCTGGGCAGCCTGTTGCAGGGCTCTGTCACTCTCACAGGAAAGAAGTTATTTCTCACATAGAGGTGGGACTGCCTGTGTTTCAATTTGTAACCATTACCCCTTGTCCTATCACTGGCCACTGGAGAACAGTTTAGCCCCTTCCTCCCCATAATCATACCTCAGGTACTTGTATATTGATTAGATCCCCTCTCAGCCTTCTCTAGGCTGAACAGATCCAGCTCATTTAACATTTCCTCATATGGTAGGCACTCCAGTCCCTTAATCATCTTTGTTGCTCATTGCTGGAGCTCCACATCCCTCCTGTAGTACTGGGGAGCCCAGAACGGCATCCCATACTCCAGGTGCAGCCTCATCAGGGCTGAATAGAGGGGCAGGATTCCCTCCCTCGACCTGCTGGCAATATTCTTCCTGATGTAGGTCAGGATCCCATTGGCCTTCTCGGCCACAAGGGCACATTGCTGACTCATGGTTGACTTGTCAACCAGGACTCCCAAATCCGTCTCCATGGAGCTGCTTTCCAGCAGACCAGCCCCAGTCTGTCCTGATGCCTGGGGTTATTGCTGTCCAGATGCAGGACCCTGCGCTTGTCCTTGTTGAACCTCATGAGGTTCCTCTCTGCCCAAGTCTCCAACCTGTCCAAGTCCCTGTGGATGGCAGCACAGCCCTCTGGGGTGTCGGCCACTCTGCCTAGTTTTGTATCATCCGCAAATTTGCTCTGGGTGCACTCTGTGACCTTGTCCAAGTCGTTCATGAACTAGTTGAACAATATCAGGCCGAGTACTGACCCTTGAGGGACACCACTGGCCACAGGCTTCCAACTAGACTCAGCCGCGTTTATCACAACCCTCTGGGCTCTGCCATCCACCCAGTCCTCAATCCACCTCACTGTGCACTCATCCAATCAACATTTCCAGAGCTTTCCTATAAGGATGTTATGGGAGACAGTGCCAAAAGCCTTGCTGAAGTCACAACATCCACGGCCCTCCCCTCATCAATCCATCCAGTCATCCCATCATAGAAGGCTGTTACGTTCGTCAAACATGACTTCCCCCATACTAACTTGTCCTGATCACCTTTTTTCCTTGATATGCCTAGAGAGGGTTTCTAGGACAAGCTGCTCCATTACCTTTCCAGGGATGGAGGTGAGGCTGACGGGCCCGTAGTTTTCCTGGTTCCTCCCTCTTACCCTTTTTCAAGTCTGGAGTGATGTTGGCTCTGTTCCAGTCCTCTGGCACCTTCTTCATTCTCCACAGCCTCTTGAAGATGCTGGAGACCAGCTCAGCAATAACCCCTGGCAGTTCCCTCAGCACTCTTGGGTGCATCCCATCTGGACCCATAGACTTATGGGCATCCATTTTGCCTAAATAATCCCTAAAACAATCCTCCTCGATGAGCAGAAAGTCCTCCTCTCTCTCAGTTATCTCACCTACTTCAGGGCTCTGTAGTTCCTGGGGACCAGCCTTAGCAGAGAAGACTGAGGCGAAGGCGGCATTTAGTGACTCTGCCTTCCCAACATCCTCCCTCACCAACGCACCCTCCCCATTCAACCGCGGACTAACATTTTCCCTAGTCTTCCTCTTACTGCTGATATATTTGTAGAAGTCTTTCCTGTTATCCTTGACATCTCTTGCTAGTTCTAAGTCCAAGCAGGCCTTGTCCTTCCTTGTTGCATCCCTGCATTCCCTGACAATGTTCCTATATTGTTCCCATGTGGCCTGGCCCTTTTTCCATCTTATATATGTGCACTTTTTTTCTCATTAAGTTTATCCAGCACCTTCTTGTCCATCTATGCAGGTTCCTATACTTCTTGCTTGACTTCTTACTGGTAGGAATGCACCAATCCTGGGCTTGGAGAAAGTGGCGCTTGAAGATAAGCCAGCCGTCCTGGACGCCCTTTCCTTCTAGGACCCTGGCCCAGGAGACTTCTCCAAGGAGCGCCCTGAGGAGGTCAAAACTGGCTTTCTTGAAGTCCAGGGCTGCAATCCTACTTCTTGCCCATATTCCTCCATACAGGATCATGAATTCCAGCATCTCATGGTCACTGCAACCAAGACTGCCCCTGACCCTCATTTTTCCCACTAGACCATCTCTGTTGGTTAGGATCAGGTCTAGCAGCGCCCCTGCCCTTGTCGGCTCTTCAACCAGCTGCATCAGGAAGTTACTCTCAGTGTTCTGCAGGAACCTCCTGGACTGTCTGCTCCCAGCTGTGTGGTTATCCCAGCAGACATCAGGGTAGTTAAAGTCCCCCACAAGGACCAGGGCCTGTGATGGCGAGGCTTCTTGCAGCTGCCTGTAGAAGGCCTCATTTACCTCCTTCAGCTCCTCTTCAACTCCTACGACCGTGTCACCCCTGTTGCCCTGTCCTTTGATCCTCACCCACAGGCTCTCGACCTGCGCTCCGTCCTCCCCTGTGTTGAGCTCCATACATTCCACAGAGTTGCTCTCTCACGTAAAGAGCAACTCCGCCACCTCACCTTCCTGGCCTGTCCCTCCTGAAGAGCCTAAAGCCCTCTATGGCCATGGCCCAGTTGTGAGAGCATGATATGAAAATCCCGGAGGAAAGTCTTTCTGAAAACATCACTCCTATTTTCCAAACCAGCTCCTACATATGGGTAATAGCTGTCCAAACTTCTGGAGGATATTTTGAAGCATTTGCCTAGGTGACCTGTGTAGTCAAGGAGATGCCTGAGAAATTCAGGCATTCCAGTCCCTACATAGATATTGCCGACAAGATGGATCATTAGCTTTATGGTGGTGCCTACTGTCAGTTTCTCTGTCGATGGCTAAGGCACGCAACAGCCCTGAGGAGGCTGAAGCCTAGCAGGGCAAATTTTGTTCTTGGTCTTTCAATAGCAATAATTTTTTCAAATCCTCTAATTTTCCTTTACCAGTTAGACAAGGGGCTGATTAACTGATGCCTCAGTCCTTTCTTATCTCCTTTCCTTTAGCATCACACTGACACTGTATTCATATTCCTGAGACTAAAATGTTTCATCAACTATGCAAAATAAGAATAAAGTATTTTTCCTTTTCATCTCAGAGAGCTGAAGTTAAACTATACCTCAGGCAAGAGTCTTTTAAGACAGTAGATAAGGTCTAGTGTTTGACCAACATTAATTATAGTTGGATGATGCAAGTTCAGACGGTAAGATCTAACTATCTAACTTACAAAAGATCTTATTCTGTAGTGTTCTTAAAAATAAAAAAAAGAGAAAAGAAAAGAAAAGAAAAGATAAGATAAGAAAAGAAAAGAAAAGAAAAGAAAAGAAAAGAAAAGAAAAGAAAAGAAAAGAAAAGAAAAGAAAA